>CM076584.1:1369069071-1369588091 GCA_034641835.2 Pinus albicaulis
AATAGAAAATGCCCTTTTGAGGAACCTCTTCTCATGCCAAGGACTTTATTTACATGGAACGATATTTATACATATTACCTCAAAAATCAATTGACAAGTAATGGAAACTTAATCAATTGAGTGGCCCAAATGCTCCACTTCCATGGAATTTGTTGGGCTGCTTTATTTCAACAGAACTGGGGATGGTAGCACATTCGTTTGTGAAGAGCAACGTCAGATTACTCATCCTGCAATCAAGGTGCTTTTTAACTAGCCACTGTAGAAAATTTCTTTCATACAGAAGAAACCTAGACATTGTACACCAGAGTCTTGACCTCTGTTTTTTGCATGTATAGAATCCATGTACAAAACAAGAAATAACATAGTAAACTCTAATTTACAGCAATGTGAATCCTTGGCAGTACCTAACAATGACAATTGAGGTAGCAATTAATGTGCTTCATTTCTATTATCCCAACCATAAATTGCCTAGATTGTAAAGGCAATATTAAATTAAGTAGTTCTTTTCCTTCACCCTTGCTACTGTGATGTGGAATTGCCATCAGAGGCATGTGATGGAAGATTGTGTTTGACACGGCTATAAGCCCTGGCCTTGCATATATAATCTTCAAGAGATGAAATGGCCATGTTCCCGGTCTCATCCAATAGTCGTGTCTTGCTAATTAATCTTATAGCATGATGCTAAACCATTTTTCCCTAGAGAAACAAAACGCTTCACTGAAAATAGCAAATACAAAATTACTTGCTGCCTTGGCGAGGCGAACTAACATATAGTACGCACACAACCCCTTCTCAGGGATTGACTTTTATCCTGACAGAAAAAATCATCTGAAAACACCTTTCAGACTACAGAAACCCGCCACAGTAGGCAGAGGATTTGAGAGCACAGATCATGCCTGCAGTTTAAAGCAAAATTTTGTGGTTGCAGATTAGGAAATGAGACCTTGATAGGACGATTAATATCCCCTATTAAAGGTCTGTTAATATCAAACTCCTCAGTATGATTCTTCTTCATCTTAGGGTGTCGTCTTGTCTTTCAGGATCATAAGCATGAACCAAATTATAATACAAATGGGCACAGCAATTCGAAAGTAGAAAAACAGAGTAATCTCAAATAGATCCACAGTATAAAGAAGGGATAACCATTTTTAGAGTAAGGCAAATTTGGACAAGCTTGGGAGAGAAACAGGAAAGGCTAGATCATGTATTCTTTATAGTAAAACAAAAGAAAGTGTGGTGGGAAATTGAATTGAAGCCTACAAACTTCGATATCTTTAAATAAAAATCAGGAATGAATAATTCTTCCTCAACTTCCTTTGAATCCTAAGGAGAATACCTTGTAAACAGGATCATAGAACAATGTCAAAAATTGAAAACGCAACCAATAACAGACGGTCATTATCCTAATCCTTTCTAGTCCCACAATTCCAATGAGTCTAAATGGATATCATAAAGGAAAGCTCGTTGGATATATATTGCAGACCCCGAAAAGTCCTTAATTTACTAAAGATCCAATTCTTGGACCTCAAGGCAGACAAAGTAAGGATAAGCATTTTGTTCTCAAAAGTCAACGACTCAAGGCAAGACAGACCGAATGGAAAATATTTCATCCTCAAAACCTGAAAGTCAATGACTGTCTGTTGTTTAGCATTACCAATAATCTCTGCAAGAACACATTCCATCCACGAAATGATGGAAACGGATTGCATCCCTCACAATAATTTCTCGCCCCACAAGCTTGGAAATGAACTTGGAGGCATGGTGGCAATCACCACAGACACGGAGATTTTTGGTTATTCTTATGGCTGTTCCAGGGTCTGTGTTGAGAAGCCCAAAAGCAATTGCCAGCCTCTCACTGTGGCTGCAAAGGACGCCTATCTTCTCTCCCTCCTCGACATCATGCAACACAAAGTTTGTGTCAGCAATATAACCTGCCTCCTTCATCTGTTCTTCTAACTTTCCCAGAACTGCATAAATTTCTTCTGATTGTGGGTGTGATTTGTCTCCTACAAAAAATGCATGAGTCTTGTTCTTCCCCTCAATCCAGCTGCATCCAGGAGTCTTTTTCACTCCCCTCTCTTTCATCATTGTTCTCACTTTTTGAACGCCACCCCACCTTCCAGATGCAGCATAGATATTTGACAAAAGTATATAATATCCAGAATTTTCAGGTTCTAGCTCAAACAGATGTTCTGCAACTATTTCTCCTAGCTCAGTGTTGTGATGTATTCTGCAAGCACCAAGCAAGGCCCCCCACACACCAGCATCAGGGTTAAATGGCATCATTTTTATCAATTCATATGCATCGTCCAATTTTCCAGCTCGTCCAAGAATGTCAACCAAGCATGCATAATGCTCTAATCTGGGCATTATGTGATAATCTCTGCTCATAGAAGCAAAGAATTGCAACCCTTCATCCACCAGACCTGCATGGCTGCATGCAAACAGGATAGCAATGAAGGTCACATAATCTGGCTCTGTTCCTGCCTTCTGCATTTTATAAAAGATGTCAAGGGCATTCTCACCGTGTCCATGGATTCCGTAGCCTGCAATCATTACATTCCATGAGGTCACATCTCTTTGAGGCATTTTAACAAATACCTGGCGTGCAACTTGCACCTTTCCACACTTTGCATACATGTCTATGAGGGTGTTACCAACAGAAACGTCTGAGTCAAATTCATGTCTGATTGTGTGATTATGAATCTCTTTACCTTGTTGTAAAGCTGCTAAATGTGCACATGTAGGGAGAACACTCACAAGGGTAACTGCATCAGGTTTTAAGCCTGATACTTCCATTTGTCGAAAAAGTATCAAAGCCTTATCTAAATGGCCATTCTGGGCATAACCAGCAATCATTGCATTCCATGAGACAACATCTCTTTGATGCATCTTATCAAACACTAAACCTGCGAGCTCAATTTTCCTGCATTTGGCATACATGTCTATAAGTGCGTTCCACACAGTTATTCGGTAATCTATTCCCATTCTGAGAATGTAGCCGTGCACCTCCTTACCGTGTTGCAGAGCTGCCACGTTTGCACATGCGGGCAGAATACTCACTATTGTGACCGAATTGGCTTTTACTCTGGTCACTTGCATTTGACGAAAGACTTCCAAAGCCTCTTCTGCATACCCATTTTGTGCATACCCTGCGATTATCGCACTCCATGATACAACATCCCTTCTAGGCATTTTATCAAACAAATGGCGAGCAACCTCAACACTCCCACATTTGGCATACATGTCTATGAGAGCATTATCAACCATTATGTCAGATTTGATCCCACTCCCAATAATGTAATCGTGGATCTGCTTACCCTGATCCAAGTCTGCCACGCGGGCACATGCTGGGAGAATGCTGGAAATGGTGACTGAATTGGGTTTCACTCCTGCAAGTTTCATTTGCTGAAATATTTTCAAAGCTTCATCACATTCACCATTCTGGATATAGCCAGTTATCATAGTATTCCACGAAACCACGTCCTTCTCTCTCATATTTAGGAACACATGGCGTGCCGCATCTATGCACCCACACTTACTATACATGGCTGCTAGAGCATTATCAACAGAAAGATTCGAGTCCAATCCATTAGCAGTTATGTAATCATGGATTTGCATTCCCTTTTCCAGAGATGATAAATGAGCACATGCCTTAAGAACACAGGGAAAGGTGTATTTGTCAGGCTGTACTCCCACAGGTTCCATTTGGTAATACAGCCCAAGAGCCTCTTCACAGACTTCATTGTTGGCATACACTCTAATCATAGCATTCCATACGCACACGTTTGGTTTGTGCATTTTGTCAAACACTTGGCGCGCATCCATCAAATTCCCACTCCCAGATGCAGAGTACATGCTGATAAGCTTAGCAGCTAAGATATTATTTCTCTGAAAACCCATGGTAAGCAGGTGGGCATGCACTCGCTTTCCCTCAATCAGTGCTTTCACGCTTGTACAGCCTTGCAAGAGAAAGGAATAGGTATCAAAGTCTACTGCAATCCCTTGTTCGTCCATAATAGAAAGCATGCCCATAGCCTCTTTCACTCTGCTTTCTTTACACAGTATGATAACCTTTTCAGAATGGGTGCATCCAACTTCAATATTTGTTTTACTTGGGGTTGCACTACTTTTCATAGCATTAGTAACTGTCGATATCGGTTCTGGTTTGAGATTGTTAGTACTGTCACGAATGATCCCAACCATAAAATTCAATAGTTTTGTTTGATGGGATTGGTTTTTAGATGCTAACAATGATGTTACTAGTGCTACTCTAGGTACCAATGTCATTGTTGCATCTCCGAAACATAATTGTGAGTTTGAGGTAAATGAGTGTTTGTTCCAACAGCCAAGATCCCCGACGAAAATCCATCTCATGAAAATCGGTTCTGTAGCTTCAGAAATTTATTATTACCTCCATTCATAGCAAGTGATTCTGTCGTAAAGGCGTAGTACACCGCACAGAATCCATCGGGTGTATCCAGATTTGTGTTCGCAGAAGAAGAAGAAAGCATTCATTTCCCACTGCTCACAGAGATGTGCGGTCACGTAGATCGTCGACATTCTACAGCTCACAGGCGAGGGGTAAGATGTCGAACCTATAGCGGATGGCCACAACCATTGTGAAACCACTTCTCTGAGCAGCATAATGGAATGCCGTATATGGCCTTTGGGCATGCAATCTTAACCAATGCGGTAACTACCTGGGGGTCAAATACAATTTTTAATCCTTGCAAAATAGGGTTAGATAAAACTTTTAATCCTTGCAAAATGCGTATTCTAATGCGAGTTGTATTTAGTGTGATTTTTTTGAAGGTTTATTAGTGGATTTTTTTTGCACGAATTCATTAAAAACAAAAGTTAGATGGGTAACTTTGCACAATCGAAGTAACCCTAGAAATTTTTTAAGGTGTTGAATTTATATATACATTAAAAAAAACAGTTTAAATAAGAGAAATCAAGATTCAAGTTTTTCCATCGGATTCCAACACCAGAAACTCCAAAAAGTCTCACTAAAGACAACTCCATTCACAGGCATTTGAGAGTAGTTGTGCAAAGACTGTATGAAGAGGTAAAAGTCAAAATTAGAACTTCAGCAAGGATTTCTGAAAGTTTTAGAAGCGATATCGGGGTCAAGCAAGGTTGCCCTTTGTCTCCTACCCTTTTTGGGTTATATATTGACAAGCTTGAAGAGTGGCTAAATTTGTAAGGGGGTGACAGTATCCATTTGAGCAAGTTTGTCATAAGGTTTCTTTTGTATGCAGATGACCTTATATTGATTGATAAATCAGCTCTTGGTTTGCAAGAGCACTTACGTTCCCTTGAGCATTTCTGTAGAAAGGTGGGGATGCAAGTCAATATTAGCAAAACGAAAGTAGTGGTTTTCTCTAACAAAAGAAAGCATAACCAGTATAAGTTCTACTTTGAAGGTAGCATTCTAGAAGAAGTTGCAGACTACAAATACCTCGGAATTGACTTCAACATAAATTTAAGTTGGGATGGTTGTAGAAAGAAAAGAACTTTGGGGGGTTGGAAAGCATTTTATGCTCTTCAAAACAGGTGTAGAGAGGCGGAACTGTGGGACTGGAAAACCACTCTAACTCTTTTTTGGCTTCTAGTGATTCCGGTGATTCTCTACGGTTGTGAATTGTGGGCCAGCAGCACAACCGACATGCAGTGGAAACAAATTGAAAAAATTCAGAAGCGTTTGATTAAAAACAAATTCAAAATTAAAAGTGCAGTTCCTTATGATATCTTGTTAACTGAAATAGGGGTTGCTCCTATTGAAGCAATTGTTATGGTGCGAGTCATAAGATATTTAAAAAAAATTGAGCAAATGGAAGAGGATAGATGGCCTAGGGCTGTGTTTAATAACAGATTATGCAAAAGAAAGAAGACTTGGATGCGGAAAAATATCAAATGGTTTAGTAAATGGGGTATTGTTTGAGCATGTGTCCTACAAACAGTAAAGAGATAAAAACTTTTGTTATGGATAAGTTCCACAAATGTACTTGGGAGAAAGAGTTAGAGAGAAAGAAGAAGTAATACATTGAAGAGTTTAACCCGACTCATAATCATCAGCAAAAAGTGTACATAGGGGTCAATATTTCTTGGAGATCTAAAATTCTTATTGCTCAATTAAGGACTAATTCTCATCAACTTCGTTGTGAAATAGGACGCTGGAAAAGGCCAAAAGAAATGTGGGATGAAAGAGTATGTATTTTTTGTTCTTCCGGAAAAGTGGAAACAGAAAAACGTTTCATTTTAGAATGCGAGGCCTTCCAAGACAGTAGGGAAAATTATGCAGGTATTCTGGTAGCTAGCTCCTGAGATAATCTATTCACTGAAGTGTTTGTCAAGAAGTTGGGAGCGTTTATTGTAAAACTCCACACAAAAAGGGTTGATTACAAGAGCCAGATGGAGAAGCAATATGTCCCATAGGCTATTTTTAGCCTCGTGGACATTAAAATTACTTTCTCTCTTTCTTTCTTTCTTTTATTCTAATGAGGCCAATTTTAACTTAAAACTAAAAATAAAATAAAAAATAAAGAGGAGAAAATCCATTACTTAATTCAATATTTTTGTTGAAAGGTTAATGTTTAATATCATTTTATCTCGATGGGGGTGACGGATTCGGAAAGACCTTGGGAAGAGTGCGGGTGCTGGTCATTGATTGATTTTTTTGTTAATTCTAAGTGAAGTGTCACATGTTAGGGTGTACCAATTGGTTTGACATCTTGTATGTTGAATCTCTCTAATCCTTTCTCATTATATTTTTCGTATAATAGCCACAATTTTTTGTTTTTTTGGTTGCATATAATCTTCATGTCCAATATTTGTTGGGTTGGGACTTAATCTTTCATTGTGAATTAACTGTCTATATATGTCTTTATCTTATTAATCATGTTTTTATCATGTCCAACAATTAGCATATTATCCACATACAACAGTAGTATAATATGATTTTCTTAATCATACCTCTTGATGTAGACATAGTGATCAACGTCTAGTCTTTTGAAGTCATCCTCCAATATAAAATGAATCAAATTTAGTGTACCATTGGCGAGGTGCCTATTTCAACCCATTAAGGCTTTTTTTCAACCTACAGATAAGGTTCTCTTTACGTTTTATCTTGAATCCTTTTGGTTGTTCCATATAAATGTCATCCTTCAATTCTTCATGAAGGAAGACTATCTTCACATCTAATTGTTCACATTCCACTCTAAAGCAACAACAAGACCAAGAATAACTCTTATGGATGACATTTTAACAACAACTGAAAACAATTATGTAAAGTCAATGCCTTCTTTTTGGGAAATCTCTTCACCAGCAACCTTGCTTTGTATCTTTCCTTCTTCTCTTCACCTTCATGTTTAATCCTATATACCCATTTTTTTTTTGTAGGGCATTTCTTCTTTTTGGAAGCTTCACTAACTCCCAATATTTGATTTCCAACAAAGAGTCCATATCTTCCTCCATTGTTTTCTTCTATTTTTTGTTAGTTTCCACTGGAAAAGCTTCTTGAAAGCAATGTGGTTCACCTTCATCAATTAGAAAAATATAAGTTGAGGTGGATATATTTGTGAGGGCTTATGAGGCGTAGTAGACGTATGAACTAACTGCAGAGGTTTGTTTTCCAATTGAATCTCTTATAATGGTAGCAACACGTTTTCTTGTTGTTGTTTTCCATCATTTTCCACTTATTGTCCATCTTGTTATTGAATGGTTGCCCAGATTGTCATATTCTTACAATGGTGGGATATTTTCTTGTTGTTTTGTAAACTTGTCAACAATTTTATTGACCTCCATATCACCTACTTGCCTTTTATACATCTCTAATTCATCAAATATTACATCCTTGCTTCTAACAATTTTGTGATTAATTGGATCTCATAGACGGTAACCAAAATCACCATCCACATATCCCAGAAAAATACATTTCCTTTATTTATCATTTAATTTGGTTCTATTCTCTTTGGGAATATGCATAAATGATTCACATCCAAAAAAATCAGGTGAGAATAGTTTAGCTTTTCATTGGTCCAAACTTCTGTAGAAAATCTCTAACACAACTATAATACCATGTAGAAATTATATCAATGGATTCAATCTGATCATGCAGTGTACTAAAACAAGATATTAAATCCTTCTACAATATTTGTGAAATATAAAACACGATCGCTCAATCACATGCAAGTAAGAGAAAGGAAATCATCAATCACACAACACAAGATGTTATTGGGGAAAGCACCTGCTCAAAAATTCTCTATCATATATTGTACATAGTCAAAGAATCATGAAACAATACAATGATTTCTCACACCGAGAAATTCCTGCACTATCCTGACTGTCTCACTCTAATCCTGCTCAAAACTGTCTAGCAATTCTTAGACAAATTTGACCAACACTTAGCCAATTCTCAACCCTTCCTTAGCCCAGCGTTGCTCACGTAATCCCTAGGCAATTAATCCCTATTAAATAGGATAATTAGTCTTCCTTGATTGTGCAATCCCTATGGAGCTTTCCTCTAACTTTATAACTACACCTGGGCAGTTCGTCAAAAATACAACTGATAGTTTACTTGTCCTAAACCTTTCTCTCAACTGGGTCTCCATCAGAATTGACATGCATGTAGTTATTAATTGTGAATCATCAGTTACTTGGTAGATCACTACTTGTAAATTAAATCTATTTTAATTCATTTTATCTTCCACTAGCATATCAATGAGTTAGAACTAGTTAAACTGATTTTAACTCAATTAATTTGAGTTAACTGATTGCACTGACACTGCACTAGTGCTACAACTGCAACTAGACTATACAAATAATAGAATCATTTTACATGCCTATCCTTTGACCCTCAACTCGAAATTCATGAGCTAACTAAGTCTATCACACTTAGTTAACTATTACAAGTTGTTATGAGATAATATTACAATTTACTTTCAATTTAATTAAGGGATAATTAAATCAAAAGCTTCACATGGTAATCATTTCTAGGTGCCATTTTCTAGATTTTGTTTGTGGATTCCAATTTCACTGTTTCTTGTTGCAAATTTCAACACTCCCTCTCCACAAGAAAGGACTCAATCTGTCTTGATCTAGTACCTTTGGAATGTTCTGCATGCAACACTTCTCTAGTGTTTTTCGCACATGCAACTCTCCTGAAACTTAATAGCCTCCAAACAATTGAATCAATATAATGCATCTGTCATCATATTATTCTGACTACTGCTAGCTACTGCACATGTCTACTGGACTCTCGATGTTGTTGCTAACATCTGCATTTGTGCTCTCTGCACTACTTCCAACTCTGATCTGTGCTCCAGTATATGACACCTATCACTCTGATTTTTGTCCTCCTGACATCTAACTGCATCAATCTAACTGATCCTTCATGCTACTGTTGTATTGTGGGCTCCTCGTAGTCAAGTTTGATCCATGAGACACACCATCTCAATGGACCCTGCCCAAATTTCTTCTTGGGATTAATTCTACACGTCGCCCCACCTCACACCCAGAGGTATAGTTACATGTACTCCCTCTGACCATCTGGCTCAAAATTTCCCCCTCCTAGAGGTCTCTACTTGAGTGGGCTCTTCCACTCGGTCTCCTCTCTACTTCTCCAATTGTGGTTGCTCCGCAAACTTCTGAGGCTGCTTCGGAGGCTGCATGTTGAGAGATAATTTCTCCCTCTCAACCACCAAGTCATTAACCATTGCTTTTCTCCTCAAAGCCTTGCATGCATCCTCAACCTTGAGAGCATACAAGTTCTTGACTCTTGAACCGATATGCTTCACCTATCTCGTGGTTATGTGTTTAAAGAACACCTTTCATTTTCTAAACATCACCTCATAACCACGGTCTTCCAATACCACTACAAAGACAAGATTATTCCTTAGTCCTGGAACATACAAAACATATGCTAGTCTAAGAGGGGAGCTAGACTCCCTCTCAAAGGTAATTGTACCTATGTCAGTTGCACTATACCTCCCATCATATCCAAACTTTATGTTCTGTTGGAGGTCCTTCTCCACCAAGTCATTGAAGAGATCTCTATTCCCCATCATATGGAATGAGGCACCGCTTTCTAGATACCACATGCATCCCATTGCAGTGTTGGCCATGCATGCAATGAGAGTAAAATCAAGCTTGAATTGTGAAGCCAGTGTTTCACCCGCTGCAATTGTAGGCTCCTTCTTGCTTTCCTTCTTCTATGGACAATTCGAAGCATAGTTCCCATGCTCGTGACAGTGAAAAAAATTGATCTTAGACAAGTCTCTCTTTCCCTTTTCGCCTTGGGACTTCTTTCCTTTAGCTTTCTTTCCTTTTCCGACACGCGCACATTGTAATTGTCTCGATGTCGCAAAATTTTCTTAAAAAATAGCTGGTTTTAAATCGATGATATATCCCTCATCTAATCTCCGATTCAACCGATTTTGTTTTTCAATTTGGGTATTTTTTTCGCAAGGAATCCAAATATGCAGTTTTTTTGAAAATTTTGCATCAAAATTTTCACATATTCTCTGAAAACTCGTCGCCCAAAAATTTCCTGCTTTAATACCATGTATAAAATCTCTAACACATCTATAATACCATATAGAAATTATATCAATGGATTCAATCCAATCATGAAATGTACTAAAACAAAATATTGAATCCTTCTACAATATTTGCGGAATATAAAACACGATCGCTCAATCACATGCAAGTAAGAGAAAGGAAATTATCAATCACAGAACACAAGATTTTCTTAGGGAAAGCACAGGCTCAAAACCCCTCTATCATATATTGTACATATTCAAAGAACATGAAACAATACAATGCTTTCTCACACCGAGAAAATCCTACACTATCCTAACTGTCTCACTTTGATCCTGATCAAAACTGTCTAGCAATTCTTAGGCAAAATTGACCAACACTTAGCCAATTCTCAGCCCTTCCTTAGCCTAGCCTTGCTCACGCAATCCCTGGGTAATTAATCCCTATTAAATAGGATACTTAGCCTTCCTTGACTATGCAATCCCTATGGAGCCTTCCTCTTACTTTATAACTGCACCTGGGTAGTTCGCCAAAAATACAACTGATAGTTTACTTGTATTAAACCTTTGTTTCAACTGGGTCTCCATCAGAATCGACATGCATGCAGCTATTAATAGTGAATCATCAGTTACTTGGTAGATCACTATTTGTGAATTAAATCTATTTTAATTCACTTGATGTTCCACTACCTCATCAATGAGTTAGAACTAGTTAAACTGATTTTAACTCAATTAATTTGAGTTAATTGATTGGACTCACACCACACTAGTGCTACAACTACAACTAGAACCTCTAAATAATAGAATCACTCTACATGCCTATCCTTTGACCCTCAACTCAAAATTCTTGAGCTAACTAAGTCTATCACACTTAACTAACTATTAGAAGTTGTTATGAGATAAGATTACAATTTGCTTTCAATTTAATTAAGGGATAATTAAATCAAAAGCCTCACATGGTAACCATTTATGGGTGCCATTTTCAAGATTTTGTTTATGGATGCCAATTTCACTATTTGTTGTTGCAAATTTCAACAACTTCTTTGGGAATACTACCACTAGGGTTGTAGAAGGCAGACAATTGATGGGATAACAATATGTCCTTACTAATTCTACTCAAAAATTATTTTTTAATCCATAATTTGACAACTTAGTCCTCACCTTCTCCACGATAATGCAATTCATCCTTTTCTATAGTATCGTTATGTTGGGGAGTACCATAGACAATGTTCTCATGTAATGCCAAACTTATTACAATAAATTCTTCAATGCTACAGCAAAAATCTTCACCATTATATGTTGATGGCAGTGTGGGTGCAGGCGTTAAGGAGAGTTGTTCAAATTTTGTTACAATGTTCTCTAATTCAGGAGGAATTTGTTCCTGGTCTCCTATTTCCCTCTCGGTCATCAAACTTTATTATCTGTTTGATAAAATTTATAAAATGCACCATGGAAGCTAAAGTCCCCTTTAACCATTTATAACAGTATAACTTACTTTAACCAAATTTTCAATCCTTCGGAAATGTAATAATGCACTTTAACCAAGGTTTAAATACCTTCAGAACAATATTCAAAACCTTAGAAAATAACATTAAAAACCTTCGGAATCAATGTTTAAAACCTTTTGGTCACCTTATACATTTGATACACTTTAAACAATGGTTCCGAACTTCAAAACACTTTAATAAAGCTCTATTGAAAATATCCATCGGGTCCTTACCTTTTTATTAACCTCCACATAACTCCCGACGCGAACACCATCGGATCTCCAGCGCATAAGATCGAATGGAAATCGCGTTCAATCGACCCTAGAACCTTATCAATCAAAAGTTACATGAAATCGATGGTTTTTCCACCGTGACGTGTCAACATTTGATACGATCGCGTTCAAAAATACAAAACCACTCGCAACTGCAAAAGCGGCGCGACAACAGTGCCCGTTTTTTCCAAACCACTTGGTCTACAAACTTTGATTTTAATCCCGTTTGGATACGGATTTCGCTACGTTCTTTGTTTTGTTCCTCTCACACACTGTCTCAACCCTTTTCTCTCTACAAATTGGCAATCACAGACTTATCATTGTTACGTGGTTTTTGTTTAAAACCAGAGATACAGAGGCTCTGGAATCCTCCTTTCCCACTCTATAACTCAATAAACACAGATTAATATCAAATACCCAATCTTAAACAAAGAACCAGAATCCTTCAAATTCTTCCACTCCTTTACACAGAAGTTAATTCTACACAGAAATATATATCAAATAGATTTTCGAAGAGATGAAACCCTCCGGGAAATTGCCAAGTAATAACAGATAAATGAAATTCTGCAATTTTATTAAAACAGAGGAAAAACCTCTCAATCAGCTCTTCTACGGCCAACTTCCAAATTCCTCCTTCTTAGAGGTTACATTTATAGGTTTTTACATAACAGTCGACCTCCTCTGGAGGATCGAATTCTCCTAAATTAGACAAAATCCTAATTACATAATATCCTCCTTAAATCTATCAACTGAAAACTAAATATGTTGAATCTAATCTAAAAGTGTTCACTCCTCCTAGATACTAGTTCAACCCTTATCTAGTAAAACTGTAATTTGACAGCTAAAGTTACCAACACCTTTACTTGTAACTTTTTTTGGATTTTTGGAATAATTAATGAAGCCTTTTGTCTCTAAGCCTCTTGCTCCTGCATCAGACTCCTGAGGACAAAAATCTTCATTGGCTCCTGTCCATGAGCTCCTCCACAGAACTGCCCAGTTTCTACAGCATGGTTTCTGTCATCCAGGTAGCATCTTCAATTGGCTGATCCCTCCACTTGATCAAGTATTGAAAATAATCCTATCCCCTGGTTTTCTTAAACACTTTCTTGTCTACGATCCTCTCTGGATGTAGTGTCTTTGTTGTGGGTAACTGCTTGACCTAGTCAATATGTTCTCTGTCTTCTGGTCTGTCATCTGTGCCACTATCTTCATATCTATACAAATCAGCAACATTGAATATTGGAGATATTCCAATATCATATGGTAATTCAATTTCATAAGCATTTGCAGAAAAATTTCTTAATATCCTGCATGGTCCTATCTTTTTGAATTTTAACTTGTTATACTCCCTCTTTGGAAATCTTTCTTTCCTCAAGTGTGCTAAAACCAAATCACCAACTTCAAAATTAACTTCTCTTTTGCTCAAATCTGCTATGTTCTTGTACTTGATGTTGTTGCTTTACCTGTTCATGTATTGCTTGTATTTATGAAGCAAACTCCTCTCCTTCAGCACTTCTCAATTCTTCTTTTCCCAAGTTCCTCAATTCAGATACTCCTCTTGGGTGCATTCCATAAACTATATGGAATGGACTCTGTCCTATACTTCTGTTAGGTGAATCATTATATGCATACTCTGCCTATGGTAAAATATGATCCCACTGTTTAGGATGTTCTCCTGCAAGACTTCTCAAAAGATTACCCAAACTCCTGTTCACTACTTCAGTCTGCCCATCAATTTGAGGGTGATAAGCTGAGCTAAAACTCAGTTTAGTACCAAGCTTCTTCCACAATTTCCTCCAAAAATGACCAACAAATCTGGTGTTTCTATCAGAAACAATAATCTTATGTAAACCATGTAATCTGACAATCTCCTTGAAAAACAAATTGGCAACATGAGTAGCATCACTGGTTTTATAACATTGAATAAAATGTGCCATTTTTGAAAATTTGTCAACTACAACATAAATTGCATCATTTCCTCTGTCTCTTAGGCAATCCTAAAACAAAATCCATACTTACCATATCCCAAGGTTTGTCTGGAATAGGTAATGGAATGTACAAACCTGCATTTTGACTTTTCCCCTTTGCATATTGACAAATTTTACAATTCTTCACATACTTTTCCACTTCAAATCTCATCTTTGGCCAAAAATAAAAATGACTTAGTTGCTCATAAGTCTTATCAACACCAAAATGTCCAGCAAGTCCACCATTATGTTTTTCCCTAATTAAATTTTCTCTCATAGAATAATTTGTTATGCACAACTAATTTCTTTTGAACAATAAACCCTCTTGCAAGAAATAATCTAACCACTGACTTCTGTCTATAAAAATAGGATTACAACATGCTTCAAATGCTTCTTTGAAATCCAAATCTGTCTTATAGAGTTCTTTAAGAAAATCAAAACCTAACACTTCATTTTGACTTTCTTGAACAAGAATGATTTTTCTACTCAAGGCATCAGCTACCTTGTTTGCTTGACCACTTATATGCTTCAATACAAAGTTAAAACTTTGAAGATATTCAACCCATTTTGCATGTTTTTGATTCAATTTAGGTTGTTGCATAATATACTGTAAAGCATGATTATCTGAATATAGCACAAATTCTTTAGGCATTAAATAATGTCTCCACTTCTTCAATGACTGTACAATTGCATAAATTTCCTTGTCATAAGAAGAATACTTCCTCCTTGTCTCATTCAAATTCTCACTGAAATATGCTACAGGTATGTCTTCTTGACTTAATACAGCTCCAATAGCTTCTCCACTGGCATCACATTTTACTTGAGATGGTTTATTAAAATCAAGCAAAACTAAAACAGGTTTCTCGGTTTTCTTTTGCTTCAAGAACTGAAAATTCCTTTTAGCTTCAGCAGTCCATTTAAATGGTTGTTTGTCCTTATTTATAGTTTCAATGATAGGTGCATTGATCTTACTAAAATTCCTTATGAATTTTCTATAAAAACTAGCAAGACCATGAAAACTTCTTACCTCAAAATCACTTTTAGGTGAAGGCCACTCCACAATTGCCTTTATCTTCTCTAGATCCATTTTTAATCCTTCAGCAGAAACAAAAAAACCTAGATATACCAATTCTTCTTTCATGAATGAACATTTCTTTAAATTTATCAATAACTTCTCTTGATGTAACTTCCTTAAGACATAATTAAGATGTCTCAGGTGTTCTTCTTTTTTTTCTGTAAATTAATATATCATCTAGATATACTATTGCAAATTTACCAATAAATTCCTTTAATACTTCATTCATGAGCCACATAAATGTGTTAGGTGCATTTGATAAACCAAAAGGCATTACCATTCATTCATATAATCCCTCATTTGTTTTAAAGGTTGTTTTCCATTCATCTCCTTCCCTTATCCTAATTTGATGATACCCACTTTTCAAATCTAGTTTTGAAAAATATCTTGCTCCACTCAAACAATCCATCAAATCTTCAATTCTAGGTAAACGAAATCTATACCTGATTGTTATCTTGTTGATTGCTCTTGAATCAGTGCACATTCTCCAACCTCCATCTTTCTTCGGACTTAACACTGTAGGTACTACACAAGGACTCAAACTTTCTCTAATCAAACCTTTGTTACCCAATTCCTGTACTTGCTTTCTGATTTCTTCATTTTCTGTAGGAGTCATTCTGTAAGCTGCTTTGTTTGGAAAATTTGATCCTGGAATCAAATATATCTGATGGCTGATTCTTCTTACAGGGGATAATTCATCAAGCAAATCATCCACAATAATATCACAATAGCTCTCCAACATTTCTTGAATTTCAATTGGCAAATCAGAAATTTTAGTAGAAGTAAATACTACCTTAGGTTTGCAAACTAAAGAAAAATTTATCTCATCATCTTCAATCTACTGCAAGTATTCTTTTCCACTCAACAATAAAGCCTTTGGATCAGACTTTTTACTTGATGCACCTTCTTCTTCCATAGGTAACAATGTTTGATTCATACCATCTTTGAAAAACTTGTAAGTGTTTCTCTTTCCATCATGCACTGCTGCTCTGTCATACTGCCAAGGTCTACCCAGCAATATGTGACACACATCCATAGGCATCACATCACACGTGGTTTTATCTTTTTAACTACCCATTTGCAATTCTATTTCACATTGTTCCTTTACTATCAGTTGATGTCCCTTCTAAAGCCATGACACCTTGTAGGGTGTTGGATGTTCCCTTGTCTTCAATTTCAACTTCTCTATCACCTCTGTAGAGACCAAATTATCTGTACTGCCACTATCAATTACCAATTGACAGCATTTCCCTTGAACTTTGCACACACTTCTGAACAAAGTCTTTCTCTGTATTGGTTTAGCAACTTCCTTTGTTTGTTTTAACAAAACCTTGTTAACCACCAAAGATTCTCCTTTCTCTGGCATAATTTCTTTCTCTGTTTCAGGAAACTTTGCTGCTTCTTCTTCAGTCTGAGCAACAATTGCATTTCTCTGGTTTTTCCCCACATTCTCTGGACTCTCATAGGCTCTATGTCCTAATTTGTTACATCTGTAACATCTGACTTCTCTTCCTTTGTTTCTGCCTCCTCTTCCTCTTTAAGGATTCCTTCTGCCACTTGTATCACCTTCTGTGGGTGCATATTGAGGTGAGTTGCTGTTAGCTCCATCTCTTGGTGATGTAGATCTTCCTCTACCACCTTGACTTCCTCTTCCTCGGAAAGTACCTCTTCCTTTGGTAGATTTTTTTCTTATGTGTTTTTCTTCAACTTTTAAGGCCATCTGGTAAG
The DNA here is from genome assembly GCA_034641835.2 of Pinus albicaulis. Lineage (NCBI taxonomy): Eukaryota > Viridiplantae > Streptophyta > Pinopsida > Pinales > Pinaceae > Pinus > Pinus albicaulis. Next base: position 1,369,086,142 of record CM076584.1, read on the forward strand.
CCTCTTCTTCTATTTTAGGAGACAATATACTTATCTCATCTTGAATCTCCATTCTGAGACCATTTATGTACCTGGCAATATTCTCTGCTGTATCTTGAATTTGTCCTGCTCTTATGCTCACTTTGTAAAATTCTTTTGTTTACTCTTTTACTGTCATTAATATCTATCTAAGATTTTGCATTTGTCTAAATAATGAAAGTTGATAATCACTAGGCAAAAACTTACCTCTCAGCTTTGCCACCATTATGTTTCAATTCTTGATTGGCTGCTTACCAACTCTCCTTCTTTCTGCTTGCACTCCATCCCACCAAAGTGCTGCATGTCCTTTCAACCTTGTGACAGCAAACTTAAATTTCTTTTCTTCACCCATCTCTTCATAATCAAAGCATTTATTCATTTCATTGATCCAGTCTATCAACTCTTCTGGATTCAATCCTCCTGCAAAATCTGATACTTCAAGTCTAGGCCTGGATGTAGATCCTAAAACTGATTTAAAGAATCACATATCAGGAGTAAGGCCAACATTTTCTTCTTCTTCTTCAGCTTCAGGTTCACTGACATCTTTAGGATCTCTCTGTTGTCTTGCTTCTATTGCTCCCAATCTAGCTTGAATCTGCTGCATAGTTTCTAGTACTTCAGCATTTTCAACTGGTCTACCTCTTCTTCTACCAGCACCACCTCCTCTACCAATTCTGGCAGCCATGTTGGATTTCTTTTTCTAACTTTTGGAAGCTTGTTCAATTTCTAGAAAATGCTCTGAAGACTGCTCTGATACCACAAATGATGGCAGTGTGAGTGCAGGCGTTAAGGAGAGCTGTTCAAATTTTGTTACAATGTTCTCTAATTCAGGAGGAATTTGTTCCTTATCTCCTATTTCCCTCTCTGTCATCAAACTTTATTAAATCTGTTTGATAAAATTTATAAAATGCACCACGGAAGCTAAATTCCCCTTTAACCATTCATAACATTATAACTTACTTTAACCAAATGTTCAATCCTTCGGAAATTAAACTTTCGGAAATGTAATAATGCACTTTAACCAAGGTTTAAAGACCTTTAGAACAATATTCAAAACCTTCGGAAATAATGTTAAAAACATTCGGAATCAATGTTTAAAACCTTTTGGTCACCTTATACATTTGATACACTTTAAACAATGGTTCCAGACTTCAAAACACTTTAATAAAGCTCTATTGAAAATATCCGTCGGGTCCTTACCTTTTTATTAACCTCCACGTAACTCCCGACGTGAACACCATCGGATCTCCAGCGCATAAGATCGAACGGCAATCGCGTTCAATCGACCCCAGAACTTTATCAATCAAAAGTTACACGAAATCGATGGTTTTTCCACCATGACGTGTCGGCATTTGATACGATCGTTCAAAAAGACAAAACCACTCGCAACCGCAAAAGCGATGCGACAACAATGCCCGGTTTTCTCCAAACCACTTGGTCTACAAAATTTGATTTTAATCATGTTTGGACACGGATTTCGCTACGTTCTTTGTTTTGTTCCTCTCACACATTGTCTCAACCCTTTTCTCTCTGCAAATTGACAATCACAGACTTATCATTATTTCGTGGTTTTTGTTTAAAACCGGAGATACAGAGGCTCTGGAATCCTCCTTTCCCACTCTGTAACTCAATAAACACAAATTAATATCGAATACCCAATCTTAAACAAAGAACTAGAATCCTTCAAATTCTTCCACTCCTTTACACAGAAGTTTATTCTACACAAAAATATATATCAAATAGATTTTTGGAGAGATGAAACCCTCCGGGAAATTGCCAAGTAATAACAGATAAATGAAATTCTGCAATTTTATTAAAACAAAGGCAAAACCTCTCAATCAACTCTTCTACGGCCAAATTCCAAATTCCTCCTTCTCAAAGGTTACATTTATAGGTTTTTACATAACAGTCGACCTCCTCTGGAGGATCGAATTCTCCTAAATTAGACAAAATCCTAATTACATAATATCCTCCTTAAATCTATCAACTGAAAACTAAATATACTGAATCTAATCTAAAATTGTTCACTCCTCCTAGATACTAGTTCAACCTTTATCTAGTAAAAATATAATTTGAGAGCTAAAGGTAGCAACACCTTTGCTTGTAACTTTTTTGGGATTTTTGGAATAATTAATGAAGCCTTTTGTCTCTAAGCCTCATGCTCCTGCATCATATGTCCTCAAACACTTGAGCAATTTTTTAGTCTCTCTTTCAACAACAACATGAAAATTTTGAAATATCTCAAACATCTCACCTTTACTTTTCATAGGGTAGACCCAAACCTTCCTAGATGCACATCTATGAATGTGACAAAATATGAGACTCCTCCTAAAGAATTAACATTCACTACCCTAAACACATAAGAGTGTATTAATTCTAACAATTTTTTTTCTTCCATGACCACCTCTCATAAAGATAACTTTTTGTTTCCTACCATAAATATAATGCTTGCAAAAACCAAGTTCATAAGATTTCAAATCTAGAAGTATATTTTTATCAACAAGCACTTTTAGGCCCTTTTCACTCATGTGGCCCAAGCACTTGTGTCATAACTCAATTGAGTTTCCTTCTTTTGAAATAACAGTTGCATTTGATATCTTTGTTGTTGTCCTCATTGTATACAAGGTTCTTGTCTTAAATCCTTTAGCCATGACCAATGACCCTTTACTAATTTCTAGCCACCTTTCCTAAAGGTTGTAGCCATCATCATCCAAATGTCCCATAGAGATCAAACTCATATGTATATCTAGGACACACCTAACCTATTTTAGAAAAATACTTTTTCCATTGTTTGTCTTGATATAGACATCTCCCACTCCAATGATATTACAAAATTTATTATTTCCTAAATGTTCTCTACCATGATCAACCGCTTCATATGTAATAAAGTTATTTTTGCATGGCTCGCATTGTAAGATACCCCAGATTCAAGTACCCAATCAATGCTATTATTGGAAGTATATAAATAGGTTTCTTCTACTAAAACAATAAATAAGACATCACTTTCAGAAGCTACAACAGTTGTATCAACTTCATTTGTGATGTTTGAATTTTTATTTGTGTTGTTTTTTTGTTCCTTTTGTTCCTTCTTCCAAAACTAGAAATCATTTTTCTTATGTCTTGGTTTTCCACAATGAACACAAGCAAGTCATCATGTTTTTTATTTTGATCTGCCTCTTGATTTTGAACAGCCATATCTACTATGTTCAATTTTCCTTCCATGATCAGCTATGGTTGAAGCTTCTCCTCCTTGGTTTTTTCGCAATTTGTTTGCATTGCGGCTCCTCATTCATTAAATAGTTATTGATATCATCAAACTTCAGGTTCCCGACAGGTGTTGAAGTGTTCATAACTACTATCAAATTCTCCTAGAAGTTTGGCATGGAACACATAAGTAGGATGGGTTTTATTTCATCATCCAAAACAATTTTGACAAAGGCAAGTTGACTCGTAATTATATTAAATTTGTTCAAATTCTATGGAACTGAAGCACTCTCTTTCATCTTCAGGTTATATAGCTTCCTCATCAAGAAAACTTATTCGATGACATCATGTTTTTCTCATACAAATCATGCTTATTCTTCCATTTTCATTTTGTTGTCTTCTCACCCGCTACATTAAAGTAAACATTTTTTACTAGGTTATGTTGGATTGTAGCAATGGTCTTTTTGTCTAACAACATCCAAGTTTCATCTATCATTGTTGGGGTTTTCTTTGTCACTCCTTCAAATGGAAAATATTAATAAATATATCCTCCATTTTCTATTTCCATAGGGAAAAATTGGTCTCCTTCAACTTCTTTATATCACTTATTGTATTAGTCTCCATACTACTAGTAGACCTAGCTTACACCATTAAGAATAATAATCTACAACTGCAATACCAGTTGCTAACAACAAAAACAAAGAAAAATAAATTGAAACAAATTAACTCATAAATTGAAGATAGAATTTACATGGAAAACCCATTTGGGAAAAATCGTGGGGAAATGATTAAAGCTTTTATTACAATAAAAATAAATCTATTACATTCATCTGCTTTTTCACTCACACCCTTACAAAAATAAACTTTACAATACCATGGGTGTGAACAACTCACTTAACTTCTTACATAATATTCTAAAAGCATGAAGAAACCAAAATAGTTTATATTTTATTTTACTTTATTTTGATCTCACACTAACAATTTTCATGAGCATCAAAATAGTTTATATTTTATTTTACTTTATTTTGATCTCACAACTAATAATTTTCATGTGCGTAATCTAACTTATAGACGAAATGGCCTTTTTCACAATATTTTTTCAAGTCAATTTTAATCAAAATCTGTTAGAGATTTTTAAAATTTTGAGTTTAAATTGTTGAATCTACATAATTTGAGTTCCCCGAAGGGTTTTTTGGGTGTTGAATCCATTTATGCATTCAAAAAATTATTTTAAATAACAAAAAATCTTGAAATTGTATTATCAGGTTTGGTGAATTATGGTGAAAAAGGTTATTTCGTCTATAAGTTAGACTATGTCATTTTCATGTGTTATTTGGTGACTCCATATATATAACTTTGCTTGGTTCAATTATATTTGTGTATTGTCCACGGGATTATGATAATGTATTTGTTGAACATTAATTGTGTAGTGTTGCTTGGTGTTAATGTGATCACAAGGAGGGGTTAGTGGGTAGGATTTATGTCATTTGTTTCTATTGTGCTTGATGTTGGTTGTTGTATTCCTTCAATCATTGTGCAAGGTATGGATGCTAGTAGAATTTCTCTATGTTTTAGGTGTGTTGTTGTAGGGCACTATCTCTTTGGTTGATTCAGTGGTGGTTTGGCACTTTTTTCATGTATTATGCAATGGCTCTAGGTACATGCATCACTCAGTTACTGGTGAATTGTAATTAGATATGTACATTGGTTGTGAGGTGGTGCTATTGCATTACTTGGTATTAGTTAGTCTTCCTGGTGTTATGGTAGATAATTATGAGATCATGTCAATGCTTACCTAGTGTTAATTGTCATTAACTTACCTATTGTTAAATGTCATTAACTTACCTATTGTTAATTTCCATTAATGCGGTAATGGGAAGTGTTTAATGCATTCTTTTTTCAATACAAACCTATCATAAAAGTCAATAAAATCACAATTTACATTTTATAGAAACATAATTTGTAACAAATGTAAGATTTAGAATATTTTATCTTAATTTCAACATTATTAAGATTTGAAATAAGGATATTTCTTTTGTCACATAATTCTTTTTTTCCCTCAAAGAAAAATAAGGTCACTAAATCTATCACAAATATTGTTATCTGAAAATTACAATGAAATAATGACTTATAAAGTCACTGAAATTTATATTATTATTTTTGTTGATTATTCCTATAAGCATGTTTATTTTTTAAAAGGGTTTTCATAATTTTAAATTAATTATAAATATTTATTAAGTGGATGATAAGGATTTAGCCTCCATAGAATACTTTAGAATATTTTTAGTAGTATACACAAATTAACAGTTGAGATATATCTCCAAAATAGTTATTTCATTCTTGTTCTTTTAATTAAATTGATTAATTAAAACAATATTATATGAACCATTGTCATATGAAATTAGTTATGGTTTTTTGGGCATGTAGTATAGATGAGCTATGGTATCGTTTCATAATATTTTAACAAAGCCTATTTACAAGTTAAAAATATCTATGAAAGTGGAAGTAAATTTCTATGAATAAGAATTTGGTGTGTGTGTGTGTGCATATATATATATAGTTTAATCTTTATGATTTTATTTTTTTTAAATTTAAACCTCAATAATAAAATGTATTAGAAATGTTTTGATGTTTATTATGGATTGATTTATATGATTATATAAATTTTTTGATGAATTAAAAGTAAAAAAATCAATTATAAATTACACATGAAAAATACAAAAATTAGTCGTGGCAACTTTCATGAAGCTTAGTCTAACTAATATATGAAATAGACTTTTCACTGGAATTTAGCAAAAAAAATTCAAGAAATAATGTCACTTTTTATTGTTTAAAATGCATTTTTTAATTAATAAATGGATTCAATACCCTGAAAAACCCTAACCACTCAAATTCTACAAATTAAACAACTTAAACTTAAGTTTTTAAAGAGTCTTTGCAAAATTTTGATTAAAATTAACTAGAAAAAATATCATGAAAAAAGGTTATTTCGTCTATAAGATATACTACACCCTTTTGTGATATGTTGAATGAATGAATGAAGGGATTTTAATGACGTCCATGAGACCAAGCGGTCTAAGGGATCTAGGACTCCAGCCCATCACAACTTCAAACTTTTCTCTAAGTCTACTCTCTTGTCATAAATCTTGTCCAAGAAGTTTGCAGTTTTGATAAGCCTCGCTTCCTCGAACAACTTGTTCAAACAATCCACTTTCAGAATGCTTTTAAATTGATTATGAATATCCTCATAAGCCGGACAATCCATGATGTAGTGCCATTCTGTTTCAACCTTGGCTTTCCTACAAAAGATGCAGATTCTTTCTTCCCACTCTTCTTTTGGAGTTGCCCATCTACCTGTTTCACATCTGAGATGATGAGACCCGGTCCTCAACTGTGCTATTAAATTTTAATAATCTAGCCTTTCCCATGATTTTGGCACCCAAATATATCTTATCATCATGAGACCATGTCGAGTTTAAATCTTTGACATATAGAGATTTTATTCGACCAATCTGTTTTTCCTACATGGTAGTCCTGAATTTTTCAAGCACCCATTTTTTAACTTCCTCTTTAGAGTTAGGACAATCCTGCTTCTTAATGCCCCACTTACCCAACCACTTGTCATTTTGTTTCCCCCAAGTTTTCAACATATTGTTAACTCTTTTGCAACATAAGCTTGATTTTTGCCTTGCTCGTTAATTTCTTAAATTTTTCACTTAATTTCAGGGAATTTCAGAGTTTTTGCTGGAGGGAAAGACTTAGCTAAATCAACTAACAGGGAATCACTGCTGTGTCTAAATATTATTCCAAGTTTTTATACTTAATTAAGACAACTGATACAAACTATCATTCTTCCCCTAAATACAATTTAAGACATCATTTCCATGAATATATCTAAGCATATATATAAACATAAATCAGTAGTAATACGATTTCATGGAGTTCAGAAATGAAATTTCAATTTTAGTTACATGGGAAATACCTGGAATGCAACAGATGATTTAATGATGGCACTCCTCAGGCACTCCTCCTGTGATGCTGTGGACAGAATGAACAGATCACCAAAACAATATAATCCTCCCAGCCAATCTAGGAACAATCCTAGACCCAGAAGATCACTCTTCTGCCACTGTGCCCAGAATCCCAAGAACGGTGAAACTCCCTTCCTATGCTGATAGTATCCTTCAATCTTCCCTTTTGACAGAATGCAGAATTTTTCCTTCAAAGACCGTCCCCTTCCTCCTTCACAACCTCCCCCTTATATCATTTTCTCCACCGCCCTCAACTCTCGTAGATATTATCACATTTATGAGGGTTTGCAGACATTTAAGGAGATATTATATTCATTTAAGGAGACATTTAATTTAGAGATAAGGTTTTGGGGTTAAGTGCATGAAATATCCCCCTTTGAGTCCTTATCTAGTTACGTAGAGGTGATGGTTTTATGTAAAGCTTGACTTGTATTATGTTTGTTTTAAGCTTAATTAATTTGACTTAATTAAATTATTGTATTTCAAAAATTAGGAATGGGTCGTTACAACAACTATTTTAGGCCAATGATGCTCATCCATGTCTTCAACCTTTTTTAAGTAACTTAACAAGCGAAAAACCGCCTCGGCCTCCATCGGAAATAAACCAGCCTCAACTAGCGAGATCTCATAAGGAACTGTCGATTTGAATTTGAAATTAATAGTGATTAAGTGTTTTTGAATTCTTTCTAATTGCCTCCACTTATGGTCTAACATACTACTCCCCCAAACTTCACATCCATAGAGTAAAACCAGTGTCACCATGATCAAGGAGGATCATACAGGTCCAAGTACAAGTGGATTAAGTACAAAGGCTCAAAAATTAAAGTGTCAGAAATGTATCAAACTTAGTGTCAAGTTGAAGATCTCGTCTTTCTGATTCCAACGGCCCAGACGACAGTCAATTCTGAATCCGTATGGAGAAGTTAGAAGCAGTCAAATTTCTGGGTTGACTTGATGAGGTGGCAGCCTTTAGGAGGCAGCATTTTTTCCCAAGTCCAGTGGCCAGATTCCAGCTAGCTCCGGTCGGAATCCGGGCGAAATTGTGGGACACTTAGTTTGACTCCTTTGGTCAAAATCGAGAATATTTAAAAAGAGGGGTTTGTTATAATAAAAATAAAAAATAAAAAAAGGCAAGGGCGGACCATGACCCCCACCCTTGGCTCCAACCATACAACAATATTATATTAACAAAAAATGGGGTCGGCAACCATGACCCTGCCACCCCACACCTGTGGTAATGGTTATGTTAAAAATTGGAGGGGCGCGGGTTTTCAACCCCACCGCCCCTACCCACTATACTATGATTACTGGTGGAAGTTTCGGGGCGGGCCGCCCGATGCAGGTCCAGCCCCCTAGACCCTCATTTAAAATATGATGTGGGTATTTAAAACAATATGTCGCCTTTTCTTGGAGAGGGCGTGGTTTGACCGCCCGACCTCCTCCCTCAAACTTTGGATCTCAACCAACTCGGCCAGTGGCTCCCTTGGGGAGTCCGCCCAACCTTCACCTATATAAACTTTCATTTCAGAAGTGCGCCCAGGAAGACCAGGAGAGGCACGTTTACCGAGACACGGTGTAACCTTGAGCGCTTTGCAGGAGGGGGGCAGAACCATGACCTGAGCTCATTTCCAGAGGGCCCGGATTTTTCTGGCGTCAGAATTAGGCAAATTCTATATGGATTATGCACCTCTCGGCGACAAGAATCCAACGGTGATGTTTGTTTCTTCATCAGAGGTCTCCAATTTTCGGTCAATTTCATCTATGGAGGTAGAAGGGTGTATTTTTACATTAATGCTTGTACTTTCATTTTATTTTCCACTTAATGAAAGAGGGCATCCCCACTAATTGAGCAGGGCCCGCAGACGTAGTCCCTCCTAGACGAACTTTGTTATCAAGTTCTTGCCTTCTTTGCATGATTTTAAGTGCTTCTCTCTTCTTATGTTCATGCCTTTTAAGTTGCATGGTTAACATGCAACTTTACATGTAATTCTTTAATCCATCTCAAAGCTAAATATTTTGGATCAAGTAGTATCAAAGAAAGTTTTGTAGATGTGAATTGCATGTTTGTATGCTAACCAGAAACAGGCTACGAAGAGTTGAAGGAAAACTAAAGTCTTTTGATCCCGAAGCGGGACGTGCACATCGAAGGAAAAACATGGATGACGATGCTAGAAATGAGGAGGAGCTAAATTTCCGCAAAACATTCTACACAATGGCAGATAGAGTCAAGAAGTTGTTCTCAAGGCTTGAGAAACTAAAAAGTGCAGGGGAAAATGCACTAGAAGGACAAGGTTCAACACATGGAGATGAGGGAGGGGATCCGCCTCCTTCTCCTTCCTCGAGTGGAATTTCCTCTAAATTTCCGCAAAACATTCTACACAATGGCAAATAGAGTCGAGAAGTTGTTCTCAAGGCTTAAGAAACTAGAAAGTGCAGGGAAAAATACACTAGAAGGACAAGGTTCAGCACATGGAGATGATGGAGGGGATCCGCCTCCTTCTCCTTCCTCGAGTGGAATTTCCTCTTATTCTTCTCACCATTATCATAGGAATTTAGGAAATGCATCTAGGAAACCTTTCTATAAATTAGATGTCAAATTTGATATTCTCATGTATAATGGTGAAAGTAATGCAGAAAATCTTAACAACTGGATTAGGCAGATTGAAGTCTACTGCAGGATTCAGCAGATTGAGGAGGACAAGGCAAAGATCTAGTTGGCTTCTCTTCGGCTGAACAACACCGCTCTTGTCTGGTGGGAGAGAAAATTGGAAGGCAGCATGGTCAAATTTTATTTATGCATTGAGAAACCAATTTTACCCTTTGGGATATAAGTAAAAGGCATTAATGGAATGGAAAAACCTAAGGCAAGGCAAAGCTCAAAATGTACAAGACTTCATTGAAGAATTTAGAAAACAAGCATTGAATTTGAGCATTCCATTAGATTCACCAGAGATTGTAACTAAGTATATTGGTTCTCTACATAATTACATAAGACATTCATTACTATTGTTTGAGCCTCCTACCATCGATGAGGCTAGTGTGAAGGCCATGCATCTAGAAAGCAGGGTAACGCATGAACAAAATGACCACCCAAAAAGAACTGCAACAGCCAAGAGAAAGGGAGGAAATCCCTCTTGCACACATTGTGAGAAAGAGGGACATGACGAAGAAAATTGTTGGAAGTTGCACCTTGAGTTGAGACCTGAGAGGAATGACAAAAAGGGGAAGCAGAAGACTGCTACCACCGTGCAGCAAAACCAAGATATTGAATCAGAGGAAGATGAGAAGGTCACAGTTGCAGGATTTGCACACAGTAGACCAATTGACCCGGGGTCTGATTCTTGCGATGAAATGAAGCTTGTAGCCTTTGGGATCGCAGTAGGGAGACCCATAGACTTGGGTTCCAATTCGGGCGATGAAACAAAAATTTCAACAGATATTGTACCAAAGATGAAAAGGACACTTACTGCAACAGAGTTCCAAGAACTTGAAGAGATTAACCAAAGCATCCAAGCAAAAAATACTGAGCTAAGGAGGCTCCTACAAGAAGCAAAGGAAGAAAAACAAAGGTTACTATGCCAGTTACAAGCTAAGTATGAGGCCTTGGAAAAGTTGCGACATAACCAACCCAAGGTAAAAAGAAACCCTTCAATTTCATGTACTTTTCATGGTGATGAATTCGTTGCTTTTGAAAAACATACTACATGGATCGGATCCAAACTGCTGAAGAAGATGGGGTATCAAGGAAAAGTCCTCGGCATCAATGGCCCAGGCATCGTAAACCCCATCTAAGTCGAGGAATTATCGCGTCATGTAGGACTCAGATACACCAGGAAGGAAGCAGGGGAAAGCTCCAACACAACTAGTGACCAGCCAGCGACAGATGATGAAATCACTTCCTCACAGTGCAGCGATAGTGAGGATTCCATGAACACTTATCAGAGGAACACCAGGGGAAAGCGCTCCAAGGTGATACAGATAGTACGGAGGAAGAAGAATCATCAGAACCAGGATGAAGCCCAGAAACCTACATGTCAAACATGTCAGGACCAAAAAACACCCATGAAGAATCCAATCCTCGACATTATTCCATAGGCAAATCCACCAAAGGGAGATGACCCATTTACTTTGTTAAGTAAAATATGGTTTTTTTAGACGTATTAGTGTTATGGCCACAGTTGTAAATCATACGTTGCAAGTAAATGTAAATGTGATGGTATGTTTCCCATCACTTCGAACGCAACGATGATGTTTTGGCCTTTCCTTATCAGTAGTTGAGGTATTGATTGTTTTTATGTAATCCTTGGCCAATGAGTGTGTGTTATAAACTCTTGACAAGTGAGGGGTTGTTGAGTCATGTGTGGTGTGTGCATGCTTGCAAATGATGTACCAGATTTGCGTGCAGGAGATTGAAAGTGTGTGTTGAATGAACAAGCAGTGTGTTGGGTGTGTCAATGCTTTTGGTGGTCCAAAAGCTCCTCGGTGGGCAGGAATTATCCAAGAGGATCGTACAGGTCCAAGTACCAGTGGCTTAAGTACAAAGGCTCAAAAATCAAAGTGTCATAAATGTGGGAAACTTAGTGTCAAGTTGAAGATCTCGTCTTTCTGATTCCAACGACGTAGATGACACTCAATTCTGAGTCTATATGGAAAAATTAGAAGTAGTCAAATTTCTCGGTTGACTTGATGAGGTGGCAGCGTTAAGGAGGCAGCATTTTTGCCAAAGTCCGGTGGCCGGATTCCAGCCAGCTCCGGGCAAAATCGTGGGACACTTAGTTTGAATCCTTCGGTCAAAATCAAGAATATTTAAAAAGAGGGTTTGTTATAATAAAAACAAAACAAAACAAAAAAAGGCAAGGACGGGCCATGACCCTCGCTCTTGCTCCAACCATACAACAATATTGTATTAACAAAAAATGGGGTCGACGGCCATGACCCTGCCCCCCCAAACTTGCGGTAATGGTTATGTTAAAAACGGGAGGGGCGTGGGCTGTCAACCTCGCTGCCCTTACCACTATACTATGATTACTGGCAGAAGTTTCGGGGCGGGCCGCCCGATGCGGGTCTGACCCCCCAGACCCTAATTTAAAATATGTTGCAGGTATTTAAAACAATATGTCACCTTTTTTTGGAGGGGATGGGGTTTGATCGCCCAACCCCCTCCCTCAAACTTTGGATCTCAACCAACTCGCCCAGTGGCTCCCTTGGGGAGTCCACCCAACCTTCACCTGTATAAACTTTCATTTCAGAAGTGCGCCCAGGCAGACGAAGAGCAGCGCGTTTACTAAGACAGAGTGGAACCTTGAGCACTTTGCATGAAGGAGGCAGAACCATGACCTAAGCTCATTTCTAGAGGGCCCAGATTTGTCCGACGTCAGAATCAGGCAAATTTTATATGGATTTTGCACCTCTCGGCGACAAGAATCCAACGGTGATGTATGTTTCTTCATCAGAGGTCTCCAATTTTTGGTCACTTTCAGCTATGGAGGTATAAGGGTGTAATTTTACATTGATGCTTGTACTTTCATTTTATTTGCCACTTAATGAAAGAGGGCCTCCCCATTGATTGAGCAGGGCCCGGAGACGTAGTCCCTCCTGGACGAACTTCGTTATCAAGTTCTTGTCTTCTTTGCATGATTTTATGTGCTTCTCTCTTCTTATGTTCATGCCTTTTAAGGTTCATGGTTAAGATGAAATTTTACATGTAATTCTTTAATCCATCTCAAAGCTAAAGATTTTGAATCACACCAACAACCCAATAAGAGTTTTCTTGGTCTTCCAGTCCCATAATTATGTTTTAATGCATTTGTTTTGTAGAAGGTAAAAGGCTCTCCATCCCCCCTGAATTATTTCTGCTCTATATGTCTCCCAATTGAGCCTGTTGTGAAAAACAATTCCTAGATACTTGCATTCTTCCAAATTTCCAAGGATTTACCCTCAAGAATAAAATTAACCTACTGCTTTTTCCTCTTCAAGGAGAATATCATGATCTTGGTTTTTCTAACGTTTACTTGCATCCCAACTTCTTCACAAAGGAGCTCCAGGGCCTTCAAATTATCTCTCGAACCATTAGACGATTTTGCAATTAGGATAACGTCATCAGCATATAAGAGAAGTCTCACCACATAACCTGCTAACTGAATACCCTCCCCACTTTCACTGCTCAATCATTCTTCCAACTTATCAATATATAAGCCAAACAACGTGGGGGAAAGAGAGCACGCCTGCTTGACCCCAATGTCACTACCAAAGCATTCAGAAAAGCCTTTCTTTGTTCTGATTTTAGCTCTAACTTTCTCATAGAGCTTATGAACAGTTGCTCTATATTCGCTTGGAATTCTAATCTCTTCTGTCCTTCTCCAAACCTTGTCTCTAGGAACAATGTCGAAAGCTTTCTTGAAATCAACAAAGTAACAAAAGGCCTCCTCGCCCCTGTATGTCCCATACCTTTTCTATGAAATTCCTAAGAGTTATACAATGATCAATGGTAGAATGTCGCAGCCTAAAACCAGCCTGTCATTTTTCTCTTTTACCTTCCTTTTCTGCCCAACTGTTCATTCTACGCTCCACCATGCTTCCAAATAGATTTCCAAAAAGAGGATTAACCATAATAGTGTGGTAATTGAAGGGAATATTAATGTCTCCACTTGTGTACAAGAGATAGCAACACTAGTTGTCCATTCAATTGGAAATATGGAAATATGTTTTGTGTAACATTGTTAAAGCCACCCCGGATGCAGGTGCTCATTAGGGATCCAGCTTGCAGCCACCTAGCCACGTCGTCGACGGAAAGCCGTCCTCGTCACAAGGAGGCACATGGCCTCGGCGTGGTTATTAAAACCCTGGGCGTAGGTGATATTAACTCCGCCAACCTTGAACCGTCTGTTGCGTCCTCTCTACACCCGGTGAGTATTAACTTCATCCTTTACGCATTCATTCCTCCTTCAGCGACTTTACTCCTCTCGCAGCCATATATGGACAGTGGTGATGTCTCTCAAACATTCTCCTTTGGCCATTATGTCATTCTCAGACTCGGTTATGTCTCCTTCGGCACCAATTCTACTCCTGTCGAGGCCCTGCAACATCCCTCAGCCCGAACTGCTCTCTGTCACGCAGCCTGTCCTCCTCCTTCGCATCCCTGCAGCTCTGCTTCAGCCATGCCTCGTCGCCACCGTATGCGGTGCCACAAAGGTGGAGGTCATGGCATCCCATCTCGTCCTACCATCCACGCCATGGCTAGTAGAATTGTGGACTTGTCTCTAAATCTAGTTCCACCTGAGGTTCTAGATCCTCATAGCCTCTCCCCTCATCTATCCATGCACCTTCCTGAAGCCTCTTCCAGGCCCTACGGCTCTAGCTCCAAGAAACGGATGCGCAAATCCACCATGTAACCAGCCTCCCTCAATCTTCCACGCAAAATAGTGGCTCTTCCGGTTAAGTTAGTCAAGGACGCCTCGAACAGTGATGTCAACTACAGCTCTGATGAAGACGGCAAGGATTCTTTACAGGTGCTTGCTCGACCTCCTCTTTGTCGTTGAATGCCCAGCTGTCCAAGCTTGAAGACGACATCTTCGAGTACAGGTGTCGCATCGTGGAAGAGCCGCCTCTTAGTTCCCACTTGTCTCTTTTCTATGCTATGGTCTAGTCATGGTTTTTTTCTCTTGACTTTTTTTATGCATTGCTTAATGATGTTTAACGTTGGTTTCCCTACAAGGGCAGCGTTTTCTCTGTTACTTGGACAGGGTTCTTGGGCTAGTTTCCCCTTCTTGAGCTAGTTTCCCCTTCTCGGGCAGCCCCTTTTTTGAATTTTTGAATTTGATACTTCCCATCGAAATTGGCTAATGCAGCAATTCCGGAGGATAACAAATGTATATCTGTGATTTGTATTTTATAATAGAAGTATATTTAGAAGAAGAAAGAAAACAAAAAATAAACAAACAAATATTGTTAAAACCGAAGTTTCAACCCAGCCTTAAAATTTATGCTTGCAATCCATCAATGTCTTGAGATTTACTATTTGCTAAACTTTTTTATACCAAGCTTAACATCTTCTAATAAAAATAACTCTGCTGAAGTGTTGATTATCTCTAGTTTGATTGCAAATCTCCAAATGATAATAAAGATCTGTTGTACAGTCTAAAGCAGCTTCCCTTGACTATAGTTGGCTCACACGACAAAAGGTCAGGCAATAAGGTTTTCCATATTCGTTGGTAGCATTGTACGGGAGGGAGTCTGTGCCGTCGCGGAAATCCCATATGTTTGATCCTCGTTCCCATCCGACGATGGTGGTAGCTGCGCACAGATTTATAAGACTGTGGTGAGAGGAGTAGGTCGCCAGAAGAATCCTCAACCCTCTGACGGTTGCTTTTAGCTCGAGCAATTATGGAACCTGGGGTCTGCCTTTCTTCGCCGTTGGTTCCTTTTCCAATGTCTCGCAAATTCCGTGGGGATTTTTTCTCTTCGCATTGATGTCCTGATGGGGCTGGAGCTTAATGGCCACATGATTTTTGGCAGCACTTTAAGTGATCGCGAGATCATTCCTTCATGGCTTTTAATTTTATTTATTGCAAGTATGAAGAGCCAGAGTGTCGGGTTACAAGGTCAAGCTTTAATTTTAATTAAAATGACAGTTGAAGATTAATGAAGAGTTTTCTATTAAATAGGACAAGTGTTGCAGGAAAGGATTCACGCGTTCTTTCGCACTAAAAGACCATGTAAAAGTCAAGGGGAGAAGAATATGAAATGAAAACTAAAACAGAAAGGAGGCGGGGCAGTGGGATTTATGACAAATTATTTTTTGTTGTCCTAGATTTTTTTTTTGAATTTGTTCGAGATAGAGACAAGTTGGTAAGTTTGGGTTTTTTTTTTGAAAAAAAAAAAATTGTTCGAGGTGTGTCCTTGCGTCTTAAAGACAATGTGTGCTTCCATTTATAGGTTGTGTGCAATGTTATAAGAAGATTTCTGGCTCAAATTGTTGTTGCTTATGTAAATACCAACCTTGGTTATCTTAATTTTGTATTAGAGAAGTTTGAGCGTGAATTGAATAACAATTCCAACCAAAAAACACTTGTTGAGTAGAATTGTTGGAGAATTGTTGGGGTGAACAGTAGTTCTAGGGAAGAGAATTTGTTGGGTAACATTGTAATTGAGAGAATTGCACAATATCACAACACTGTGGCACACATAAGGGAAGTAGGAACACGAACATGGGGAGAAGGGAAATGCAGAGGCAATGCAAATGAATTAACTTGGTGTTGAGGGTCATGCTAGCTAGAATGGATGCCATGGAAGCAGCACACATAAGAGTAGTTGTAGTAGATACTCATGATGTGAATGATGAGTGGTAAAAAGTAAAGGGTTCATAAGAAAGAGTTGAAGCCTAAGAGGAGAGGCATATTGAAGCATTGACAAATTGGAGAGGTAAGCCAAAAATGGAAACTCTTACCTATTAAGGGAGCTTAAATCTAGAGGAGTTAATTGGTTGGTTGGAGACATGGTGAAAATTTTAGAGTTTAATGAATCTAACTCCATGATAGTGAAATTAGCATGCACGATGTTAAAAGAGCATGCATCTTTGTGGTCGTATAAGGAGAAATTGGATGCTAAGAAGAGGGATAGATAAAATTAAGGCATGGAATAAGGTGATTTCCAAGAAAAAGGGTAAGTTTCTACTAATGATTACTCTTTGAACCTATTTAAGATGGTGAAAAACCTAGGAAAAAATGTGATGATTGTGAAGGGATGCACCAATTTTTTTATAAGTTGTGTATTATATCTTAAATAAAGTGACAAGGGAGCTCAAGCATGATGACTTCAAACATAAATGAACTCCAAAATGATAATCAAGGTGAGTTAAGTATGGTGAAAATCGGTCAATGATAGAGGACAAATTTGCCTTCAAAGTAAAAGAGAAACTCTCAAGAAAGCAATAAAGTTATTGTAATAAAGGAACAAGAGGTAGAGGAAAAAACATATTCAAAAGAGATCAAAGTAGTGGAAGTAAAGGAGATGAGGATGTTAGTGCTAACATTGCAAAATGAGAAACTAAAAGGGATTATGAAGCTCCCTGAGGCTAGGAATTTCCTAGACATATAGGAGGAAGATTTCATGAAGCATGCTTCAAGTGTGGACGAGATGGGCACATGGGTTATGAGTTTCTGAAGAATTTAACTGCCATTAGAATGCAAGAAGGTGAAATTCATGTTGCTTAAGGCACTGAAAGCATAGCTAAATTGACATTTGGAGATAAAATTGATGAAGAGCAGTGAGAATGCAGAGAGAGTTTTATTATCTATGGAGTATTGTTGAACATAGAGCACTAGGACGAAGACATCATTAAAACAATGGAAAAAAAATAAATAAATAAAATGAAACAATTTAGGTAAATCTTGTTCACTAATTATGAATCATTGGTAAAATTGAGAACCTAGTGTTGAAGGAAGTGATTGAGAAGTTGAAGTTCAAATGTACCCAACATCTAAATGCCTATTAAGTCTCTTAGCTGTAGAAGGGATACAGTTTTTAAATCCAAAATCAAGATTGGAGGTAAACATTGTTCGCTAAGTATGGATGGTGATGGCATCGAGAACTTAGTGTTTAAGGAAGAAATTCAAAGTTGAAGTTGAAATGCATCCCACATCTAAATGCATATTCATTCTCTTGGTTGCAAAAGACACCATGCAATTGTCTTAGAGTAGTGCTTGATAAGTTTTCATTTGCAAAATTACCATGACTAAGTCTTATGTGATGTAATTCATGTTACCACAAAATCTAGCGGTCAAGTGCAAATCCTCATTAGGAAACCTAGGTCTTAGGGCAACAAAGAGATTAGACACCATTGTCCACTCAATGGCCTCTCTCCTATTGTGTTGTGGTTGAATGTTACCCCCACAAGTGAGGCTTCCCTAGCAAGGCTTAGAGGATAGATGACCTAGGGTTACTAAGGCAAGTGATTCTCTAAGGATCTTGCTAACAATATCACCTAGAAATATCTTCAATGAAGGAAGGCTCAAGGATGGTAAGAGCTCAATGGTTATGGGAGAAGGTACTACTAAAGCTTTGTAGGCTAAGATATTAATTACAATTGTTCAAGTACTCTTTTAACCAACCCTAATTGGAATATCCCTACCTGTTTATGATGTTGATAATATGTTTACATTGATATGTATGGTCGTGAGCCAAATGAATGTGACTATAGGTTGGTGAGCCAAGTTATATGATGTGTCTTGTGTGCCCATGTAAGGATGGTAAATATATTTTGGGGCCAACATTCCCTTATATATATGTGTGGGTGTGTGGGTGTGTGGGTGTGTGTGTGTGTGTGTGTGTGTCTAAAGGTCGTGAGGCCAAAGAGCATGAATTTCTAATTAATGAACAATTAAAGATATTTTATTAATAAAAATAGGTTGGTTGTGGAGCTTACTCCATAGAAAAGAGTATGGGGAGCATAAATCCAGATACAAAAAGAAATAGTTGGGTGTTTGGTGAAAAGTTCACCTCAGGGCCTACGTGGCTCAGGAAGGTGTCATACGGAAAAGTTAAGTCACGCATATAAAGAAGTGTAGTTTGATATAAGGGATGGGAGTCAAGCAATTATTCAGTCTTGATGACTGAGGAGCCAGTGAACCCTAGGGGGTTGGACTCTGGAAGATGGTGAGGTGTGGTTATTCAATTAACCACACCAAATGGATGCATATTAGTTTGGGAGCTTGGTGCTCTAGTTTAGTGAGTCATTGTGCCTCCGGTTATGGCTTGGTGACCATGGAGTTCTAGTGGGGAACTTGGTTTGGTGATAATCGGTGAGTCTTGGTTTGGAATTTGGCACCAAATGTGGGGATTATTTCAATTTTGGTTGTTGGGAACTTAGACACCTAGATAATTGCATAGCTCCTGGAGCCGCAAGCTAAGACCATTTTGGCTGGTTGTAAGGCACCTTGGAAGGTGTGCACCACCAAGGGACTCAGGTTGTGCCACTTGAATGCAGGTCAGGGAATGTGAGATTGCGGTTGGAGACTGAGGTTGCTCAGGTTGGTGCCTTGGTCAATGTTTTCTTGTTCAATTTGCAATTTTTACTTATGGGGTTGTAGTCTCATCTTGGGGGTGACACATGGTTGAGGTTATGAACCACACAATCTATGGTTGGGTGGAATGTGGAGAGCCTACAGCCAATCAGGCATTTATGTTGATATGTGTACAATATGCAATCATATATATTATGGATATTTATTGTGTGTTTATGTGTTCCTGATAATAAACCCTAAAATGGGATCTTTCATATTTATGTGCCATGCATTTATTTATGTGTTATTTGGATGTAAACCCTAGCTAGGATTTTGAGCTTATGAACATTTTGTTGTGCATTAATGTTATGATGTTATGCTTAAATATTGATAATAATCAATAATTTTGTTGTGCATTTTAATTATATGTTGTTTTACAATTGCATGTAGTTAATGGTTTCGATGATAGGGTTAATACCCATATGACAGAAATAGTAGGAATTCCATCAGAGTTGCAGGTGGGCTATGGTTATGAACCAGAGTTAAATAATGATAACTATGAATTATGAGATTCGAACACCAGAAAATTAATTGGTGGAATTCAAGATGTAGTTACATAACGTTGATGTTACAAAGTGGTATCAGAACCCAAGTTTACAACACTAGATATGAATGGGGCTGGATTTGGCGCATGATAAGGAAAATTTCTACAAGTTATGGTTTACCCGCCATTTTTTTGACAAAATTCTTGATGGTGGAAAAGTAAAACTTCCCCTAAATCTTAAGACATGTACAACAAAAAGATGACATGCCTAGTAGAGTTTAAAGGGAATTACAAACTAGAAATTGGTAGTTTTCTAGTGAAAATTAGCCATATAAGGCTAAATTTGTGCAATAATAGTATATAGAGTGATGAGCAAGCTTCTCATCAGTTTACAGAAATATTTTGTTGGAAAATATGATTACAAGTTTAAATTCCTGTTACCGTTGCTATGGGTATATCTATCAAGCGCCGAGAGATCAAATCTTTGGAGGTGTATAACTTTCCTCAAGTTTTGCACTCAAAAAAGAGGTTTTCACCTCAAGAGATTTGATCCCTCTCGACGCTTGATAGATCCGGAGTTAAGATAGATCTAAGCTGGTTACAAGTTTAAATTCATGTTACCGTTACTATGGATATATCTATTAGTTTGTGGAAAATCCCCATTGAGACTACGGTTATAAAATTATAGCTACGAAGTTGTATTTTGGAAATTTGTAAGATAATCTATTTATATATGTCCATATTATGACGGTTATTTTTACATATTTGGAACTTCATGAGATAATAAAAATGTTATTGCCAGAATCTTAGAAGTTACATAACTTTACACCTGCTCCGGGATTTTTCACAAATACAGTGAACAGTCAAATTTCCATTACGAGCTTAGCTGCTCTAGTCTCGTTGTTTGTTTCTTTCATCTTGGGAGTGGGCACTATTGGCAATTTCAAATGGACTATGTAAGGTTCCAAAATATTTGACATGCATTAAGGGGCTTTATACACACGGTTGCATGCTTTATGGTATTCTGTTATGCAATCTGTGGTTTTCAGAAAGGTGGCTCCTATGACTATTTGTTCGAAGGTTGCAAACAATAATATGCATAGGTGCAATTAAATTGATCTTTATTAACGCCCAAAATTTACCCATTTGCCCATAAAAGAATTAATAATTGGGACCGATGAAAGTATTGATTTCATCGTATGGTTCGATGACGTGTTACTTTGCAAAATTTTAATTTTATCTCTCGGGTGAATCTTTCATTAGCTTATTTTTGGAAATTCTCATCAATATATGGGAGAAACCCTGTGGGATTACAAGAAATCCAGTTGAAATGATGACGTCTAGGTTATGGGGATCGAAAAATGTTTGCACAAGGTAAACCCTTCAACTTTGTCATTTTATCCTTCAACTTTGTACCCTTCATGAATATTCTGTAATGATTTAATTATTAGTAATTAAATTAAAATTCTAAAAATGTCATTTTAAAATAAACACACTTTTCAATATAATTACACAAATTATGCTATTTACAATTTATATTCATAATTTCTAACAACATACTTACACAATAACCATGTTATTTGTAATTGATCAATGATATCCATAGTTTCTAACAACCATAATGTGACGTTGGATTAGTAAATCCGATATATGGCATTGGATTAGTAAATCTGATATGTTTTGATATAATTATATTTATATTGTGTTGTGATGAACATAAGTAGAAAATTAGCAGAGTGGTGAACCTTAGTGTATTAGTGAAATCATATAACTCGAAAGGAAATGGTCATAGAGTAATGGAGAAGAGATGGAAGATTGGATTTTGGATGATGCAATTTTCCATGAGAATCATATTAGAATATTAGAAAAAAGATGGAAGATTTAATTTTGTATGACACAATTTGTCTATGAGCTTCACATTGAGTTTTTTGTATCACATTTATTTTTTATAAAGTGGTGGGCATACATCTAGTGGGAGTGAATTCAGTCATGTTGGTGAAGGAAGTAAGGCATAAATAAACATATTTATTATTTCATGTCATCTTCAGCTAATCATAATCCAAAATAATACCAAAAATCCATCGACGAGATTGATGATCTTCTGGACATCTAATACAATTTTAACCTGGTTCGGTAAAAAAGTGCCAATGCGACTGACAAAATTCCAATAAATGTTTTGTCACCGATAAATAAAAATGGGAGAGGAACCATTTGTTTCATATAAATTGACCACTCTTGAAAAATATAGCAGTAAGAAAAGATACAAAATGTGTCAATGTATAAATTCTTCAACCGATAGACAAGTTGTAAAGCCCATGTTTAACCTTCTACCATTTGAAAAGAACCTATAATATTTATGAGAAAAGTATATATATATAAAAGAAAGCATAGAGGTGTGGGAGTCATTGTTCAATCTTAGCATGTTTTCTTTGCCCCTCTTTGCCTCTCTTTGTTTTGGATCAAATCTTAAGATAAATTTTTTTTATCAAGTTTGTACTCTAAAAATATTTGCGCATATAGATCAACAAATTCAACCGCCCACATCCAGCCCATGTCGGCCTTCAAATCTCTCTACTTCTCCCATTCTAGATACTCATCCAATTGTTTCACACTATATTTCCCTTTGCTATTATGTTCCAGATACCCTTCCAACTCTGTTAGAGTTATATACTCTTTGTGCCTTTGAATTGTTCTTTATTTGAAGCAATTTAGAAGAAGAACATATAGCTCTTGACAAAGAAAACCTGCAGTTTAAAAATTTCTAGCATAGATGAAGATAGCAAGGAGTTGCAATAGACCTACAAAGAAGAATTCTAGTTGCTAAACAGAATTTGGTTTTGCAAGCTGTAAGCCCTATAGATATTGAGATCGATAGGTGGTCCATGTTTTGTGAAATTGGCATTCACCCTCATAGTCCTTGTAAGTTATGTGGCTCTAACAAAAGAAGTCCCTCAAAGCCCTATTGTGATTATGGTAATATAAATAGCCCACGAAGCTTCATATGCACATGCCAAGTGGTTTTAGTTGATAAAAGGATATATGCATGTTTATTTCTTTCAAAATGTGTGTGATTTCAGGCATCATGTATTTTTCGTTTGTTTCTGCAGTGTGTGGTTGTTAACGGTTGGTAAGTTGTAATTTCATTTTACATCAAGCAGTCCCTCCCTTTTTATTTTGTTCTCACCCTTGCTTCAACATGAGGAAAGGTTGTGTGGCCTTAGCTAGCTTGTATAATGATTGTCTGGCCTTCGTTGGCTTCTCTGATGATAGATGTTCAAATCAGATTTTAGATAAGATTAACCAAATGATTATATGCAAATATACTAAGGGTGAATTGAATGGGATTGATGATTATTTTTTCAATCATTCTCTGCCATGTTGAAGAGGACCTTTCACTTCAAGCATTTATGTTGTTGCATGCAACAATAATCATGCCACGAATGTATATGGAAACATCAAACTTCTAAGCCTCTATCAATCAAGTTGAGATTACCAGATCTAGTTGAAAAGGTACAAATGAAATAGAAGGTTCAAAAGTGCCCAAACTTTACATATAGTTAACTAACAAAAATAACAACATGCTAGCTCGTTCTAAGGACGGTGTGAAACTATTTTATCCTTTACATAATTATTTATTGGTGTGTGGTTCATCAGGCTTGAGTATCATTTTAAACCATTGTTTTCAATCAAATATCTAAGTACTTTAATAGAACATCTAGATTACTAAACACCATTAAAATTTATAAAAATTATAAGTTTATATATATATATCAAAAAATTTCAATTATGATGATTCATTTTAGCTGGCAAGTAGGCTAGTCTTTATTACAATATCAGACTTATCAATACCATAGTCTATACAAATTTTATTTTAATTTAATTTTATAATATTTTGTAAATTAATTTAAAAAAAAAAAAAATTCAATTCTTCATCTCTATATTATTAAAAATATTTTGTAATGATTTAATTTTCAATTATAATGATTTATTTTAACTTGTAAGTAGGCTAGCCTTTATTATAATATGAGACCTTATCAATACCATATTTTGTATAAACTTTATTTTAATTTAATTTTATAATATTTTGTAAATTAATTTGGAAAGAAAAAAATTCATTTTTTTATCTTGAAATTATTAAAAATATTTCATGAATATTTTGTAATAATTTAATTATTAGCAATTTAATTATAATTCTAAAAAAAATATTTTAAAATAAACACAATTATCAATATAATTACACAAAAACTATGTTATTTACAATTTATATTCCTAATTTCTAACAACATAATTACACAATAACTATGCTATTTGTGATTGATCAATAATATCTATAATCTTTAACAACAATAAGATTTGTGTTACATAGTTACTAAAAAAAAAAAATATATATATATATATATATATATATATCCAAATTTTAAAAAATATATATAATTTACACTTAAATAAAAATTATATAATTTACAATGAAAATCTAATATATATATATATATATATATATATAATTAATTTAGAATAAAATAAAAATTATATAATATAGAATGAAAAAAAATGATTTTAGATTATAAAATGCATAATGAAATTAAAAAGATATTTTTAATGTTGAAACGGGAATGGAATAAGAAATTTTATAGCAAAATAAAATATATGTTATGAAATCTAAAAGAACCATGAAAAAGAAATTGTGCATATTTTTAATGTACGGTGAAATAGAATATATGTTTTTAAATTTAAAATCAAAATATCTATATATTATAGAATGTATAATAAAATAAAATAAAATAAATATTTTTTTTTTAAATTTTAAAATATATTATAAAAAAATATAATGTGTGCAATGAAATCAAAATCAAAATATTTATTTGTTAACAAATATAATATTTCTTTACATATATTAATGAAAAGGCAAGTTACGGCTAATTTTTTAAATTTTACTTAGATTTTAGATTACATTTTAGTGAACATAATTACTTTTTTTCGCAAGGTTGCGAAAGATACTAATAGAAGTTTTGGAGGTTAGTAGTTATATTTAAAGGGAACAAATTCCACGATACTTCATAGCGCTGTGATGCATTAAATCGCTTCCATCCAAGTATTTACGAATGTGACCCTAATTATTGATTTTGGATTTTTTAAGGAATCACTTTCTAGCTATTATGTTTAACAAACTGTGGAACTTGTAGTGCATAATAAGAATAGTGAATCTCGTATGATTGGTCAATATGGTGCTCAATGGTGCTCATTTATATCATGATTATTTATGAGATCATTTTTGCCTGAATGTTTTATTATATTATGTATACACACTATCACTACTATTTAGTTTAATAAAGTATTGCAACAATGTTACGAAGTATTCACTATCACAATTATTTAGTTTAATGAAGTACTGTGACTCTGTCACAAAATATAATTATGTCATTTATTTATGTGAAACCCTAATTCAAAATTTCATTACAAGGGTAATGTCTATAAGTGGCACATTACATAATGATTTAGCTTATGAGTTATTGATTAAAGAAGCTCAATCGTCTTTGCATGGGGATCACTTTTGACCTAACAAGACACTTCCTTATCCACAAAGATATCTTTTTAGTCATTTATACATAAGAATGTTGAGGATTTCGAATTCAAGTATTCATTAAACAACCAATTAACCTTCAAACTGAATAGTTGGGTTAAATCAACACTTGTTGGTAATCTCTACATTTTCGAAGTCCATTTTATTGGATTTCACTATGGGTTTCTTGTTGACTTGGTATCAATAGTCTGTAAATTGTCAAATATGGATGTCATCATTTCTCGTGTTAAGACCATTGACGATTCTAAATATGTAAAGTTATTTAATTTTAAACATATTGGACAAACTTCAGACCTTTGGACTATCAATTTTTGAGTCGTTTCTCGTGTTCCTTGCGAAAAATGCTTAGATTTCAGTTGCAGCTTTCAAGTCCATTCCATCCTCAAACATATGGATGAACTAAATTTGTTAAACAGGTGTGTTACACAAGCACGTTGCATCTGTAATCACATAAACAAACAACGAGATCTAAATTCTATTACCATTACATCATTTAGCACATATTAATTAAACGAAATGTCATGCACATATATGGGATATATTCTTTTAAGATTTGTTATGCATTTTCAATTTCTCAAATTGAGGCCTCGAACAATAAGAAATGTAATCAAAGAAAAGTTTCATGTGCAAATTTGTCTTTTTGAAATCCAACATACAACTCAATTAGTGGTTGTAGAGGTATTTGAAAATGGAACTACGAAGTAAAATGTGACTGATTAAGCAACTACTCTGATTTTCAACATCAATCAAGATGTAATAACATTATGGCTAGGGTTGGTACTATTTCTTAATCTTTGATACGGTATTGTGAATGGAATGCTTTCTTTTTAAAATAAACATACGAGGATAAATGCAAGGGTCATTGTTGAGTAAAACCAGAATGAACAGAATCCAAAATTAGCAGTGCTCTCGAACCTGTTGGAATCCTAATATGCATAAGGTATAAATTAAGAAAATAGTGCAAACACAAGGTACTATTATAAAGGAAGGATCAATAACCATATTGAATCCCTACTTCGATGCAATGATGAAAACAAATTCCCTGAAATCTTCAGTCTTGTCTTTGGTTCTTGCCATTTTCTGTCATTGTTAAAAGCCTTTACCAAGATTAAGGATTGCAGATTTTATGGGGCTGATACCAAATTTGTTGATAAAAGTGAGTCTATTATTAGACTTGACAAGAAAACTTGAAACTGCCTTACTCAAACTGCCAGATAGACACATCTTCTTGTCAACTTCTAGATTTTGTAAGTAAATAATAGTAAAATTACTTACTTTGAGACATCAATAGATATCTGTATAAGGGAGATATTTATAGTTGAATTCACAAAGTTAAGATTCAATAAGTTTTTAGTTAAAACAATGAAATTTATATTTTGCATTAAAATTATTTATAACAAAAATTCCCATGACAAATTGCATCAATTGGCTTTTTTTTGTCTATATTTTAAATAAGTAATGCATTTACAAATGCTTATAAGTCTTTACCTTGCATTATTTGACAACTTGATATTTCAAGGTTTTATATGACTCCTACACAAGTTGCCCATAAAATTAAGCTAGCTTAGATTAAAGGTGGGTAAAATACTTGAAAGAAAAACATTCTATATCATAAAATCAAGCTAGCCATTTAAGGTAGGTAAAAATATTTGAAAGAAAAACATTATATAATATTAAAGGAACACATAATTAATTATGAAAAGGCATGTTGACTTGGGGGCATTCCAAAAAGCTATAAAGATTTATAATGGAGAGAACATTGTTTTTTCTTATCAATACATTATTATTTTTTGAAATATGTTGTTAGTAAATAAGCAGTTAAGTTTTAGGCATTTTATATTTTTATGAAAAAAACAATATAAAAATATTTTTAATTGTTGGGAGACTTTAAGCTATTAATAGATTAGATAGGCAGTAAATGTAGTTCCAATTATAAATCAATTTATGAAAGTAAAAAGAAATTTTGATTATATATATATATATATATATATATATATATATATATATATATATATATATATATATATATATAATTGAACTCAAATGTTGATCGTCAATCTAAAGAAGTTGTATTAATGTAGGAAGATACTCAAATGCAGCAATATTTAGAGGAAGAAATTTGATTGCATTTTAAAAAATATCTCTCTATTGATATAGGAAGTGATAAATTATCATAAATGTGTTTGTTGGATTTTTTGTAATTGTTTCAATAGTAACAATGTAAACTTTGAAATGGGAACTATAAACTCAAAACGAAAACTCTAGCAAAACAACTCAAAAAAACATAAAAAAACAGCCTAAAAACAAAAAATGTTGATGCTAGAATACTCGAATGTTGGAAAACCTTAAAATTTTGACAATTTTTTAACCATTATATTATGGAAAAAAAATTGACTAAAATTTCTTTAAAAATGATCACCTAAATGAAAGAGTTATTCCACTAGTAATTTCTTTTTTAAATGCTAAAAATATGACAACTTTAAAATCTTAGCCTAAGACAACTTCAGACATTGCAACAAAAATTTAAAAGGCAACCATCAAATTGAAAAACCGTGTATGCAAACTCGACTCATTGTAATAAAAACTTAAATACCAAACATGAAATTGACACATTGTGCTGGCGGACTCAATTTTTACAATGAAAACTTTAAAATCAACAATCAAATTGACACATAATGGGATCGGGCTGCTAGTAGAGGATCAACACAGACCCTGTATGAAAATATAAAATAAAACAAAACAATAAATAAATATATAAAAATGAAAAAAAAACAAAACAAAACAAAACAAAAAAAACACACAAAGTTTAAAAAATAATAATAAGTAAATAAAAATATATATTAGAACATAAAATAAAAATTAAAAAAATGATAAAAAAAATAAAAACAAAATATTGATAAAAATAAAAACAAAAAGAAAAACACAAAAAATTTAAAAAAAATAATAAGAAGTATATAATAATGTATATTAAAACATAAAAAATAAAATAAAAAACATGACAAAAAAAATTAAAACATGGCAAAAAAATCAAAAAATAGATCAAACATATAATAATTAAAAAAACAAAAACAAAACAAAATATTATAAAAAACATAAAAAATACAAAAAACTTATTTCAAAACAAACATAATTATATATATTAGGAAATTAAGTATTAAAAAATTAAAAAAAAAAAAAAATTTAAAAAAACAATTTTTGATAATCGAAAAAAAAAAAAAAAACATTATATATATATATATATATATATATATATATATATATATATATATATATATATATATATATATATATATTAAAAAAACTTATAAAAATAAAATTAAAAAAAAAAAAAAACATAGTTAAAAAATAAATTAAAAAATATAATAAAAATTAAATAAAAACATTTGAGAAAACATAACAAATTTCTTTACACGATTGGAATTCCTATCTTTAAAAGCTTTATGAATCTCCAAATATCAAGGATAATTTTGAAACCCTGCTCACAACGAAAGAAGTTTCTCATTAGAAGACATTGATTTTGGAGTTAAACACCTGGCAAATGGGAAAGCTAAAGACATTGAAGGTTACCAGGCGGAAATCTTAAAAATTGGAGGTCATGTCCTCATCCCCCACTTCCACAAGCTTTTCAATCAAATGATCAAGCAAGGGTTCCCTAAACCATGGACTCAGAGCCTCATTATCCCTATTTTTAAAAGTGAGGATACAAATAACCCCTCTAATTATCGGACAATTATGATCAGCCCTCTCTTAGCCAAGTTATATGGTATTATTTTGGAAAAGAAGTTGAGCATATGGCTTGAAAGTGAAGGTAAGTAGGCTAAAGGCCAAGCGGGTTTTAGAAGGAAGCACTCAACAACGGACCACCTCGTTATGCTTAGGATCATTGTGGAAGAATGTCTTAATGATAAATCCAATCACTTCTGCTGCTTTGTGGACTTTAGAAAGGCTTTCGATACAATTCCTAGAAACAACCTATGGAATATATTAGAAGAGCTAAATGTTCCTTTCGAGCTAAGAGCGGCCGCTATAAGGTTATACGATAATGTAATTGCCAAGTTAAAGAGCAATGAGGGGTGGTCGAAAGATATTAAGTGAAATATCGAAGTTAAACAAGTTTTCCCTCTCTCCCCTACCCTATTTGGCATTTACATCGACAAGCTAGAAGGTTTTTTTAAGGAAGCAGGTTATGCTGGCACGATCTTAGCTGGGATAGCCATCATCTTTCTTCTCTGTGCTGACGATATTGTTCTTCTCGCAAGGTGCCCATCTGATCTTGATAAGCAACTTAGACTTCTTAAGGATTTTTGCTCTACCATGGGTATGACTGTTAACACTGACAAAACAAAAGTTATGATTATCAAATCCAAGAAGGACACTTACGCTAATTTTATGTATGACAATAGTAACTTGGAGGAAGTGTCTTCTTACAAGTACCTAGGAATTGATATTCATCACAAGCTCAACTGGAACTATAGCATTGAGAAAAGGATTAATGGGGGGTGGAAAACTTATTTTGGTCTTGAAAATAATTGTAAAACGAAAAACCTCGTAATGTGGGACAGAAAGAAGTTCCTCTTTGAAACTTTAGTCACTCATGTTATCTTATATGGATGTGAGGTTTGGGGTTGCAACATCTCTAGAGAATCCTGGAGAAATATTGAGCAAATCCAGAAGCGTTTTATAACGTATAACCTCAAAATTAAAAGCAATACACCCTATCCTATTCTCCTTATAGAAGTGGGTCTTTCCCCTATCGAGAGCCTAGCTATGACTAGGCTTCTATTGTACAAGAACAAGCTCAATAGCATAGGAGACCATAGACTTCCTAAGCTAGCTTTAAATTCCAGCCAAAACCACCTAAGGCTTAAACGAGGTTGGTATAAAGACACCAAGGCCTGGTTAAACCATTGGGAGATCAACGAGAATGTTGCATTGCAAAACATCAATAACATTAAAAAAATTGTTACTTCTAAGTTCAAAGAAAAAATGTGGTGTGAGAAAGATCTAGAAGCTAAAAGAAAATTAAGGTATTATAAGGAGGTCATCAACCCCACCTTAGAAGATCAAAAGTATCTCTTTGTTTTAACTAGCTCAAAGAAGAAAATTAATATAGCCAAGATTAGAACGAACTCTCATGAGCTCCATAGTGAAACAGGTCGTTGGACAGTTCCTAAAACACCATGGATGGAAAGGATCTGCCATCTCTGTGAGAATATGAACATCAAGGATGAAAATCACTTCCTCTTAGAGTGCCCCGCATACAACCACATTAGATCTCAATTTCATAATCTTTGTTGCAATATTGACCTTCCTAGCCTTTTAAGATGTCAAAATTATAGTGAGCTCGGGAGGATTCTCTCCAAGCTTTTTGAACATAGGAATAAAATCTTAAATCAAACTAAATAATTTGTTTCTTTAGGTCCGATAGACCAAAGATTGGTCTCAGTAGACGTTAACCATCATCATCATCATATAAATAAGATTTAAAATAAAAACATTAATAAAATTTAATATAAATATAATAAAACCATTAATAAAAGTAAAATAAAATAAAATTACGCCCGACCCACTTAACCCAGCGGCTAAGTGGCCCTGGGTTTAGCATGTCGATTCTCGGCTAGGAGGGTTTTATTAATGTTTTTTTATTATTATTGTTTTTATTTTTTATTTTTGTTTTTAATTATGTTTTTAATTATATTTTTAATTGGATTTTTTTTATTATAATGTTTTTTGTTTCTTAAATTTTTATTTTTATTTTTATTTTTGTTTATTTTTTATTTCATTTTTTTAATTATCTAAAAAAAAAAAACTTTTCTTTTTTGGTTTTAGATTATATTTGTTTATTTATTATATATATATATATATAGTTTTACAACTTATACATTTTTATGTTTTTTATCTTCTTCTTTTTTTTGCCTTTTATATATAATTTTATATTTTTTGCGAAAAAAAAATAAAAAATAAAATAAAATAAAATAAAATTGCAAAGAAACACAAAAAATACATGATTGGAAAACTTTTAAAAAACTAACAATCTAAAACAAAAAACACGAAGAGACATAAGACAAAAAAGAAACATTACTAAAAAATCAACATTTAAAAAAAAAAATTGTGTATACTTAGGACATTAGAACATTTAAAGTTTAAAAAATGTCTTAAAAAAATAAATGTTGATATTTTTCAAAATCTGCATGAAAATCATCAACATTTTAAAAAAAATATCGACACTTAATACAATAGAAAATTTAAAGTGTCAAAAATAAGCACTCTAAAAAAAGAGGTCAATGTTGCATCAACACTTTTCAAAATCAACATGAAAATCATTAACATTTAAAAGAAATGTTTATACTTGATACATAAGACAATTTTAAGTGTCAAAAATATGCTCCCAAAAAAAAATGTATTATGGATAAACACTTTTCGAAATCGGATTACTTTTTTGCTACCTCAAAAAAACAGATACTCATTTTAATTCTCGTTTCAAAGTTACATTATTTAGTATTGAAGTCCTAATAGTAAGGCTTAAAAAATATGTCACTTAGTAGCATTTAAAAAAAAAAAAAAAAATATGGTTACTATTATATTATGTAACTTGATATTGTATAAAAAATATTTTATTTTTTATTTTAAAAATAAATTTTATTTCTCACAAATTCTATTTATAACCCCATAAAATAAGTTATTTCATTTATATAAACAAATAAAAATAATAAAAATAAAAATTTCAAAAATTATTTTTTAATTTTCAAAATATTTAATTTAATATTTTTTTTTTCAAAATAAAATTTCATAAACTAATTAAAAGTCAAACCCAAAAGGTTTTGATGATTACAATATAACCTACATATCTATCCCAACTTCCAAGTCTTCTTCAACTTCATAACTGGCTCCCATTTAATTCATGTGATTCCCTCCTTCGTTTCAACCTCGAAGACTATAACCCTTATCCAGATTGCAGATTCTCTCAATCTGCTTACGTGGTTGCTCAGATCCACCTCTCCATCTATGTGTACATAGATGGACGTTGCATTCATTACTAAAATTGTTTATTGCCGGAAAAGTTTTGAAATATATCTTGTACTTCGTACTATTTAACTTGCTTGAGTGATGGAATGTACTTTCACCCACGATTGCTAATCAAATATACTAATGCGTTTCATATTGTTTTTTATTTATTTCAATTAATGCGTTTCATATTGTTTTTTATTTATTTCAATTATTTTCCAATGCAAAATTTCGGATCCTCGGATAAATTGGTTTTAATAAAATAATATTTTGTAACCATATATGTATTTTAAATGGTAATATATATATATATATATATATATATATATATATATATATATATATAATTGTTTAAATAATTAAGGTAAATAATTGTTCATGTTCAATTGTTTGTTTGAATTGTGATAATAATTAATAAATATAAAATAGACATTCTAATTACTCAACTAATTGTTTGTTATTATGAATTTTGGTTATTGTTATAAATTTTAAAAAAACTTATAGAAGTTAGAAGTTTATGTTGGGAAATATTTGGAAGATTATATCCAAAGCAGCGTTTTTCAAAGTAATTTTTATAGTTAATTTTAACCAAATTATGATAGAGATTTTTACAATTTTGAGTTTAAATTGTTTAATCTGAATGTAAACAATTTCCATTTTAACGAAAATTGTTAGTTTTTTCTTTTTAAGAAAATAAATAAATAAAAAATAAAATTTGTAAAATATAAATTCATTCGTTGAATTTCAGTAAAAAAAAACTATTTTATTTATAAATTAGACCACCTCTTTTTTATATAATTTAATCAGATTTTTTTATACTATAAATTAATTAAATTGCAAAGCTTTATTCATGAGGAGTTATTGTTCCATATTGCAAAAACATAAATCTAATTGAATAGAAAATATATAAAACATTTAAACATATTGAAAGTTTTGAAAATGGATAAACAAAATTTGTACTCCACTTCCTTGAGATTGTCAAAGCGTTTGAGAGATATGATTGAAGGAGTTGTTTGAGGGATGTGATTGAAGGAGTTGTGATTTTAAGGCATAATGTTTATAGCAAGGAAATGTTTTTGACATATGGATGTGGTATTTTTTTTAAGCCTAGAATATTATTAGGGTAAACTATATTTGAAATTGATTGAAATTGTCCAAATTATTTAACTAATTTAAATCATTAGATTTATTAATTTATAAATAATTTGCATTTTCATTTATATTTATACTTTTTAATTAGTTGTTAAGAAATTTATTATGATTTTGCAATATTTATATAGTATTTATAAGTTTTAACATTACATATTACATATTCATAAATAAGTAAAAAATCATATTATAAATTTAATTTAAGTTTAAATGTAAATTGAATATAAAAATCAAAATAATTATTTTTCTTTTTAAAATTTAAGTTAATTATAAAATTGTATATATAAGTAATTGTTTAAACTAAATTTAAATAATAAGTTATATATAGTTTTGAAAACAAATTTTGCAATAAATAATAAAAAATAATAATATATAAATATAGAGTGAAATTAAACATATTATTTTGTTTTGTTCATTATTTATTAACTAAAATATTTTATTTTAATTTTAATTTAGTTTATTTACATAAAAATTAGAAAAATATATTTAAAAAGATTCACAAAATCGTTAATTTTGTGAATCTTTTTAAATATATTGTTAAGCATAATAATTCATGTAAATTATATTACTTATATTAAAATAATGTCCCCGCAAATATTTAAAACTATATATTTACATTCTAAGAAATAAAGGTTGTATTCTCATATTAATAGGCAAAAAAGAAACTCTAAGACTTTACCACGAATCTCAGACTTTACCAAGAATTTGTATGGCATGATAATCAAGTTATGTAATTGTTAAGATCTAATAGTTTGCAAAATTCTAATCAAATGGCTAAATTCTTACTACATGACTTATATCCATAGGTTGGGCAATAAAGTCATAGATTATGTGATTTTAGATATCCCCTTATACAATCAAATAATAAATTTTCACCTTTTAAATGACCATTAACTTGAATTCCATCATAGACCTTTATCCCTAACCCTAAAATTTGTCTTGCACAAAAAATCAATTGAGGAAAATTGGAGTAACCAAAAATACTTTCATTTTAATTTTTTTCAATGACTTGAAATAAATATCTTATCCTATAAGAACAATATTGAGGACCTATATCATAATTTTATGTAAAATCTCTCTACTTCCATTAACAAATTCTCTATCAAGTGCTAGGAAAAAATAATAGGATAGTCAACCCATGGTATGACAACAAATGTGAAATCGTTAGAAAATCCATTAGGGATGCTTCCATTGAGTTCTTAAAATTGGATAAGATAAAAAGATACAAAGCCATAATTAAAAGGAAAATAGGCACTACATTGAAAGATATCAAGGTAATCTTATCCACCTATCAAAGATCAACCCTAAGAGATTCTAGAGGTGAGTTTTGATTTCTAAATATAAAGAAACTAATACAAGTCCCAAAGTGAATGGAATTCCCACTTCAAAAATATTTATGAATCTCTTGTTAATGTGGACAACATTCCAAATGTTAATATACATGATGAAGTGTGTTTTTATAGAAGACTTTAAAGTTTGGGGTTAAGAAACTTGCAAAGACGAAATCTAAGGACATCAAAGTTACATTGGTGAAATATTAAAAATTTGAGGGCCTATCCTCATCTGTGATATACGCAAGCTCTTCAACTTAGTAGTTAAGTAGGGATTTTGTAAACCGTAGACTCAAAGTATCATTATTCTTATCATTAAAAGTGGGGATAAAAAATACCCCTCTAATTTAAGGACCATTGTCATTAGTCTCGTCTTAGCCAAGATTTAAGGGATTATTCTAGAAAAAAATAAACATATGGCTTGAAAGTAACTGAAAAGAGTTAAAGGACAAGTTGGATTTAGGTATATCGTTTGATTGTGGACCATATTGTTCCATTAAGGATCATTATGGAAGAATTATTCAATAATAAAACCAATCTTGTTGGTTGTTTGATTGATTTCAGAAAGAAAAAAAAAAAATAATAATAATAATAATAATAATTATATATATATATATATATATATATATATATATATATATATATATATATAAATATAAATAAATAAATAAATAAATAATAAAAAATAAAAAATAAAAAATAAAATAAAAAAATAAAAAATAAAATAGAATAAAAAATAAAATAAAATAAAAATAAAATAAAATTAAATAAAATAAATTAATAAATTAATTAAATTAAATTAAATTAAAAAAAATTAAAAAAATAATAATAAATAAAAAATAAAAATAAAAATAAAATAAATAAATAAATAAAAAATAAAATAAAATAAAATAAAATAAAATTTGATATTATTCATAGGAATAATCTTTAGAATATATTAAAAGAGTTAAAAGTTCATAATGAGCTAAGAGATACTAGTATAGGGCTATATGAAAGTGTCATTCCCACATTTGGGAACATTGAGGGGTTTTTGGAAGAAATTAATTGTAATATAGGAGTCAAGCAAGGATGTTCCCTATCCCCTACTCTCTTTGGTATTTACATTGATAAGCTTAAATGTTGGTTGGTAGAAGTTTGTTCTACTAGATTGAATATTGGTAATATAGTCATCATCCTTATTCTTTATGTTGATGATATTGTTCTTATGACATAGAATCCATATGACCTCAATAAGTATCTAAGAATCCTAAAGGACTTCTTCTTTGGTGTGGGTATGACTATGAGCACACAAAAAATAAAGGTTATGATAATCAAATCCCATAAGGTAACTTATGACACTTTCATATGTGACAATAATACTTTGGAGGAAGTGCCTTCATACAAAGTTTGTGGAATCAATATTCATCATAAACTCAATTGGAACTATTGTGATAGAAAAAAAGATAAATGGAGGGTGGAAATCCTACCATGGGATTGCAAACAAGTGTAAATTAGTAGACCTTTGGTTATCGGATAAGAAAAAAACTCTTATTTGATACTCTCATCACACTTGTTATCTTATACGAACGTGAAGTTAATTTGGAGATGAAGTATTTCTAAAGAATATTTAAGAAGGATAAGATCAAATCCAAAAGAATTTTATATCTTATAATATTAATATTAAAAGTGCACACCATATTTTATCCTCCTCATTGAAGAAATCCTTGCACCCATTGAGTGAATGGCCTAATATGCTTAACTTGATTATTTGAGGTTGATGACACATTGTCTCTCTGAAGATTCAATGTCAAATTTGTAACCATGTTATCAACTTCCAATAGACCAATCCTTTGATTCTATTGAATGAACAAATTCATAATGTTGACACGCTACTTGATATAATGGTTCTCTAATTCAATGATCTTAGAGGAGGCTCACAGAAGAATCTTCTTAATAAAATGAATTATCTCTTTGAAAATTCTCAAAATTCTTTTGGATTCATTGATATCCCTTTTATCCATGTTGGGACGATTTTTCTATCCAATAGAGACAATCTCAATCCATAATGAGGAAAAACTTTTGGTTCTACCTTCTAAAGAGAAACCCTTTTCGGATCCGTAAACAAGGAAATAACTTGAAACATGGTTATGAACTACAAACTTATATACTTCTATGAAATTTCATTAAAATTTTATGCCTAAAGATGAATTCCAAATAGAAACAAACTAAGGATAGATACAATTATTTGAATATACGAAATAGTAAGGGTTACCATAAACTACAAAAATGTCAAGATAGACCCTTATCTTTTTCTCTACATTTGTCCACAAGCTTGCTGAAGTTACCTTCCCCAATTATTGCCTAGTGATTCTAGGCTTAAGAAGATACAAAATAAAGGATGGAAAAAACAGAAGAGATAAAAATTAAATAGATCCCACAAATGAAAATAAGTGACTTAGAAAAGGAAAGGAGCTAGTCTAATATGCCAAGAATCCTTCACCTAAAAATTATAAAACCAATAGAGTGATGTGCCTACCCCAAAAGGACAAATTCTAGGTTTATGAAAGAAAATGAGGAGTGAAGAATCGTTGAATTGAGAAATAAATTATATAAGTTGGTGTTGATTCCCTAAAAGCTGGAAAATTCCTCTTAGACCAAATCTTTATAGATGTACTTGAGCACCAAACTTGCATAGACAATGATTATTGGATGTCCAAATAGAATTAAAAAGGATACCAAGGTTGTTATCCCCACCAAAAAAAGGATGTGATTCTACTAAATTCTAACACCTACACACTCTATTATCCCATTAATGAAACACATAATATAATAGAATCCTTCATTATCCACAACCAAAATTAATGAACACATGCTTAAGGTACTACAAAGGATCCTTCAATTGCCAAAACTAATGCAAATGCAATGATGAACTCTAACTCATGAGAAAATAAATGTGATGTGAAACCATCAATTTAGACTTAGATCTATGGGATATAGCATGTGGTGATACCCCCATTTTTCAATAATATTAAATCTCAAGATCTGAAGCTACGTTACCTCACTTGTCTGCCACATAGCTGAGGTGTCTTTTGACATGGAAATAGGGGGAATGTGAAAGGAAATTGAAATCCTTTTTAACCCTAATGATAATGTTTTTCAAGTTATTTTCCTCCATCATCATAAAATGGTAATGGCTTGAAAACATCTATGGAACTCAAATAATTTTAAAAAAGTTGACCCTTTCCTCCTTCGTGATCAATATCCCTTACATGGCGAGTAAGTATTTTTCCTAATTATAGTAACTTGTCACAATCCCTATGCAAAACTGGAACCATTTTTATCCTAGGATCAAGAATTACTCCCCTCGCTCTTGCCACATTTACATCATTAAAGAAAATTTAAAATTTATATAGTTAATATTTGAAAAGTAGCATTTCATATTTTATTAGTTCATGGTAAAGACATTTGTAAAATTTATAGGTCTTTAAAAACTATATAAAGTGTATATAGTTAATATTTTTAAAATGTGTTACATTTTTTTTATTAGTTTTTGGTAATGAAAATTGTAAAATTTATAGCCCTTTAAAGTATAGGAAATCAAATATGGGGTGTTAGGAATGCATGGGAGGATAGTAGATAGCTATAAAGGGAAGTAGGTGCATGTACATGGGAAAAGAGAGGAGATGGTAGGCTGATATGAACCATATAGGTTTTATCCCCACACTTCATGTCTCTCCCTCACTTGATTCCCAAGCTATTAAGTCAAGACTCGTACATTAAATTAGGAAATAATGGAAGCAATAAGGTTTAATGTTTGGTTTATTATAGATTAAGAATGTAGAATAGAGCTTAGAAGTTATAATGTCAATTTGGTAAATATCCGTTATTTAAATGGATGCTAGCAATTACGACCAACTATGAAGGCATGCCAAAAAGGGGAGGGATTGTAGTTGTTATTGATAAAATAATGTTTCATCTAACTTTGTACTTTCTAAGTGGAAAACTTGAAGGAATTGGTTTGCAAAGGTTCATTTTAAGGTTGAGTCTTATTTTTTTATTTAGGATTAAAAATTTCCAAGGATGATTTTAGGCATACAATGACACCTTTTTTTAATAAAAAAATTCCAGTAATAGTTCTCAACTCCTGAAATATGTTCTACATTTTAAAAGAATTCCAACACTAAGGAAATCACCTCAATCAGTTATGCCCCCTAAAATTTGACCTATCCTATTGACCAGCATGGCATTGAATGGATGCCACATCAATCCCTATAAGTCACACATGGGCCTAGTCTTGTGTTTACTTTCAAGGATATTCTAGATGATCCAAAACCATAATATTGATTAAGTATTAAGGCATGTAGAAACCCCACCCTAACTATAGATGGCTATAAGACTATGTTAAATAATGCACCACTTATATTACATTGCATAGATCTTGGGCTAGACCCTATATAATGGGGATACTCACAAACTACTATTTCATTTAGTGTTATGGCTACAAAGAAGAAAAATTTCCATTGTTTTAAAAGGTTGACTGTGTTTTAGGGTTCAGTGCCCTGTTTTCGGCTTGACATTGTGGCTCCTCGTTTTTCTCTTGGTTAGGTTGTTTGTGGTATTACCGGCGTGCGTGGAGCGACTCTCTACGGTTAAAGTTATAGTATGTGTTGAATTTTTTTGTCTCGCTCGGTTTCTTCTCAACGATGTTGGTCCTATTATAATGTGTTTGGTATTGCACAATGCTCACTCCTTTTCCACGTCGAAAATAAGTTTGAACGAACAGGGGGGTCGGGAGTCCTCTATACAGGGTGGAAATGGCGGAAGCAACAACCACTGGCTCTAGCCGAGGTAGTAGAACCGCTGGTCGTTTGGGTCGAGCAGTTTGTAAGGATCATGGTGGTCGCAGTCGTGGTGGCTCGGTGGTTGGTCATGGGGGTAGCACCTCGTGGACTCAACAAAGGGGTGGAGCGACACGTCGCGGGGGCCACGGGTAGACAGGGGAAGGCGAGTCGGTCGGGACGTGGATAGAGGAAGGAACATCAGTGTTGTTTGGAAAAATTTTGGGATTTGATTAAGTCGGTACTGGAACACCTAGAAACCTTGGAGAGGGTGCGGAAGGAAGAGCATGCAAGGCTCATTGCTATGTTGAACAAGATGCATTAATTCAAGTGTCATGTCCGAGAGCAGGTTGTGGTGGTCTGGTGAGGCTAGAATCTGTTATCCGAGAAGGTGGAGAAGTTGGAGTCATGGATGGCCCACTTTGAAGAGCATGTCTAGTGTTCCTTTCGCCCTCCTCTTCCTCCAAGGAATACTCCAGACAAATCTGCTTCTATTACTTCTCATGACTAGCATGGTTACATGTGTTTTACTTGTTTCATGTGTTTTCTAGTGTTTTGGCCTCCTAAGTTGTGGGTTGTCTCTTTATTTATATTTTTGTTTCTTTGCCATATGTTGATCGAGGTAGTCAACAAACCTAGTCAGGTTGAGACTACCTACATTTTGCAAGTAATGTACCTCTTTTTTATGAATGAATAGAACTTCGATTTACTAAAAAAAAACATGAAAATGTCATTTTACACAATGAATAAAGTGCAGTCATTTTTTATTTACACATACACCATTCTATTCAATGAATACAAGTGATAATTGCACTTACCACATTAAAAGGCTCAAAATGTCTCTATTGTATTTAATTTAATTGGATAAAAATCAATTAAAACAAAAAATATTTAATTTAAAAAATCCTTTCAATTTTAAGTTTTTTAGATATTTAAAATTCAAAGTTGTTGATACATGGCTGTTGCATAACTCTAGTTTCTGAAATTGTAAAACTATTTTTTTATGAAATGATTAAAAAAAACTAATTTCTAAAGCTCGAGACTAGAAACAACAATTTTATAATTAGTTTCTGAAATTGTAAAACTAATTTTTTATGAAATGATTAAAAAAAACTAATTTCTAAAGCTCGAGACTAGAAACAACAATTTTATAGTTAATTAAATGGCAAAACATATTTCAATATTGAGATTCATAATATTACGAAAGTGCATGTATTGTTTACAGTAACACAGTATCAATAAATATCATCCTTAAATATCTTTAAGATTCCATAGTAAACACAAAAACCGTTGATACTTGGACACTATTAAACCCCATGTGAAAAAAGGCTAGAGTGTTAAATACTTTGCAAAAAATATTAAGATCACAACTATAAACAGGTTAAATATTTTTATATTATAGAGAACACAAAAAAAAAAAATTGATACTTGGACACTATTAAAAAAGATGTGAAAAAATGCTAGTGTTAAATACTTTGCAACTATATAAAAAATAAATAAATAAATAAAAATTGAGACTAATCACAACTATAAACAGAGTGAAACTCATCATAATCGTCGTAGTAATAGATTAATAGTCTGACAACTTTCACTACATTTTAACTATGAAATTGGTGATTAAAGTAGCTTCGTTTTGTTAATTAGATCTTTGCCAAATTACAATGAACTCACATAATTATGAGCTGCAGGTTAAAAATAAACACCTCCCAAATTGCCATAAAAAAAACACCACAAAATATAGTTTATATGAACAAATTAGCACTCTATATTTATTTAAATATCTATAACATAGACTAATCATAAGCATACATACTAATAGATTAATAAACTTGGAAAAACTTTCATTGCATTTTCAGTTGTTAAATTAGTAAATAAGATAGCTTTGTTTTGTTGATTAAATTTTTTTTTTTGGTCAAATTACACACAGTACTCATAAATGACTTCCATTGCATCTCGGAAACTTGCAAACATTAAAAATGAACACCTCCAAAATTTCGATAGAAAAACACAGCAAGATATCGTTTATATGAATCAATTGATAACACTTTTCAGAAGATATAACAAGAATCATGCACATACAAATTTTTTAATAGGAGGTGGAGCCAATGTTCATTCACAAACAGAAGCTAGCAGGCGTTTGGAGGATTCAAAGCTATCTGCTCGCGTGATTGCTCATTCACATATGGAAGCCATTTGCCCATTTCTCTGTGCAAATTGGGTGGAGATGAAGGTGGGATTCAAAGCCACTACTCGTTGCTTTGTGCGAACTGGTTTCAGAGGGACGAGGGATTCCAAACCATTTGCTCGGTGTGAACTGGGCGTTTCTCTATGAGATTTGGGAAAGTTATATAGTTTGAGCGGGCCTAATGGTTAAGAGCATGTGTTTTCTCATAAGAGGGAGGTTACATGTTTAAACCAGAGGGATAGAGTATGTATGCCTTGGTAGACTTAGCAGTCAAATCTCTACGCGAAAGTGGGTCCCTTGTCCCACAAACAAAGAGGTTTCATACACCAATTTGGTGTCTGACTTGGCTGTGACCTTAAAATTAGATTATTATTATTATTATAAGAAAATGAGAGAATTGTTGAGAAATTCCGACCGATGGAAAAGTTAATATGGCCTTTCAAATAAGTCTCGAGCCCCTCCCGAATAGGATACATCCTGTATCAAGTACACAGAAAAAACAAACAACTATAGTAGGTCTTGATTGCAAATTTCTCGTGAGTTTTCCGACTGCAATGGGGATGGGTTTCTCCGTTAATGTAAAGAGATGTCAACGGAGACGAGTGGGGCCCAATTGGCCATGTCGATTAGGCCAAAGAATGTGCAATTGAGATAAGCTCGACGCGCAATGACAACCTCCATAATACATGTGAATTAGCAGTTTTTAAATTATGCTAATTACTAATTGATAATTCTCTTAAATAACTACAACTATGCTAATTCTTTTAGATAATTGCAACCATGCTAAATGATAGTTTCTGAGTTAGGTCACAAGACATGTTTTAGGAGTCCCGTGTCCTATATTTAGTATGTCGAACACAACATGACCCATAAACAGTCTTCGACATTTTTTTCAACGTGTCCTAAAATCAGGATATGTGTTTTTTTTTATTTAGGACATGTGTCTCATTAAATTCCCAAAATAAAAAGTATTATGGCTTGATTTTTTTTCGATTTTTTCATGTTTGTTGGAACTATAGAGGCTACCTTTGGAGGAGGGGACTTGGGATAGGGCCTATTGCAGAAGGTGGAGACATAATTTGTCCCACAGAAACTCATGAACATGATGGTTGCAAAACTCCTATATTTGATGGCTATTTGAAGTTAACAGTTTGGAACAAAGCAACAGAAAATGGCAAAGGGTACGGAGGAAAACTAGTTTTAGTGAAAGAAAAAGAAGGTCGTCA
Source organism: Pinus albicaulis (assembly GCA_034641835.2). Taxonomy (NCBI): domain Eukaryota; kingdom Viridiplantae; phylum Streptophyta; class Pinopsida; order Pinales; family Pinaceae; genus Pinus; species Pinus albicaulis. The sequence continues at coordinate 1,369,129,232 of CM076584.1, forward strand.
CATTTAGTTAGTGAAAGAAGATAAAAATAAGCAATATTTATGGTTCAACATAACAGAGAATGAGAAAAACATAAGAATTGTAGCGTGTTATTTTGCGCCTCAAGTATCAAAAACTTACAAACATAAGGGATTGGACAACAAAGATCCGAATGCAGCTTTAAAGCAAGATATCGCCACATATTCTCAACAGGGAGAAGTTCTTTTAGTGGGAGATTTCAATGCTAGAACAGCAAATCAACAAGCTAGTATTATTCGTTGCAAAGAGGGCCACAATCCTATCTGGCTCATTGAAGATGAGAATTCTCGATGGGTGAGATGTTCATAAGATGACAAAGTTAGTAATCATTTTTTAGAGGAGTTGCTTACGTTGTGTGGTGTTTTCAACTTAATTATCTGCAATGGTCTAGAGAGATGGAAAAAGTCTGGGAACTTCACTTGCAACACATACAATGGGGCAAGTGTAGTTGACTATGTTATTGGGTCACAAAACCTAATAGAAAGAATAATTGAAGTTAAGATTGGAGAGCATATTTGGGATTTAAAATCAGATCATAACCCAATTTATATAAAGTTATCCTGGTTAGAAGAAAGACAAAATAGGAGGAAAACCCAATGTTCTCAACAACCGGCATCAAGAGGCAAAATTCTTCTAACACAAACAAATTTCACTATCTTCCAAACAATGTTGAGGAGATCAATTCATAAGGAGAAAATTGGTCCCCAAAGCCTCAACAACCATGAGTTAACAAATATAATCTAGGGTGTGCTTGAGAAGTGCAAAAGATCAAAAAATAGGAAATTAGAATTAAATTGTTTTCCTGTGAATGCATGGTTCGATGATGAATGCAAAATGGCAAGGAGAACCTTGAAAAAGGAAGGAGAGGGGAAGACGAATGTAAAGTTATATAAACAAATTTTAAAAAAGAAAAAATATGAGTTCATGCAAACAAGGCGGGAAGCGCTGATATATCTAGGTAAGAATAACCCAAAACTTTTTTGGCAGGCACTTCAACCAAGGAAGAAGCAAATTGAAAATCATATTACAGCCAATCAGTGGTTTGACTATGCAAGGAAACTCTATGAAACAAAAGTAGAGGTTGAGCCTCCTCCCAAGATCAACACATCTACAAAGCTTTTCACAGTATAGGAGGTGGAGGCAAGAATTAAAAAGTTGAAAGCAGGGAAGGCAAGAGACTTGGTTGAACTTCAAGCAGAATATCTAAAGTGGGGAATGAACATTTTGGCACCCCACATCGTGGAAATATTCAACAACGTCATTCAGCAAGGGTTCCCAAGGGATTGGACAACTAGTCTAGAAATTCCCCTTTTTAAAAGCGGAGACATTAACAATCCTTCCAACTATAGAACCATTATGATCAATCCTCTGTTTGCAAAGCTTTTCAGTGGCATGGTAGAAAATAGAATCAGTAAGTGGGCAGAAGTAAAAGAAAAGAGAGCAAAAGGGCAAGCAGGTTTTAGGCCGAAGCATTCTACAGTAGATCTTGGTATCACGCTGAGACACATTGTTGAAAAGGTTTGGGGGAGCAAAGAAGTATTTTGTTGCTTTGTTGACTTCAAAAAGGCATTTGACACGGTCCCTAGAGATAAGTTGTGGCGTAGAATGAAAGAACTTGAAATTCCTTTACAATATAGAGTTGTTGTCCATAGGGTTTATGAAGAGGTGAAAGTCAAGATTAGAACTTCAGCAAGCATTTCAGAAAGTTTTAGAAGTGACATCGAAGTCGAGCAAGGTTGTCCTTTATCCCCTACCCTTTTTGGTTTATATATTGACAAACTGGAAGAGTGGTTAAATTTGCAAGGTGGGGACGGTGTTCGATTGGGGGAGTTTGTGATAAAGCTTCTTCTATATGCCAATGATCTTGTGCTAGTTGCTAAATCAGCCCATGGATTGCAGATGCACCTATATGACCTTGAGCATTTTTGTAAAGCAGTGGGGATGCAAGTCAATACCAGTAAGACCAAGATAATGATTTTTCTCTAATAAAAGGAAGCAAAGCCAGCATACGTTCTTCTTTCAAAACAACATTCTTGAAGAAGTAAATGAATACAAGTACCTCGGGATCAATTTCAACAATAAGCTTAATTGGGAGGATTGCAAAAATAAAAGAATTTTAGGAGGGTGGAAAGCATTATATGCACTTCAAAATAGATGTAGTGCGGCAGAGTTATGGGATTGGAACACGATCAAAGTACTTTTTGGACTCCTAGTTTGTCCAGTGATATTGGGTTTGAATTGTGGGCTAGCAGCGTCTCTGTTTCAAAATGGGAACAAATTCAAAAAATTCAAAAACACTTGATCATGAGCAAGTTCAAAATAAAAAGTTTGGTTCCTTGTGAGATAATGTTGCGTGAAGCAGGGGCAGCGCCCATCGAAGCAATTGCCATGGTGCATCTTATAAGGCACCTAAAGAGAATGGAGCAAATGGGAGAAGGTAGATGGCCGAAATTTATCTTCAATAAAGGTATGAGTGAAAGAAAGAAATCATGGATGAGACAAAACAACAAATGGATGCAAAAATGGAATATTTACTTGAATGCATTTTCCACAAATAGCAAGGAATTAAAGAATTTTGTGTTGGAGAAGTTCTGTAAGGGTATATGGGGAAAAGAGTTGGCTAGAAAGAAGAAGTATTATGTTTAAGAATTCAACCCCACTTGTGATCTCCAACAAAAAGAATACATTGGAGCTAGCATTTCGTGGAGGGCAAAGGTTCTTATAGCTCAATTAAGAACTAACTCGCATCAACTTCGGTGTGAAACGGGACGGACAAAGAGACCTAAAGAAGCTTGGGAAGAAAGGGTATGCACTTTTTGCACTTCTGAGGCAGTGGAATCATAAAAACATTTCATTTTGGAATGTGACGCTTTCAGAGACGTCAGGGACAGTGACCGTAGTATGTTAGCATCAATTCCGTGACATTGTCTTTTCAGTGATGAAACTGTTATAAGGTTGGGTCAGCTCATCATCAATTTGAGTAAGAAAATGATTGAATTGTAGAGGGAAAAAAACAAGGAAGTTGGTGGTCCCATAGACTATTTTTAATCTCGTGGACATTAAAATATCATTCATTCATTCATATGTTTTAATAAACATGGATTTGAATGCTCGAGGGTTTTACTCAACAAACTTAACATATTACGTGTGATCGTAGCATATTAAACAATATCTTTAATTTGAATATATATTGGAAAATACTCTTAAAAATCACATTATTTAATCTCCTACCAATATAAACCCAATACACCTTCTCAATTTAGAAAGCCCCTACTTTTACTATATATTGTAAGTATCCATTAGAGGACCTAGACTATTGATAGAGTCATGACTTTTAGAGATGTTAATTATGACATAGAAAAAGCCCTAAACTATTGATAAAGTCATGACTAGTGAATCATGAACAATACAAGTGACAAACCTATGATATTCCTTTCTATTTTATAACTACTCTATTTTGTATTTTCCAAAGACATTTCTGCTGTATTTATATAATACATTTTGATTTTAATAACTTAATGAAAAATCTATGATTTTTATATCTAAATTCTAAATTCTAATTTCTTATGTTGTTGAACCATTGTTAATAACATTTCACTATGAACATCATTAATTTATTAAATTAATAAACTAACTAATTCTAAAATTATAAAATTGTAAATACTAAATTAATTACAATTTTAAAATAAATATCATCACAATTCATATCTACATAGGTTCTAATTACCTAAAAAAATAGATGAACATTATATTTCAATTCATATACGTACATGTTTTAATTTCTTTAAAAAAATGGATAAACATTATATTTCAGTGTACTATTATTATAATTTATTATGTATATAATAAACTATTATTATATATAATAAACTTCAGTGTATTATTATTAATATTATATATATAGTAAACTATTATTATATATATAATAAACTGGTTGTTTTCCAGGTTTCCCAGGTCAGTTGAATACTCTATTTACGTGTCTCGTGTCATGTGACTTAGCTGCTCAATTAATATGTTCATAGCTGATCGTTGTGAGTGCAAATGAATGTTCTTATAAATATGGCCGTTCTGTCAATTGAGGGGTAACTAGCACAACCACATTAGTAAAAACTAATGTGGTTGATATACGCCGATAGGCGTATATAAAATAAATTTACAACCACATTTACCAATGTGATTGATATACGCCGATAGGCCTATATCCACTACCCATCACATTGATTTATATATCAATAAATAAATATTATATATAATAAATTTATTATATTAACTTGAAATATATATATTATATATTAATAAAAATATTAATATATTAAATATATTAATTATGATTAAAATCACAAAATATTTTATATATATTAATAACATTATAATAAGTATTAATAATATATATTAAAATTATTTATTAATATATTTTAAATATTAACTATATACATACTATAAATTAACTAGAAATATATATAATATATATTAATATAAAAATAATATTAATAATATACAATAATTTAATATTTATTTATATATTAATATCATAGATGGTTATATTATTAATAAACCAAAAGAACTAACAATATATTAATAATATATATTATATCATAGTTGGTTATATATATTAATAATATTATAATATTACTAATAATCATTATTTATAAATATTTGAATATTTATTTATAATTATCATTGGTAATATTATAATATTATTAATATATATTATTAATAATATATATTAAGAATATTATAATATTAATAATAAACATTATTAATAAATATTTGAATATTTATTAATAATATATATTAATAATATTATAATATTACTAATAATCATTATTAATAAATATTTGAATATTTATTTAAAATGATTACTAGTAATATTATAATATTATTAATATTACTAAATAAATATTATAATATTATAATATTACTAAATAAATAATATATAATATATATAATATATATTAATAATATTTATTGATATAAAAATAATATATAATATTTTAATATTATTTAAACATTGAGACAATTGTTGTCACAATGCGACGTTCGACCAACTATGACCATGGTTGGCCATGAGTGATTTTCATATTGAGACAATATTTGTCAGAATGTGACATTTGATCATGGATGACATTGATCGATTATTCATATTATAAACCAAAAGAACTAATAAACCCAAGGGAAACCAAAAGAACTAATAACCCCAAGAGTTTAATATTATAAACCAAAGGAATTGGTGAACCCAAGAGAATTGATTTAAATATTCAGACAATTGTTGTCACAATGCGACGTTCAACCAACTATGACCATGGTTGGCCATGGGTGATATTCATATTGAGACAATGTTTGTCAGAATGTGACATTTGATCGTGGATGACATTGATCGATTATTCATATTATAAACCAAAAGAACTGATAAACCCAAGGGTTTAATATTATAAACCAAAGGAATTGGTGAACCCAAGGGAAAACCATTACCCAACAAATTATAAACCAAAGGAATTGGTGAACCCAAGGGAATTGATTTAAACATTGAGACAATTGTTGTCACAATGCGACGTTGGAACAACTATGACCATGGTTGGCCATCGGTGATTTTCATATTGAGACAATATTTGTCAGAATGTGACATTTGATCATGGATGACATTGATCGATTATTCATATTATAAACCAAAAGAACTAATAAACCTAAGGGTTTAATATTATAAACCAAAGGAATTGGTGAACCCAAGGGGATTGATTTAAACATTGAGACAATTGTTCTTACAATGCGACATTTGATCATGGATGACATTGATCGATTATTCATATTATAAACCAAAAGAAATAATAAACTCAAGGGTTTAATATTATAAACCAAAGGAATTGGTGAACCCAAGGGGATTGATTTAAACATTGAGATAATTGTTCTCACAATGAGACATTTGATCATGGATGACATTGATTAATTATTCATATTATAAACCAAAAGAACTAATAACCCCAAGGGTTTAATATTATAAACCAAAGGAATTGGTGTACCCAAGGGAATTGATTTAAATATTCAGACAATTGTTGTCACAATGCGACGTTCGACCAACTATGACCATGGTTAGCCATGGGTGATATTCATATTGAGACAATGTTTGTCAGAATGTGACATTTGATCATGGATGACATTGATCGATTATTCATATTATAAACCAAAAGAACTGATAAACCCAAGGCTTTAATATTATAAACCAAAGGAATTGGTGAACCCAAGGGAAAACCATTACCAAACAAATTATAAACCAAAGCAATTGGTGAACCCAATCGAATTCATTTAAACATCAAGACAATTGTTGTCAGAATGCGACGTTGGACAAAGTATGACCATGGTTGGCCATGGCTGATTTCATATTCAGACAATTTGATGATGGATGACATTGATCGATTATTCATATTATAAACCAAAAGAACTAATAAACCCAAGGGGATTGGCCAGGTTTCCCAGGTCAGTTGAATACTCTATTTACGTGTCTCGTGTCATGTGACTTAGCTGCTCAATTAATATGTTCATAGCTGATCGTTGTGAGTGCAAATGAATGTTCTTATAAATATGGTCGTTCTGTCAATTGAGGGGTAATTATCTGTGCAATGACCTTTGAGAATAAAGACTTTGAAGGTGGATGTGCCCGCACAGATCAAATTTTATGTAGATTGTACATTTGTTTTCATTACTTTAATTTATATTCATTGTAAATTTGAAAATATGCCATAGATAAAATAAATATGAACGAAGTCAAATGGTCGATTTTGTACTCATTGGATTGTGTAAACATATGGCAAGGATGATCGTTTTCCCTGATTTGTAATCAAAATAAATAGGAGTTGTCTTTAGTGTAACTTTTTGAAGTTTCAAGTCCTTGAATTTGGTGAAAAAAATTGAGGTAAAATCTTGGTTTTTGTTATTTAAACTGATTTTTTTACTCTATATATGGATTCAGCACCCTCAAAAACCTCTAGGACACTTTGATTGTGCAAAGTTAGCAATCAAACTTCTCTTTTCAATAAATTCCTGCCAGAATTTAGAGAAATTACACCGTAAAAAATCACCATAAAAGTCTTCAAAAAATCGCACAAAAGACTACTCGAAATAAATATTAGCCCTGTTGGATAAACAGTGAACACATGGCAAGGATGGTCGTTTCCAGCACTAATATGTAATCAAAATAAATATTACCCTGTTGGATGTACATAAGGGTGCCAGCTATAACATTCAATTATAGGCCGATAGATGTCGTGTTAATAAGTGCAAGTGTAGTTGTTGACGTACCAATTGTCTTGTCATATTAATAATTTATTTGTCATATTAATAATTTATAACTGCAAGTGTAATTGTTGGCGTAAATGACTGTATTTTCAGCCCAGTGACTCTTTCACTATGCAATTGCCTTGTATAAATATGTAATATACAGTCTTGAGAAAAAAAATTGCTGATTTACATTGCTGTGTTTCCTGTGTGGTTGTTCATTCAATTCTTTTTTACATGATTAAAAATGCTATACATGCCTGCCCGGACAGTCAGCTTATCCCTGCGTGGAAAGTTTTTTTAAACATTTAAAAACAATGTGCTTAAAACGAAAAGCGAAGCAAGCAAACACATGATTTCAGACCTGACCATATGTTTGGTGTCATTTTTTAAGAACTTTAAACCTTCTTGATAGCAACAAGAACACCAATACCCAACTTTTTCTACCGATACCCCTTGGCATCACATACATATTTTTACTAAATACACACCAGTACACATGAATACACACAACACAGACTGTAGAGCATCTAACTTCTTTCGGCACAATCCAACAGATATAAAGTCATAAGAATATATAATTACATGATAGCTGTAGTCACAAATTGAGCTATTAAAATCTCTAAAACTTAGAAAAGCTCCCTGTGACACACAATTCTAGAAGAATGCAAACAACTCATCATACGCGTTGTATTGCATCTTAACTTCTTTTAACACAGCCAATGTATATTGAGCTAGAAAGCTGTTCATATTGTACTTAAAGCAGCAGGGATATACTCTTCCTGCACATGCGTGTGAGCACCTATTTTCTTTTGGCACATGAATGAATATAATGTGAAACTATAAAAAAATATAATAACTCAAAAGAGAAATGATAGTTGCAAACACTTATGGAGATATAGTTGTAAAGAAGTGGCATACTTTTATCTTACAACCAGAGTGCAATAATTTTATAGTTGTAAAGAAGTGGCATACTTTTATCTTACTACCAGAGTGCAACAATTGTACACGTCTAATGTTACATACTATTACAAAAAAAAAAAATCTCCATCTCTCATGTGCATACTTTCCTAAATAAAAACCAACAAAATCCTTAAAAATCTCTGGCTAATGTCAAAAATGAATAAATTTATCCTCAATCAAAATCTTGTACACCTGGTTTCCTTTCATACCATTCTCTTGTACTATCTTCTATACTGGTTATCATCAATATAAATATGGGTGATGAATCGTGATTCAAACATCCTGGTTAAGATGGACCGTCGTCAACTTATAAAATTCATTACTGCTACAAAGTTTAAAATCAAAACAATAAACCTCCACGTTCCATGTGCAGACTATACTAAAGCAAAAACCAACAATTTTTCTTTTTTTTAATCTCTGGCAAATGTAAACTATGTATAAATTTATCTCAGTCAGAATCTTTTGATCTGGTTTCTTTTAATACCACTCTGCAGGATTAATCCCTGGCTAGTGTAAACTATGGATAAATGTATCATAAGTTTTGATCTGGTTCCTTTTAATACCAATCTCCAGGATTATTTTTCTACACTAGTTATCTAATTATCATCTCCATATTAATCATAAACCTCGGTTAAGATGGACTATAGCACAATATGAACAAATTATAAAATTCAATGCTAAAGATTCAGAAATATTGTGATACATGGTAAGGAAAGAGAATATAAGAGATTTTACTGAGTTATCCATCGCCCACAGATTAACTCTGTTTGCCCTGCACACAATCTGTACATCCATAGACACACTTTCCATCCCCAGGAATTTGAACAGAAACCCTAAAAAACTTTGCTAGATTACACCCCTTTCATCCACAAATTGTGTAGAAATTTGAACAGAAACCCTAACAAACTCTATAGTTAACTAACTTACGTGCATCATTAATTGTCACTGTGTTTCTTATGTTAGCGAGCAAGGGGAATGAGCCCAGAGAGGGGCGTGGGAAGAGGAGTCGGCAATGGAGAAGTTCTGCAGAGAGGGCAGGAGGCATTCAGCTTGAGCCAGGCATCGATACACGAAGCATGGAAGCAGTGGAGGCAGTCGGGCATTAAACGAATGACCTCCTTATATTTGTACTCTCCCAAGCAAATAGAACACCATGTATCCTGACAAGTGCGAGGCAGCTTCTGGTGTCTGGAAAATACCATCTTTGGATAAGAGTCTATTGTCTTCTGGTCCAGACCCGACCCTCCCCCCATACATGGGGAGCTCCATTCTCCACTGTAACTAATTTCACCAACATTAATGGCAGTTTCCTCATTGACAGAGACAGATGAAGACTGAGGAACAACAGTTGCACTGCTGGGCACCCCATTGCCATTCATATAACCTCTTCCCTGCACTCTCACACACACATAAGATGCCAACATGATTGTAGAAACCAGTATCAGAATCCCAACTGCAATGGCTATTCCATACCCTAACCCCACTTTACTCACATTCTCTGCATCAATGAAGCTACTATTGCTGCTCATCTCTGCTATTCTGTTTTGGATCTGCAGCAAGCTCTCCTTTCAACCTGAAGTTTTCCCTTGGATATTCATAGGAAAATAATATGTATTACCATGGGTGTCCGCCATTGATGAAACCCTACATTCCAACAACCCTATACTGTGGATTAACAATATGTGGAATCTAGCGCGAGGGCAGGGCTTGTCTTTCTTGCTCCATGCTCCAGCCGTGGTTCACCTACTCCGCCAGGCAGATATTTAAGGCTCGAAGAGACAAAACGCAGAAGGCCATGAAGTTGAAACTGGTGCACCTGCAGTGAGCAGTTAGATGGGCAGATTCAATTTATGGCAACAAGGTGGTGAAAGGCCGCAAGCTTTAATATTTCTTAATAACATTTATGTTCGTCACACGTGGGGGAAGCTGGAACTACTCTGACTGTTCAACCCTAAACTGACTTTTATTCTGTTTTTCAAGCATAAGCAAGCCGCAAGCACATTTAGTTTTCAACAACAAACAACAACTTATATCTTTCATGGTTTAGTTAATGTTCGTTTGCTTAACAGCACAACAACAACTTAATCTTTCATGACATAGTTAATGATCGTGTGCCCAACCACATGGATAAAGTTTGTATGGAAGTGTTATAAAATTAATATTGAATTAACGTGGAAGAGAAAATTAGTGGTATATTTAGGTGTAGCATAAGGTTGACAGCTGCAGTCAAACCTTTGACATGGTTTTTTAATTGAAAATGTGTTAGTTTTTGTTCTCTATAAAATATAGAGTATGATTAGTTAAGAAGTAGGCATTAGTTATAAAATAGAGAGTATGATAACTTTAAGTGGTATTTAATTTTTATCCAATTTAAAATTTAAATTTTATGAGATGCGTCGAGGATACACATTAATTGTGAAAGTTTTTATATATGTTCTAAATTTTATGATTAAATTTTAATTTTCATAATATTTTTGTTTAAGGTAGTTTAATTAGTAATTGAAGTAAAGTGAAATATGTAAAAATTGAGAGATAGAGAGGATAAGTTGTACACTCTTAAAAGTAATTAATTTTCGAAATAATTACTAGTTATTACTTATCAGTTTATTATTACTGGATTTTTCTAAGATAAAAATAAATTAAAAAATTATAATCTTTTTTAATATTATAAACTAAACAATAAATTGAGAAAAAGGTGAAGAGTCATTTCATAATTTCTTAAAACTAAGTAAAATAAAAATTCTTAAATTAAATTGATTAAAAATATATATATATTTATTTATTTATTTATTTAAAAATAAAATGTTGAAAAATAGAAAAATGAATTATGAAAAAAAATTATTAAAAAAAATTACTAATTTAAAAGTGTTTTGTTTTTTTTTAAGAATAAGTATATAGATTGTATTGAAAGTGTGAAACTTGATGTGGAAGTATATCAAGAGTAATATTGCTTTTGCCTCACAAAATTCTAAAAAGGCCAGAAGTTAGCGTCCTCCCAATAAGACCAAGGGAGACAAAGGTCCAAAACCAAATCTTTGAATGTTTATTTCTACTGCCTCATGGAAGCAAGGATAAATTTTAACAAATTGCTTACACAAGAAAATGCAGAAACAACACATTTCTATAAATTGTTGGAAAACGACCATTGTTGGACCCACGAGGTGCAAGATAGATGTCAAGGTGAGAGTTCTTTCTACTATGATTTTTCTTGCTTTTTGTTATCGGTGGGGAAGAACATTGATTTTTAAGCACATCTGAATAGGAAGGGGAATTAGAGGAGGGTTTTAACTTCTTCTCACCACTTTACTAGATTCTTCATCTTTCAATGCAGAATGAGACTTTGGAGAAAAATTTTCACGTAGAAGTTTTCTTTGGAGTGTCTTGATGTGGACCTTCTTCACCTTTCGAATCAAGAGGGACCTTTGGATCAAGAGTATTCTTTGAAGCGACCTAATCCGGTACTGGTTGATCCGTTTGAACCTCAATATTCTCACCTTTTGCCTCAGGAGCATTCAGGATGTTATCACAAAATCTAGTCCTGATAGGTTGCTCATCAAGTGGACTTTGTGTAACTATTTCAAACCAATCTTTTGGTTGAGGCTTAGCCTCCTCAGCCTGAGAGGGCTCTCTCAAGGGTTAATGATATTGATTAAAGATATAAATAGATGGCTAACTCTATGGTTTGTGATTTTGTATGTTTACAGGTTGAAAGATGAAGACTTTCTACCACTAGGCCATGGAGTCAGTGACAGGGATAAAGATAACAATAGCTCTTCTTATAGAAACTAAGGCTTGTATATACTTCAATGAAAGAGTGACACATTCAGGAAAATCCCAATAACTTGAGGTTCAAAGGAATTCAGAGCATATGATATATGAAATCTAAGTAATGAAACGTCAAGGTATTGAAAAGGAAAGTATTAAAAGGGATTCATCGAAGCTTAACACTTAAAGGAAGTCAGAGCATGTTCCTCCATGAATTCTGAGTAATAAGCATTAAGACTATGGAAGTAAAACATATGAAAGATAAGAGATAAAACTCATTGAAGTCTACAATAAGAATCTCAGGTCCAGAAAAGTTAATTTGCTTCTGTATATATCAGTCCATCCAAAGCATTTACAAAAGTAGTCCTTTCATATCACATTTTCCAACCCTTGTTACATCGAAGTATTCACTATTTATAGGCATTTAGCCTTTACATTCAATCTGCCAAGTGGCTAGATTATTAAACTCTACTATTGACACCAAATATAACTACTAACTATATTTTTAAAACTAGGACTGACACCTTTCAAATTAGGAGTCAGAGTCCTACTATGACTCAAACACCTATTTATTACATTTAAACTAAAGATGATCCAAATCTTTCTCGAAAGGAATCCTATATTTTAACCATGTTGCCCATCAACAAAACATTAATATCCTGACTACCTTCGTGAAGTTACTCTTCCTATTATTAAGGAGATATCAGTTTGATGACCTGGCACACGTGGACTGGTGTCTTCAAACTAAACTCTTAACTGAAAGTCTCCACTTGGAAAAACTGATACTCTTTGTCATCATCTGATACTCTTTGACACTTTGGTGAGGAACAGCTTTAAACATGTTTTTACCTTCTTCCCTTTTACCAACATTAATCATGAGAACTAACCTTGTTGTAAAAACTCTGTTTTGAGCTACGAAAGTAGCTAGTTTGTATCTCACACAAAAAAGGTAATATGTGGTACTCCTCTGCTGTTCTCAACCAATGGAGGATGTTAAGTAGTCGAAAAAAATTAAACACAGCCTTCAAGACTCTTCATCCCTATCATTTTAAATGCCTTAAAACCAAAAAGAATTCTTCAGAAATTCCGCAGCAAAAATTGGGCTTCAAGCCTGGCACTCGCTGCGGAATTGCCTAATTGCCCACAAACTTCACATAATTTGGATTTTAAGCCTAGAAAAGGTCCATTGATCTGTGAGATGATAGTATGAAACCTGATAAGGAACATTTGGTTAAAAATACCTCTTGCCCTCCTTGAGAAACAAACTTTTAACCTTCAGCCACTTCATCAACTAATAAAAATCACTCTGTTTTTTTTCTGAAAAAGAAGGCTGCACTCATGAGCACCTATCTCTCGATCCCTGATAGTTGTTACAAGAATGGAGGAGGTTGTTGTAGATAAGAATGTTTATAAGAAAAACCTCTCTCATTTTTTTGAAAACCAGCTTCAGTTGTCCGGAATCTGCATTATAATATCATGTACAAAACAGGAAAAATTCAAAATGTTGAAAATAAGTCCCAAAGGAAACTTCGAATCTTCAAATTGGTAGCACCTGGGAGAAAACTGAAAAAGGTTTTTGTTCCTTGTTATGTTCTTAGAAAAAACCTCCTTCATATTTTTGAAACTCATCTTCATTGGCCTGAAAACTCCTTTTGAGACCAACAGCTCAAACAATCCAAGAAACACAAAAATCTCCTTGTAGCTCTTGGTAGAAATCCATGTAACCTGTCTAGATGAAAGCTTGTGTGAAGCTGAAGTCATCCATGATCATTTAAAATTCCATAGGCTCCTATCCAAACACATAACCTCCTTTTATTCTTTCCTCTTCATGTAAATTTCCTTTTATAACCCAAACTGCCCTCTTAAAAATTTGACAGCTGTAAAAAATAATTTGGACAACAAGGTGTTTGTCACAAAGCTAACTTTTAAAAGGTGACAACTAACTAATACATGCAAAGTTTAAAAATTAAATGACAGAGAGGAGCTTAGGTAACTTGTTTAAGGAATGAAATTCAAATGTGGAGAGAAAGGTGACAAAATGAGGGAGTGGCACTTTCAAATGATGACCTTACTTCTGACAGCATGACCTTGAGACTCTCAAAGTTTAACCATTAATCATTATGGAGAAAACCGCTGTAGACTGACACAACTTTCGTAGCACATTTAGTTTGAAAAGTGTCAATTTTGCTACGGAACTAGTAGGTGTTTCCACAACGAATTCTATTAATTTTGTACTAAATTTGCTGCAGACTTAGATAAATCTTGACAGATGGACAGATTTGAGATTTAAGTTCAATTCAAGGTATCTACTCAAAACCTATTTCTTTGATGTGACTTGAGATCATCTCTATCAATCCTAAGATAAAACTTATAACCTATGTTCATCATAAAATTTATCAATTCATGATGTTGTGCAACTTAACTAACCTAAAGACAAACTTGACACATTTCAAGTAAAATTTTGAAAATTTTTGGGTGATAACACACGACTTCAAAAATATTGTGAGAAAGGGTTTGATGTGGAGATTCAACCTTACATGTTTATTGCTTCTTATGTTTCCTTTTAACTAGAATGAATCCTTGTTTATTTTCTCCTTGTTATTCTTTAGGAGGAAGCAAGGAATTTGGAGAACTTCGATAAACTGAATTTTTTGCACAAATTTTCGTAAAGTGTCCATAATCATGACACAAATTACACTTCAAAGGAACATGTTCATACTCCATATCTTGAAGATGAGACCAACCATCAAGATTTGGTTGAATTTCGTCAAGGAGGCCTTTTGAGAAATCCATTTCAACACAAATTCTAGCACAAGAAAAACAATTCCCATTTTCTATGTCTTGGTAATAAATCGACCCAATTTATTTCATATATCCTTAAAAATGCCATTTTCCAAACAAAGAAGAGGGAGAAATGGCAATTTAATCCACACAAGTGGAGATGAAATTTCCATCATGGGATTAAATTCCATAGAGCAATGAATGAGAAACAAACCTCTAGTACCCATGAAATAAGGATCTAAATTATAGATTTGGTCTCTATATTCCTGGTTTTCAAAAAATATATTTGTAATACCCATTTCCACAATAGAAAATGCTCAAGAGTTAATAATTTGCCTAATTGACAAAAACCCGATCTTCAATGGCTTCATAACTTGGCCACGAGCAAGTAAAATTTCCCAATAACCATTTTTCCTTCAAATGTTCCATGTTTTTTTTCCTGGGGGAGGAAAACTCCAGGTCCAAAGAAGGGATTGATTCAGCCTTCTTCAAGAATTTGTTTGGGGCACTCATAGTGCATGCACTGGACCACATAACAAACATAACACCTGTTTTATATAACCCTTAATGGTTGTCCACAAGCAATGATGCAAAACCAACCAGCTGTAATCTAAGGGCGACCAAAACAAGGATGTACCACTAGTGGCACCATAATCCACACCATGTTAGACAAGGCCAGGAGAGATTTCACCCACAATAGGTGAAATCCCAAGCAATAAAAGCCTTCTCGGCTTACCCTTGCAGTTTAGGGCAAGGCCACGGAAGCCTTATCATCTTGCCCCTACACTAGGAACAAACGAAACACAGCCATGCAACGAATGACAATGATAACAAGCTTCAACCAGATCGAAATCTCAACACTAAGAGTTCATGTGGCTAGAGAAACCCTAGCCGCAAAAAAGTAGACCCACAAAACTCCATTTTTTATATATTATCTTATAAAATTATGACTATAATATTATCATATAAAATTTACTAACATTTAAATTTGTAGCAAAATTCACACATCTACAAGGAGTTGTTTCTCTGTAATCTTATGTCTTGATTAGGATTAACTGACAATAAATAAATAACTAAATCAATGCAAGAAACAGTTCCCAACTATATGAACAAACACATAGTCAATCATGCATTCCCTAAATCTAAAGGGTTTGAACCAGCACATGGCCTTCTCATAGGTTGGTGAAGGCCCTTGAGCTCAATGCATAATATTCTCTCTTCAACTAGGAGATCTTTCTCTTCTGCTATCGATTTAGACATGCACAACCAAACAAGGACAATAAATGATCTTCCACATAAGATCGTCAGCTCAAAGAAAAAAGAAATAAACATGTATCTTTATTAACCATAAATCAAAAATACAAATTATACCTTCATATTTGAATCTCCTCTCTGAAATCTGGGAGAGTCTCCCCCTCTCTGAGCTATATGACCTCAAAAAAAAATAGATCACAAACTCTAAATCAAACCAACAATATAACAATACAATTCTCCCTCTCACTCTCTAACAAATTTGAATAGAAATAAACATGTATCTTTATTAACCATAAATCAAAAATACAAATTATACCTTCATATTTGAATCTCCTCTCTGAAATCTGGGAGAGTCTCCCCCTCTCTGAGCTATATGACCTCAAAAAAAAATAGATCACAAACTCTAAATCAAACCAACAATATAACAATACAATTCTCCCTCTCACTCTCTAACAAATTTGAATAGAATTGAACATGTATCTTTATTAACCATAAATCAAAAATACAAGTTATACCTTCATATTTGGATCTCCTCTCCGAAATCCGGGAGAGTCTCCCCCTCTCTGAGCTATATGACCTCAAAAAAAAATAGATCACAAACTCTAAATCAAACCAACAATATAACAATACAATTCTCCCTCTCACTTTCTAATTCCCTTTCCTCTTGATAATATTATATAGGTTTTTTCTATCCTTTGGGAGAATGTATCTAGATACCTAAGGGCTTGAGAAGTTTGGAAAATTCTACAATAATGGACCCCTAGACAACTCATACACAAGTGTGTCAAATTGATCTCCTTGGAATAATAAGCCTCTAGAAACGGTTTTATCAATTATGAGCTTTTTTTCATTTGTTTTCAATTATGAAATAATTATTATCTAGTAATTATAATATTTTGGAAAATAATTATGAGAAATTGCTCAATTATGTAAATTCATCATTTTAACATGAGTTAAATCTCACATAAGTAAAGGGAAAGGTGAAAGGGGATGCATTCTAACCAACAATTGAGGTAAGTTTATATTTGGTTTCTCTCACTATAATGGAGTGGCAAATACGGTTATAAAATATGCCCCCTAATGCATGAGGTCAAAAGAGAAACTGATGGCCAAAATGCATTACAATAAAGCTTAGAGGTCAAAATGGGAGGAAGAACACAATGCCAAGGAACTGGATCAGACGAATCCAAATGTTGAAGTCTCATTTATGTTGATAACATCCCCGAGGAGGATCCATGACATGAAATGTTGAGACATGGCCACGAACAATACATAGTGGATTCGTGTGCCAAATCAGAAAGATCGTAGCCAACAGTAAATACAGTGTGGATCTATGTCACAGTATACATCAGTAGGACTATGAACACATCATATACATGAGGTGTCCTAGAGTAGACCTCGATGTACATAAATGATACATAACTCCAATGCAGCCCTAGAAGGGTGCAATATAAGAGTGGGATGTCCCTAACCCAGGGTCTTCGACATAACCCCAATGGTACGAATCTATGGCATGCGAATAGATGTGCTGACGTCGAGCATGGTAGAAACCATCTGATTGTCGGTCAATGAGGTAAACCACTGCCAAGTAGTAGTAGATGCGAGGGGATCCAACAATGAGGAAAATGGATCCCAAGTTACCTAGTACAGTCAACTAAGCATGAATAGATGAGCTAACATTGAGCTATTCATGAGCTGACATTGAACACTTGTAGACTCGACTGATTAGGAGTAAATGATGTAGACCGATTGTCAATCACGAGGAAACCTGCCACTAAGGTCTCCAAGCTCCAAGTAATATTGATTCCTAGATCAAGCTCCTAGATAATGAATTGAAGTCGACAAGGAAATATTTTTTGAAGGAGGGCCTTGATGTATCCCCCATCAATCAACATAGAACAAACCGAAAGGTGATGTGAATGGATGAAGTCATGAAATGATGAATTACAATTGACAAGGTATGGTTGAATCAAAAAATTCAACATGCAATTGCAAATGGCAGACACAATCTGAGACTTCCCTTGAACACATAGCAGCATGACACAAAAGTGACTTGGAAGCATGACTAATGAGCACCATGTGATATCGTGCAACAACGCAGAAGGCATTGAAGCACACTCCATATGACTACAAGAGTAACCAACCGTAGGAGTAGACGTACTCATATGTATGGTAGAACTCCTAGGTAAGCTAAAACCCAACTATAAGATAATAATGTAGACAAGTGACATGTTCAGGGACGACATGACTGATGATGCCATTTTGATGACTATCAAAAATAAATTTGCCCTTCTTGTTTCTCTTTTTAGTCTTCTTCATGGTTTAATGAGCATTAAAGAGAAGACAAGTATGCTCAATAGGTTCCTTTTTGGTAAATTTAGTCCACCGAGCCCGAAAAAGAGATAAAATAATACAAGGGAGAACCTTTTCATTTGGATCTCCTCTCTAAGATTCAGCAAAGTCTCCCCACTAGGAGTAGTATGACCTCAAGGATGCATGGACTATAATTAGAGTGGTAGCATAACATTCCTCTCTCCAAGTCTCTCTCGCTCCCTTTCCTCTTGGTGAGATTATATAGGTTTATTTTATCCTATGGGAAAATTTCTCTAGACACCTAGGGGCTTGAGAAGTTAGGAAACTTCTAGAATAATGGGCCCCTATCCAACTCATACACAAGTGGGTCAAGTTGATCTCCTTGGGAAAATAATCCTCTAGAAACTTTTTTCTCCATTATGAGATTTTTCTCAATTGCTGTCATTTATGAAAAAATTATTATCTCATAATTATAATATTTTGGCAAAATAATTATGAGAAATTGCTCAATTATATTTATGTTGTGGAAAAATTCACACACAAGGATCTATTTCTTTGCAACCTTATGGCCCTAGCAAGGTTGCCATGTAGCAAAATATATGACCAATTCAATCACATAAAGGAAACTTGATCTATATGCTCAAGTATTCAAACATGCATGTAGCCACTATACTAAGGGTTTGAGTTGACACCTGTATCCCTCACAGATTGGTGAAGGGTGTTGAGTTCAATGCAGAAATTCTACGCCCCAACCAACTAGCAGCATAAAAATACAATTCTCCCTCTCACTTTCTCATTGAAAGCACCAATTTTGTTAAAGAAAAAATCACACATCTACAAGGACTCGTTGCTCCGTAATCATATTCCCTTATTAGGATTACCAGACAGTAAAATAAATAGCTAAATCGATGCAGGAAACAGTTCCCAACTATATGATCAAACAGGCAGTCAATCATGCATTCCCTAAATATAAAGGGTTTGAACTAAAACCTAGCCTCTTCATAGTTTGGTGGAGGCTCTTGAGCTCGATGCAGAATCTTCTTGCTCCAACTAGGAGATCTTACTCTTCTGTTATCAATCTATTGTGTGCACATGCACAACCAAACAACAACGAGAAATGATCTTTCGTAGAATATCGTCAACTCAAATAAATAAGCAATAACATGAATAATTAACTACAAATATAGGTTTGAAGAGAAGGAAACATGTATATCTATTAACGATAAATAAACAATACAAATTATACCTTCATATTTGGATCTCTTCTCCGGAATCCGAAAGAGTCTTCTCCTCTCCAAGCTATATGACCTAAAAAACAAATAGATCACAAAATATGAATCAAACTAACAACATAAAAATACAATTCTCCCTCTCACTCTTTAACTCCCTTTCTTCTTGGTGAAACTATATAGGTTTATTCTATCATTTGGAAGAATGTATCTAGACAACTAGGGGCCTGAGAAGCTAGAAAATTCTACAATAATGGATCCTTAGCCAACTCATACACAAGTGGGTCAAGTTGATCTCCTTGGGAAAATAAGCCTCTATAAAAAATTTCCTCAATTATGAGTTGTTTCTCAATTGTTTTCAATTATGAAATAATTATTATCTCATAATTATAATATCTTGGAAAAATAATTATGAGAAATTTCTCGATTATGTAATGTTACCCTTTTAACATAGGAAATCTCACATAATTAAAAGAAGAGATGAAAGAGGATACATTCTAGCAAGCAATTAAGATAAGTTGATATTGGATTTATCTCACTATGATGGAATGACAAATAAAGTTATAACAACAAGTTTTGTGTAAATTCCTTAAATCATTTTATAAATTCCACATTAATTAATAAGTACATGCTTTCATTTTTCTTTATTTAGATAAATGAGAAAGTCACACTTTTATATTCAAATATATAAATTTGATGAAAGTTTGAGTAGATTAGAAATTTTAATGGTTAACTTATCATGACATATATCTTAAACTATACTCAACTTTAGTTTGTATATTTTTATTCATTATAGCCTCAAACTATTTAATGTGAAATTTTGACCCTCATTAACACGCACTAGTTGAATATGGTATTGAAGCTAATATTTTATTCATTTAAAATGTTTATATATATATATATATATATATATATATATATATATATATATATATATATTTTATTTTTTATTTTTTTTGAATATGGCTACTTCTATATTGATACAAAAATAGTGTTACATAGAGACCGAAGCCTCGAGAGTTCCAGCCCATTGCTGCGGCATTCTTACTTTGCAATCTGATAATTGACCATCAAAACATTTAGGAGGTAGACCATGAGAGCTTTGAAGAGCATTGATACTGTCTGTTCCTAAGAAATGACTGACATCTATGACTAGAAATTGAACAGACCTTGACAGTATGACCCCTATAGAGTAAGCCAGAGTAGCAAGATTTTTACAATTTCGAACCATAACAAAAACAAAAATGACAGTTCGAGAACCTGCGACCAAAGCATGAACTTGGACATATATCAGAATATAACTCCCACGCAGGGGAGACCGTCCATAAAGCAAAAGAGAAACTATAAGAACAGTAGCACAATTAAGCAGATGCATCATACTATAGATGAACACCTTCAGGCCGACAGAAACCAAAACTCGGGAGCGCAAACCTGGATACACGTTAATGAGCAGAGGGAGGATCTTCCTCGAAAATGAGGCAGCCGAATTTGTAAGGATCCTCATCTTCAGGAGGAGGGTCATCCTGGCGCTCAGGACCGCCATCAGTTGGAGTAGAAGAACTTGCCTGAAGGCCCAAGTTGGCTACCTTGCCAGAAGAAACATTATGCTGGTTGTCCGCTTGAGGATTGATGTGCTCTGCCTCCGCTATGGGCTCCAGTGAAGCCTCCGTAGTAGCGCGAACCTAGCCCGAAGAAACCTGTTCAGAGGAGGTTGCCCGAAGGTCAATGGTAACCGTTGCAAGGAGAGAGGTGTTGTTAATACTGCAGGGGAAATGAAAACGAGCATGGTGAGAATGCGCCCTGGAAGACAAGCGAAAGTGCCCAACGGGATTAAAACGATTACGACCCCTTCCACGACCTCTTCGCGGTGTAGGAAGGCGGACTGGTCCGAATTCAGAAGAGTAAGACGAGGAATCGGAGGTGGAGGGAGAGGATTTGCTGATGGCACGCCCAATGGTACCGCCATGCCTGCAACGCATTCTCGGGCGAAGGCGAGGCATGGTTTT
This sequence comes from Pinus albicaulis, assembly GCA_034641835.2. Lineage (NCBI taxonomy): Eukaryota > Viridiplantae > Streptophyta > Pinopsida > Pinales > Pinaceae > Pinus > Pinus albicaulis. The sequence goes on from CM076584.1 coordinate 1,369,150,828, forward strand.
ATGGACAGGGGGAACAACAAGGGCAGGATAAACTTGCGGGTGACTTGTAGACGAAAAGGACGGGCGCGAAAGGTTGCAGGAGGAGCAATTGGAGAAATGGAAGCTCGGCAGTATATCAATGCAACAGTTTAAGACGCAACGATACCCTGTGCTGGTGCGTGAGCTACGCTCAGCAGCAGCAGGGGTGCAACAAACGCGGAGAGGATTAACACACAGGAATTCGCCAGAGCTCGCCATAGCTGAAGTAGGAATGAGCAGGTATCGGGGAGAGAGCTCCCATAAAACTTCATTTAAGAGCCGGACAGTGGCATTTAAAAGCAGGAGCATGCGAGGTTGGGTGGTGGTGGTGGTGAGCCACGCGCCAACCCACCTGACCAGTTGCTCGCAATTAATCACAAAGCCCACCCGCATCCGGGAGTGAGAGATCTTTGTGCACCAGGAGAGTGCAATCTTATTGAAGTTGTGAATCATTTGAACTGCTGAGAGGGCCAGAGAAGAACGGTAGATCCTGATCCACTCCTTGATTGGCTAGTCTGTCAGCTACCTTGTTAGCTGTTCGACGAACGTGCTTGAAGATAATGCTTCGGGGGATCCTGAGCCATTCTTCAATTTGCTCCAGTCTGTTTAGAAGCCTCCAACTGGAAGCAATCTTGGCTGCAGAGGTCCCAGATTGGATGCGAGTCGCTGCTTCAATTAAGATTCTGGAGTCCCCTTCGATCTCAAGGGGGAGAAAATTTTCTTGTACCGCAATGCACATACCTTGCCACATACCTTCAAGTTCGGCAGCATTGTTGGTATCTTTGCCTAATGAACCATGGTAAATGTATAGGGCTGAACCCACTGCATCTCTGAAAATGCCTCCATACCCTGCAGGACCTGGGTTGCCCTTAACAGCACCATCAAAATTAAGTTTGTAGGGATGAGTGACAGGGGGAGTCCAGGACAAGGGAGAATCCGGTTGGTTGGAGGAGGACGCAATGTCCCGAACTGGAGGGGACAGAGACAAATTCCAATTCCTCAAAATGAGGCGTTCCTGAGGGGAAGCCGGCATGTCCGAATCCTGCCAAGATCTAAGGGCCAAAGTCTCTTGAATGGATTGTTTGAGGAGAGTCCACAAAGTATCAGGAGATCTACTTTGATCCTTGAAGATCCGATTGTTGCGCTCTTTCCAGAGAATCCAGTAAATAAATCCCGGTAGAAGAAGCCATAGGGAGTTGAGAAAAGGACTTTGGAAAGGATGCCTAGGCCAATTCCGGATAGTATTAACTATGTCTCCTTTTCTTTGACTTGTTCTGCGATTGCAATGAGCTGTTCTCTCCCAAAGTTGATCTGCAAGGGGACAGAGATCCATGAGATGAGTAATTGTCTCTGTTTGGAGTTTGCAGTTTTGGCAACTTGAAGGTCCTATGAATCCTCGCTTTTGAAGGTTGTCCCAAGTGAGGATTCTCTTTTTACTTAAGAGCCATAGGAAGGTCGAAACTTTGGACCATATTCCTGGTTGCCAAATCTGATCCCAAAGCTGGTCCCTGATAGTTTGCCTGGGTAGAAAGAGCAGTTGATAAGCCTCCTTTGTCGTAAACATACCTTTAGGAGTGTATCCCCAACGCACTCTATCTTGTTGATCAGAGATTTTGATTTTTCTCAGTTTAAGTTCCTGATCTATTTCTCCAAACGTTTCCTCCTGCCAGTTGGCCTGCCAAGTTTCAGCTGGTCTCCAAATTTGATGACCATGTGAGGAGTTTTGTTGCCAGAATTGATGAACAAAAATTTGATCATTGTCTCTCATAGATGCTTGCCACTTAGGTTTATGAAAGAGAGAGGCAAGTTTGGGAGTTTGCTGCCAGGAGTCATCCCAAAATCTTGCCAAGGTACCTGAATGGATTTCCCAAAAACTATGCACTTGTATAAAGGCACTGTGTTGTCTTGCTGCATTCCAAATTAAGGAGCCAGAGATGGTCGAGCTGAATCGAATTAGAGCTGCCTGTGAACTACCTGAAGCATATTTAGCCTGCCAGAGGCGAGCCCAAGGAGGATGAGGGTTAGAAACCCATTTCCACCAGATGCGGGCTCCCATTGTGTTATTGCTGTGAAGGAGGTCCCGCAATCCAAGCCCTCCAGCAGACTTAGGAAGGCAAAAATCTGTCCATTTGACCAGGGCCCATTTTTTGTTGAGTCCTGAGGAACCCCAAAGGAAATTTTTTTGAAGAGTGTGAATTTTTTTCAGGACCCATTTAGGGGCTGCCAGTATAGAGAATAAATACATAGGCATAGCTTGGAGGACTGATTTGATGAGGATAATTCTGCTGGCAATGTTGAGCGACCGATAGGTCCAAGAAGAAAGCCTAGAATCTAATTTGTCAAGCAGAGTGCGCCAGGTAGCATGTTTGATGGCAGAGCCAACAAGGGGAGCTCCAAGATACTTTAAAGGGAGCACTGCTATTGGAAAGCCCAAAATTCTGGCTATATTACGCTGAGTGAAGATAGGAGTATGGAAGAAGAAGAGCTGGGATTTAGCCTCATTGACGGTTGTACCCGAGGCTGCTGAAAAGAGATTGAGCAAGGATTTAAAGGCAGTGGCTTCTTGGACGGACGGGTGTCCGAACAGCATGTTGTCATCGACGAATTGTTGATGGGAGATGGGAGGCTGGTCATGAAGGGAAATTCCTTTGAGGGTGTGGGAGGAGACGACAGCATGAAGGAGGCGGCTAAGGCCCTCGGCCATGAGGACAAAAAGGAAAGGGGAGAGAGGGTCGCCTTGTCGTATGCCACGGGAGGGGCGAAAGGTTGAAGAAGGAGACCCATTTAGCAGAATGGAGAAGCTTGGAGAGGTAATAAGGTTCATAAGCCAACGAGTCCAGGTAGCATGAAAACCAAGTGCTAATAGCATTTGATTAATGTAGGACCAACTGAGTTTATCAAAATCCTTTGAAAGATCTAACTTTAGAATCATACCTGGTTTTTTGAGAATTTTGAGTGAGTGTATCACTTCGTGCGAGAGAATGATACCATCCAGAATTTGGTGCCCTTCTACATAGCCTGTCTGCTCCGGCGAGATCAGGAGAGGGAGAAGAGGTTTCAGCCTATTGGCTATGACTTTTGAAATTAGCTTGTAAATAACGTTGCAGAGCGCAATGGGCCTGAAGTTGTCAGGGGTGTGAGAGTCCTCCGTTTTTGGAACCAGAGCTATGAAGGTCGTGTTCAGGGAGGGGAGTAGCCAGTGCATCGAGCGAGATTCCTCCACAAGCTCCCAGACCTCTGTTTTAACCATCTCCCAAAAAACATGAAAGAAATTGGCAGTAAAGCCATCCGGACCCGGCGCTTTACCATCTTTAAGTTGAGTCATAGCATCTTCCACTTCCTGCATAGAAACTGGCTGTAGAAGTTTGCTATTATGATCGTCAGTTATAATTTTCGGGATGTGCTGCGTGATAGAACGAATGGCCTGATTTCTGCAGCCTTGAGGTTCTCTTAGGATGTCCTGAAAGTGTCCTTTTAGTTCCTTTTCCATATCTTCATGCTGCTCCAATCGCTCCCCTTGCCGATTATTGATGAAGGCAATATTATTGTGCATGCGCCTTTTAACGGTGGATCTATGGAAGAATTTGGTATTCTTTTCCCCTTCCTTGAGCCATTTAATCCTTGATTTTTGACGCCATAATATTTCTTCCTGATGTCGCCTGGCCTCGATCTTGGATAGGAGGTCCTGCTCTTGTTGAGCGAATTCTTCCGTCCTGCCTCCTGAGATAATGCTCTGTTGTAGGGACTTCATTTGCTGCTCCAGCTCTTTCTGATGATCAAAAATGTTGCCAAAGTGAGTATGGTTCCAATATTTGAGAGCCTGTTTGAGGTGTTTTAGTTTTTGTTGGAATTTGTACATCTTGGCTCCTTCTGGAGGGATGAAGGATTTCCAAGCATCTTTGACAATGTCTTTGAAATTGGGATGCGAAAGCCAAAACGCTTCAAAGTGAAAAGGTCTATTGCACTTGGACCCTGGGCACGTCCAATGAAGCATAATAGGCCAGTGGTCTGATCCTGCTTGGGGTAGGATTGAGGCATTGAAGTCCCCTCCCAGGTGGATGGCGTTGTCCGACAGTAGGAAATGATCCAACCTGGAAGCAATGTGCTGAGGTCCTCTCCTTTTGTTAGTCCAAGTATACAGGCCATTTGAAGTGCGAAAGTCCATTAGCTGATTTCTGTGTATGAAGTCTTTAAAGTTGATGCTGTCACTATCCAGCTTCGTCCTTCCTCCTATTTTTTCCTCCAATGCTGTAATGATGTTAAAATCTCCACCACAGATCCAGAGAGGGAAGCATCTTTCAGAGTTAAGAACTGTGAGAGTCTCCAGGAGATCCAATTTGTTTTGAATGTCCTGTGGGAAATAGACATTAGAGAGATGTCCGTGGATATTCGTCCCTATTAGGTGGAAAGTGGAGTGAATAAAAAAGTGAGAGGCATGAAAATCATATAGGTCGAGAGCTTGGGGATTCCATATGATGGCTAACCCACCTGAAGCGCCTGACGCATCCACCGAGACAGAGTGACATCCTGACCAGACTTTGTTTAAAATTATTTCCAAAATAGTACTGTTACATTTAGTTTCTTGAAGAAAGACCAGAGAAGGCTTATCTTGCTGTATCATGTTTTTTAGGAATCTATGTTTTGCAGGACTATTGAGCCCTCGCACGTTCCAGGAAATGAGTTTCATGAGGAACTGTGGGGGAGGGTTTTGTAAAATTTTGTCAGCTTGGGGAATCTTCCAGAGTCCACAAGCATTTCTCCTAGTATAATGGTTCTTTGCAAATCGGTTTTGCGCCCTCGCTTTTTTTATTCCATCAGTATCTTTTTTCCATCCCAGGGGCTTCCTGCTTGAATACCAAGGTATCTGTGTTGCTGAGCTCTGGCTAAGACCACTTCAAGACTATCAATCTGTCTAGGAATTATTGTATTGTAATCTCTCTTTCGGCAGGCTGCTTCTAAACCGAGGATGTCCAGGTCTCCCAACTCTATGCTCTATGGTTCTTCTTCCATATGGATCGGGAGATTCTGGTCGGCAGTACTTTGCTGTTGATGGATTATGAGTGCAGAAGCAGCATCAAAATCCATAGATGTGACTTTTGGGCCTGGATCTGGAATAGTGTCATCCAAGGGAGGGGAGGCCGGGATCTTGACAAGATCAGAAGCAGAGATCGGAGTAGAAGAATCAGGAGGGGGGGAGATGGAAGTGGAAGGCCGATCTGATGAAGAAGGTTGAGAGGGAATGATTACCAGATCGTTTTGAGGGGACATGATTCCAAAGCTATTATGAGTGGTTGGTTTTCTTGGAGGGTCATGAACAACTGGGGATTTTTTTGCATGCTTTCTTCGACTAGTGACCTTGGTGAAACCATCTGCATCTTTGTTGGCCTCAGAGTCTGGAGTTTTGGTTTGGCTATTCAAGGGGAAATCCCTGAATAAATGGCCATGTTCATGGCATTTCCTGCAACGAAAGGGAATATGCTCGTAGTCTACAGTTTGGATCCATTCAAAATCGTCATGAAATAAACTTACCGAATCAGTGAGAGCTCTTGACAGGTGCATTTGAACACATATTCTGGCATAAGATGTATATCTGCGGAGTCTTGTTTCCTCGGCCACTTTGATGAAGACTCCCAATCCATTGCCAATATCCCTAAGGGTCTCCTCATCCCAATATTCCAGAGGCAAAGAGTACATTCAAATCCAGACTAGAGCCAAGGTGAAATCCTCTTTGTCTGGATTGAATCTCTCTACCCAGTCACGAAGGTACAGGCCTGTTGAGTTGAAGAAATACGGGCCTCCCTCGAAGATACGAGTTCGATCCTCCAAGCAGTTAAAAATAGCCGTAAAGAAGCCTTTAGGGCCGAGCTACAGAGTGACCTGTCCTTTTGGCTTCCATTTGGATAGGATCCATCCTTGCAGGGCCTTTTCAATAGGCCATAAACCTAAGAAATTTCCGATGAGCGCATGATCTCTCATAAACTGGATTTTTTCGTTGATTCGATGACTAGGGAGATCGATTTTGGTCCTTTCTGTGGTTCTTGGAATGCAAGTAGTTGAGGACGCCTTTGTTTGTGTTGCAGAAGCTTGCTGGTCAGAGGCGTTGTCTTTAGCAGCCGTGGAGCTGTCAACAGGGGTTTCGATTTTGTCTGTAGCTGCAGGAGTGTTGTTGACCTGATTAGTTTCGTTTGCCGCCTGGGGTTTAGATCCGTGTTTGGCAGAAGAATCTACATTTGCAGAAGAGTCAGCAGAAGGACCATTGGGAGGAGGGGGGGCCGCACCCGCCCCTCCGTCCACGGTATTCATTAAGGTGAGTGCAGTCAAAGGACCTGAGAATGAAAACAATAGTCGCTGGTGGGGGAACGCTGCAGATCAACGATGCAAAGAAGCTGCATAAACCCTGGCGATGCAGAGCAGCTGCATAAACCCTAGCGATCCAATATATATATATATATATATATATTAATTAAAGTCACAAGAAATATATAAATTTAATGTTGAAAATTAACATCTTAATAATATGAGGAGTTTCAAAATCATTGATATTAAAATGTAATACAACTTAGTCAAAGAGTTAGAATAATTAACAACATTAATCTTTGTGATGGTTAGGGTAGGTTGAATTTACAACATAATTATAAATGTTATAATAATATTTATGTTTCAAAACAATGTTAATAAATATATAACATCAAATGTATTAAGAGAAAGATAACTTGATGACATATGTTCATATAGTAGATCAATGTCGTTATATATGAAGATGATGATATCTATGTAATATCCCCAGTTTTATGCTTTTATTAGACAGTTGAACAGTCCTAAAGGGTCAAGTGGACCAAAGGGAAAACATTTATTGTGGACATATTTTATTATTTAAATTTAATAAAATGAAAATGGAATTAATTGTGCAAATATTAGAGTATAATTAGAGATCAGGAATCCAAGTCCATGAGGATGGATAAGGTTCCCAAGACTTCCCCAGTTCTCCAAGAATCCTTGGAGTAAATAAATATAATATTGAAAATTAGATTGGAGATAAAAATCTAAAAAGATACCCCAGTAAAGAGGAAAGTTACTCGGAAGAGGTGGAATAAAACTAGAAAGAGGAAAAACCTAGTTTTAAAGTACTTTTGTGGAAAAACAAAAGGAAAGCCTAGGAAAAAAGGAAAACAGCATCCTGATTAACAGGACACAGTTATGGAAACAAGCTGATGGGAAAGCAAGCTTAAAGAAGCAAATTCTGGGTAGACAAGAGGTTGTCTACTGTTGGAAGGTTCGATCTCTTCTCGGGGGGAGATGTGGAGAAATAGCTCATAGGTTGGGTGGAAAATAGTCTACCAGAATTGGTATGCACAATTTAATTCATTTTATCTTGTATTTGTGTTGTTATATTGAAGTTAATTAGTGGTGAAGAGATTAGCTAGATCTGCCCAAGATTATATTATGTGTATGAAAATAATGTTAAAAATTTTAAGTTGTTGTAAACTGTTAGATTTGTGCATTTAACAGAATCGTCTATAATAAATATAGCATAGATTTGTAGTGTTGCAAAGATAATTAGGAGAAGAGTACCAACTCTCAGAATGTCTAAACCTAGAAGTAGGTTTAAATCTGAGGTTAGGTGAACTATCAAAATCAGGTTATGCTGAATATAAATACATTAGAATTATTTTACTTAAAAACCATGAAAATCTGTCAAATAAACTAGTGCAGAATGAAAAACAAGTATGTCTAATAGTGAATGTGAATTTAGAACATTCAAAGAAAATCTTCTACTATGGTAGAATTTGATGATCTCGATACTATAACTAAGACAGGATATTCTATCATAATTACCATAAAGACGTAAGAAATTATTACTAGAACTGAAACACAGATCCTATAGAATATGTCACATGAGGAATGTAAACATGAATTCAATACTAGAAGTAGAATATATTAAGTTATATTGAATTATATTAGGTCAAAGGATTTATATCCATATACATATATTGTCCAAAAAAATTATGTCCAAATAATTATACAAATATTTGGGGATTCTATCCTAGAAATTTATAAATAGATAGTCTCTTTGAGATTTACTCAGAAATAGAATAAAAGAAATCCCCAAGTAGGTTACTGGACCAACCTGAAAAAGGGAAATCCAAAGTTACTATTGGACTTGTAAATTGCTAGCAGAAGTGGTCAAGCGAAATATGTTATTAGAGGTTACCTGCACAGAACAGAAATCAAGAGATTAATACTAGTACATAGATTTCGAACTATAACAAAAAGTGAAAGTATAGATAACCACAGAGTGTAAGTGATCGGTAACTTACTGACAGTCATGGGGAAATAAAGCTGTAAGGAAAAATAGAAATTGAAGTCAGCAAAAGATAGAGTATGCGGAATAAAAAAAATCAAAGAGAATTTAATTAATTTCAAGAAAATTATTACCTTAATTCCCTTGATGGCCTAACAAATTAAAATGGAGACACGTGGAATTGTGGAATTCCTGTACAAATTTGGGAACCAAATTATTAGTCCCTGTTTGTACAAATAATTGAAGTCCAACTAAGGTAAATCATTACAGATGAGAAAGTCTAACAAGTGGATTCATTGTACAAACAAATCGAATTTATAAAATTCCTACGCTTTCTAAATGAATGACATAGTAGAAATCTGCGAGATTTTAAGAAGGGAAATCGAGATTTCTTAACCCAAAATAAGTTAAATTTCCATATCTCTGAGATTTAAATTCGTTCTTGAGAATATATTCAAAACACTGAACCAAATTGGTTGGATGGTCAACTAAATAAATTTCGTAAAACTGAGGGTATTTACAAAAGGAACAAAGATGTTGGAGCCAGCTAAGTAACGAAAACGAAAAGTAGAAAAGTATGAAAAACCAGCACTGTAAGAGGTAAATCTAGGGAGGCATACACTTACCTGGAAGGACTGAAATGCCTCAATGAGGTAACCAATTGGGCCATTCCGCGTGACAGCAACAAAACTGAAATTCGGCCCCTAAGGAGAGCTGGTCTCTTTGCGTAGCTCTGTCAGCATTTTCACCTCAATTGACTCAATTCCTCGCCACGTGGTCTTCCACGATTTCTCATAATTTTATTTTTCAAATTCGAGAAATTTGACAAATAAACATAATCAACAAAATTTGAAATTAAAATATACCTCTCGAGATTTGTATTCCACCGCCAAACCTTAGTTTAAAAGGTCTCGATCAATATAATTTAAACTGGGGCCCAGCGCTAACGACCTTCCCCATCTGACGGCGGAGAGCACGTCGCGCGGCTTCAGATGATCCAACGGATATTGCACGGTTTACTTGCACGGACAATAACGTGCGATGGCGCGCTGTGGAAGCGGTTTTGCAACGCTGCTCAGGGACATGTGTCAACTGTTCTATGGAATTGCTCCCAATTCGAAAATACCACTTATCTCACGAAAAGCGGTGCGATATGGCAGTCCGGTTTCGCAAATCCACCCGCAGTTTCAGAGTAGTGGTTGACCCCGGTTTGAGTCGGGTTACGCTATCCTCCGTATTCACTAACTCAGGTCTGGCCCCGGTTCAGGATTCAATTAACAATAAAACAAAGTTGTCTCTTTATTAAGCGGGATTTCCACTATCATTAACCAGAGTTCAACGACCATGATTTTACACAGACCTCGTCTGCGGTTGGGGTTTAATTCAACAGAACTTGTGCGGATAACTCACGAGAAAACAATAACTAGAGAAATGCGGAATTTATGCACAACCTTATTCAACGATTTCACACAGACCAGTGTTCAATCGCCTCACAGTTAAACAATTTCCTTCACAATATCTATTCAAGACAATTTTGAAATCACGAGAACTGAAATCTGTTCAACCGGAAGCAATTTTTCAACACAAATTTTATTGACGAAATCTCTCTCTCCTCCTCAATACATCCGAGGAATACAATTTATATACATTACAATGTGTCTCTTCGGTTCCTCGGTGAGGACCGTTTTGAAATTCAAAGGCCTAATTGAAATTTACTCAAATCACTGAAACATGATATATGGGCTAAACTATTCGACTTCTACTAACTCTAACTGATCTAAATGAAATAGTCAGCCGAGGCATTGACACCTAGTTGTTACAATTCAATGATTTTGAACCCTCGTAGCCACAACATGTGGACAAAAACTCCTACATTGCTGGCTAGTGTCTAATGCCCCTGCATCACCGCGTATGCAAGTTGGAGAATGATCCTTTTAGCGATAAATCCTTCCCTTCAGGAAAGCAAAAACACATTAGACAGTCACAATGTAACTTGAAAAATCGAATTTCAATGAAGCCAAAATGAACCCAGAACTGAAATTGGTTTTCGAAAACGAGAATGGAATTTCCCAACCAACGTGCGAGGGTAGTCAAGGCAGAATCGTATTTGAGAAATACGCAGACAGAGGAACCTTTGGCTTGCATTGTCGGAAGAGATTTTACTAGTTGAGTTGTCATCTCGATATAAGAAATTGATAGAATTCATAGATAAAGTAGTAAAACTAATCATTTCAGATAAAAATGAAATAAAAAGCCAGAGACCTGTAATTTAAATCGATTCAATTGACTTTAAAAACAATGTGGTAATTTAGTATTACCTGAGAAATCTGATGAGAGCTACAAGCTTGACCTCAGTGCCGTAAACTGACATTTTCATCTCAGGACAAAACAAAAGAATTCGTGTAGCCGAGAGACAAATGTGTAACAAAGATGAATGGTTAGAAAGAGAGACACAACAAAAAGTAATGGAATAAGAAACCCTAACCCCATATACAATTAGATCGCCATCGTCCACGTAGATCATATCCTACAATGGAGAATGTAACACGTAGCATAAGGGTTAAATCAGAAACTAAACGATCCATGTGACCACTGTCATAACGAAGTACTATGGATTTAACGAACCAAGTTCCCGAGACAAAAATACGACTCAGATATTTTGGTAAAGCCATACGGAGCCGGAGTTTCATTAAAACATTCGTAAATGCCAAAATCGTTGCATATCTATTAACAGGTTCCATAGGTAATGACGTGGAGAACGCATATGAAACAATAACGTTATGCAATTTCATATGAGAATTAATGTTTATTCATGTAGGTCCATAATGACAGCCTAGAAGGAAAAACGACAAAGCCACATTTAAATACATGAGACAAGAATCGAAACTAAGGTTCGTATATATATATATATATACATTGGATTTGGAATTTTCCTTCCACTGTCCTTAGAAATCTATTTGTGTCCCTTACCTTTACTAAGGCATTACGTTATACCTTTATGGCATTACACTTATTACTACTTGACATGGATATATATATATATATATATATATATATATATATATATATATATATATATATGATCATGTCGAGTAGTAATAAAAAGTAATACCATAAATATGTATGTCTGTATAAAACAGGGAACTTTCTCGTAAAATTTTCAGGACAGTGGAAGGAAAATTCCAAATCCAATGTATAAATGCAAAGAGGCAATTTAGAAAATAAGGTTTCATACAAGTATATAGATATGGCAATTAGGAATAAATATGTGACGTAGATGAGGAACGTAACATCTTAATATATGTGAGGAATATGAAAAAAATACAAATTGTGTTGAAATGGAAATTTTAAGGTTGGGGATAGAACTTAGTAATGGGTAATGTGGGTAAATGAATATATAGTAAGAGTCAAGGAAGAGACCTTACTAGAATTTACCTTTATCCATTGGTAAACTAAATGATATGGAAATTAATTATAAATATGTCTTTGGACTGTGGTCCGAAGAAAGAAGATTTCAATAGAAATAAAAATCATGATAGTAATATACTATAAAATGCACTGACCTATCAATCATGGTCTAATGACACAAGAAGGAAGAAATGTCGATGACAGTGATTAAGAATAAAATTGATGATAGCTATTGAATAACAATTCGACAATTGATTAAACTAAAGTACAACAAACAGAATGGCTGTTAGGTAGTGTTCATCAAGGTGTGACAAAACACATTAAATCTGTTGTATGTGATGGTATTAATTCCATAAATAAATAAAAAAATTAAAAAAAAAAATTGAAGCGGGGTTGTTACAAATGGTATCAAAGCCCATGTTAAAACACTGGGCCTAAATGTGTGCTCACACCAGAAAATAAAAATCTAAGAATTTTGTTGTTGTAAATTGTTTTTTTTTTTTAACAATTATACACTAATCTTTACTTTTGTGTATAGTGAATTAGTGCAGAACCGTACAGTTGAAACCATGAGTGAAGGGGATGAGTTGTATGTAGATCTGGGTGGGGCAGAAAATCCACCAGTTCCAAATGCTCCGTTGTTGGCCATGATACATCAGATGCAAAGAGAAATGATGCAACTGAAAACCCACAATGAAAGATTATCGCTAACCAGTGAAGAGCAAGAAAGGTTAATCAGAGAATTAACCTACAGGACCAGTCACAAAGATGAAGGTTCTGGTAGAAAGAGAAAGGAAACTAAAAAACACTTAGAATAATCTGAGGATGATGAAGCCTCTAGACAGTAGTCTAGAAGGAAAAAGGAATTGCAAGGAGAATTCTGAAAACTCAAACATGCCTCTTATGATGGTGAGAAGGAGGAAAATGCAAAAGCTTGGCTTCTAAACATGGTAAAATACTTCCAAGTTTATGAATATGGAAGTAACTTGAAAGCCAGGTTGATTATTTACCAATTACAAGGTAAGGCTACCTTGTGGTGGGAGGAAACCAAAATGGTGCATGTGATAGATGAGAAAACTGTCACTTGGGAAGATTTCCAAATTAAATTTAAATCTAGATATCTGAATGAACGATACTATGATGAAAAATCCAAAGAGTTTCGTGAGCTTAGGATGGGACAACTTACCATCAATGAGTTTGTTACCAAATTTACCAACATGCTTCGCTATGCACCTTATATAAGAGAAGAGAAGGCCAAGGTACAACGATTTTTAAACTGCCTACCAACTATCTACAAGGAGAGGATAGAATTTGATAATGTGTTATCAGCAGTTCAAAGGCATAAATGAACAAGCGAAAAACTGACAGAACAAAGAAAAGGGTGACTCTAGTGGAAAAAGAGTAAAACTAGCATACTTAAAGAACTTTGGGAAAAAAAAACCAAAGGAAGAAGTTTAACAAAACTGGAGAAAATCAACCAGCCCATTCACAAACAGGGTCTAAACAAATAGATGGAAACAGTAAAAGATATGGAACTGTAAAAATGAGGGAGCCACTAAAGTGTTGGGACTATGGGAAACCTCATCTGCTACGAGACTGCCCTCACCAAACCATTCAGAACATACAAGTGCTGAGAGAAAAAACTATTGTAAATGATGTGGCAAGAAACATTCCCAGAATCAGTGCTGCACTGGAAGATCGTCAAACTGAACACCAATCAACCATGGTCGAAATAGAAGGTATGATTGCTGAACAACCTATTTTTGTTTTGATAGATCTAAGTGAATATTTAAGTTATATAAGTCCTCAGATGGTGGAAAAGCGCAAATTAAAGCCAGAAAAAATTCAATAAGCATGGTTAGTTCAGTTAGCTACGGGAAAAAAAAGAAAAGTAACCCATAAGTTACCAAAGACTGTTGTAAATTTAAATGGGTATGAAACTGAACTGAATTTGAATATTTTTCCTCTAGGCTCCTATGATTTGTTAATAGGAATGGACTACTTAGAAAAACATAAATCCATACTAAATTGTTTAGATAAAACAATACACTGTATAGATGGTGAGGGAAAACCAGTGATAGTGAAAGGGAAACCCAAACCAATATCAGTTAGATATATTTCAGCACTTCAGTTGAAAAGGACAACAAGAAAAGGTTGCTAAGTGTATGCTGTACATGTGGAATAATTGGGACAACAAACTGAAAAAGAACTTGTAAAAAACTTACCAGTCATCAGAGAATTTAAGGATGTATTTCCAGATGAAATTCCTCACTTACCCCTTAAAAGAGAAATTGATTTTTCAATTGAGTTAATACCAGGAGCTACACCAGTCTCTAGAGCCCATACAGAATGAGTACCCCAGAGTTGTTAGAGTTAAAACTGCAGCTACAATAGTTGCTGGTGTTATTGCCCAAATCCACCTTAGGCTGAAAGGAAGGCAGAGTTCAGGGTAACATCAAACCACGCTCAGTCTGGTAGCTAGCCCTACCAGAACATGAGAGGGCTCTCTCCGGGTCAAACTCAGTTAAAATAACCAATTGGGTCTGAGATGACTGAAATGAATGCTAATTTTAGGCTAGGTATATGAATCAAGGAGTTTGATTTAGTTTTTAGGGTTTTTTTTGTTGGAGAAAAGGGAAAGGCACTTTTGGGCTTGGGGATGAGGCCAATTTCTTGCAGAGTTCAATATGGGGCAGGGTAGGCAATGGATTTGATGTCTTATATTAATTGAATGGATAGAAAATACTGCTAAGGAGCTGAAGAGGGCAAGAGGCTGCAAGGATCCTCTTCAAACAGATGAAAACACATAAAACTAAACAAAAGTTTAAGGCAGAGCACTAGCAAACTAATGAATTCTACCTTAGTTACTCATTTGTTTAATTTCAGAAGCAAAGAGAAGGGAAATTGCATACATAAAACATTAATGAAACTCACAATTACATGGAGAAGAACACCATCAAAACTCAGAGCCACAAGGATCCCAACAAGTGCTGCAAAACCCTGGTCTTTCCTTTGCCAAAAATACTGAAATGAATATACAATGAGGTGCCAAACTATTCCCAAGAGTCCAACCCTAAAAATGTCTCAGAAAATACAATATATAGACCATCCTAACCCCTTCCCATGCCTCTAGGGGTCAAGCTCATCCGTCTAGGAGCTGTTTCAACCAATTCTAAACTAGGAACTGAAATCTAGGCAATCAAACAACTTGCTTCTATATGGTAGGAAACTGATTCATTCATTTAATTTTCACCTTTTAGTGAATGGGTCCTCTATAACAAGTAAATATGTGCCAAAATTACATCATAGTCATCAAATTACATCAAGATAGATCAATAGTTACATCAAAAAGTGAAACTAGTCAAAACTGGGCGAATTTTTGAGCTGATGTTGACACCTAATCCTATGGGTTGGGTGTGGATATGTAATATTGTATAATAAATAATATTAGGAAATAAGGAAGGCCAAGAGTCATTGGGAGATGAATCCCAATAGCCTCACCTCCATGTATAAATACATGTACATTCTTCAACTAATACACATTCTGATTTGAGGAGTTACCTCCTGGTTTAACATGGTATCAGAGCCAGTCCCACTATTGGCATTTTTGCCTGTGGTGTAACTCCCTCATTCCTTTGCTCAGTCAATTTTTATGCTAGTTTCTGCTGCTCCATTAAATTGCTATACTGTAATTCTGCTTTTTTTTTTTAATTATGTTTGAAAATCATGCACAGCTCTAACATTTGCAGCTCCTGAAGATTCTGCAATTTGCAGTCTCTGAAATTCTGCAATTTGCAGTTCCAGCAGATACCTGCCACTCTACAATTTTGCAGTCCTGCAACTCTGCCATTCTAAATTTTTTTTGTAATGGCCTCTCGGCCTCCCTCTCTCCAACGCTCTCTTCCTCAACACCTCACACAACTTGCGCCCCCTCATATATTCAATATATTCAATATTGTCTCCATATACAGTCCGCCCACCATATACTACCCTACGCTGCTTTGAATACCACCATATTACCAACCATTATTCAACACTCTATCACTGTCAACAATACAGCGTTCTGTCAATAACACAGTGTGGCATGCATTGTTTTGTCGTGGTATACATTTTTTTTATTAAAAACCGCTCCCCTCCTCCCATTGATACATAATACCGCCCCTCCTCTTCCATGTTTGTATAATACGATGTCTTATTTTATACCGCCTCCATTTATATATCAACACAGTCATACCATTGCACCATATATAATATCGCGTTGTCATACGACCTATGTCCATTTAACACGAGCCCTCTCCGCCCACGCTGCTCCATACAGCTAACACGCTCTCGGCTCTCTCCGTGGCCTGTCGGCCTCTCTCCAACTGTTATACGCTGTCTCTGTTATATCGCTCCACCATACATATACATTGTCTATATACAATCCGCTCCATATTAAAACGCCGCTCCATTTGCTTTATACCGCCACAGCTCTGTCTATCTACGTTAACATACGCTCCCACCATATGTATTACTGCGTTGTCTGCTTTATATTACTGCGTTGTCCAGTCCTCCCACCATACGTTGTCTTACGCCCTCATATAATACCATTCCCTCCCACCATATACCGCCCTTCATATCATATAATACGTTTCGTCCCATTTCTTAATACCATTTACAATCATAATATCGCCTCTCCCCTCCACCATACTTTCAATACAATTATCCATATAAAGTCCCTTTCTCCAAACAATATATATATATATATATATATATATATATATATATATATATTTTTTTTTTTTTTTATTTTTATTTTTTATTTTTTTTTTATTTTTATTTTTTGGGTGCAGAATTAGTATTTGCAGCAAAGAGTTTTTGTCCTTTTAAATTCAGTATATTTTCCAGCAAAGAGTTTTTGTCCCCTTTAATTGAGCAAATTTCTAGAATTGAAAGTTTCCTAGCAGAATTTTTTCCTCTTCAAAAGAATTTTTTCTAGCAAACTAATGCATTCTCTCATCTCTATTGTTGGGGTGGTTCTCTCCGGCAAAGAGAACTATCTTGAATGGTCTCGGAAGATTAAACACACACTCATTTTTAATGAGTTGTGGAGAGGAATCTGTGAAGGACAAGAAGGAAATCCACCAGCAAAGCCCACTTCAGACAAAGAGCTCGCCATTTGGGAAAACAAGAACTTCAAGGCCTATGCCTTGATTGCAGCTTCCGTAAATGAAGAGGTGAGTCGCCATATTTCATCATTCTCAAATGCCTATGATGCCTTGAGCAAGCTAAAAGAACTCTATGACTCACATTCAGAATTAGAAAATGTTCAATTGATGATTAAGTTGTTCAGTCTTGAAATGAAGAATGATGATCCCCTTGCCTTAGCTTCAGAAGTTAGATCGATCATGCATGATATTGATAGCATTGGTGTAAAAATGGACATACCTCTCATAGCATATGTTAAGGCATTATATCCAACTTACTCACATTATCTTGAGTCTTTGCAAGCAAGTGGGAACCTTGAGCATATCACCTTTGATACACTTGAGAAAAAGTTTGCAGAAAGAGAGAAAGCTTTCAGGAAGATGACAGTCCCTTCATCTTCCGAAGAAGCTGCATACTTGGCACATAGAGAAAAGAGTCATGCTCCAGATTCATCCAGAGGAAGAGGTGGCAGAAGAGGAAGAGGAAGAATAAACTTCACAAAAAGGGGGGGTAGACAATCTGACAAATCCAATCTTCATTGCACACGTTGCAATAAAGATGGACATGATGCATCCAAATGCAGAACACCTTGGGAGAAAATTGAGCAGCAAAGAAATCAAGACAAAGGTAAAACTAATGACAAAGACAAAGGTAAAGCACCTGAATCAGCTCATTATGTTCTAGCACATTGTAACAATGGAGTAACTGAAGACTTATTTGATGTTTCATTTACTTCATGGAGAGATGATTGGTTGCTAGATTCAGGAGCAACATGTCACATGACATTTAGAAAAGATTTTTTTGAAGAATTTACTGACAAAGTTGATGGAGCAGTATATTTCGCAGATAAATCCAAACTCAAGCCATTAGGGCTTGGCACAGTCAGGCTTAAGTTGCCTGGTCTTCCAGATCATATTCTACATGAGGTTCTATACCTCCCCGAGTTGAGGAGAAACTTGTTGTCCCTGGTCCAAATCCGCCAGCAAGGACACTCCATTCACTTGTTTGATGGCAAGGCAGAGGTCAGAAAAGCATCAGATCACTCACTTGTCATGGAGGGAATAGAAGAAGGGAGACTCTTGAAGCTGAAAGGTTCATTTGCTCATGCTCAAAACTTTGCATTCAGTTCACATCATGATGAAGGTACATTCCCATCAAGTCTTTTATGGCATGCTAGATTTGGACACTTAAACTATGACAACCTTCGTTTTTTGAAGAAAAATGGTGTTAATGGACTGCCTACAATTCCTAGAAAACCTAAGGAATGTGATGCTTGTATTATAGGAAAGCATAGCAAACAACCATTTCATGATTCACACTCCAGAGCACATAGAAAACTTGAGCTTGTTCATTCAGATTTATGTGGCCCTATGCATGTTGCTTCTGCAAATGGAAATAAATACATGATGACATTTATTGATGACTACACCAGAATGTGTTGGATTTACTTATTGAAGAACAAGTATGATGCTTTTCAAACATTCAAGAATTTTCATGCATGGATTGAAAATGATGCACAAACTAATATTGGCTCTCTACGTACTGATAATGGAAAAGAATACACTTCAAACAAATTTGAAAATTATCTTCGTCAACATGGAATCAAACATCAAACAACTGTGCCATATAATCCCCAACAGAACGGTGTAGCTGAAAGAATGAACAGAACTATTTTAAATATGGTTTGCTCCATGTTATTTTTCAAGAATGTAAAATTGATGTTTTGGGCTGATGCAGTTCTATGTGTTGTTTACATAAAGAATAGGTGTCCTTGAAGTTCAATTAGAAACAAAACTCCTTTTGAAATGTGGCATGGCCACATTCCTTCGGTAAAGCATTTCAGGGTCTTTGGGTCCACCTGTTATGCCTTGATACCCAAGGGTCAAAGGAACAAACTTGGTGCTAGAAGCAGAAAATGTATCTTCTTAGGGTACTCCAATACCTCCAAAGGATATCGTCTCTATGATGAAACAAATAAGAAGTTTGTGATAGCAAGAGATGTCATATTTCTTGAATCTTCCAAGAGTGACAAGGTTGTTGAGCGGCAACTTGATCGCCTGGATAGATTCACACATGCAAAGTCTTTCCAAGAATTTGATAATGAGATTCCACATCTTGAAGGGGGGATTCCGATATTGAATCAAATTGTGGAATCATGTCCTGAAGCACTCTCTCCCCCACATGAAGAAACAACCACGGATGACACATTGAATGATGTGATTGACAGAATTGGGAGATTGAATCTTGAATCAATCCCAATTCAGTCAAGTGAGCAGCCTGGGCCATCTCAGAAAGGTCCTCCCAAATGGCTGACAAAGACACTAGAGAATGTTCATCCTGATGAGGTTGGAAAAACAGGAACAAGAATTTCCACTCAACAAATTGAAGGTGATGTAGATAATTATGATTCTCCTGTTGATATGGATATTGCTTATAACTGTGAATTGAGTTTGTCTACAGATCATGAACCGACTTCCTTCAAAGAAGCCGCTTCTCATGATGAATGGAAAGAAGTGATGGAGAAGGAGTATGATGCCTTGATAAAGAATGGCACTTGGAAGCTGGTTGATCCGCCTTTGGGAACAAAACCAATTGGCTGTAAGTGGGTCTACAATAACAAGTATAAAGCATATGGCTCACTTGACAAGCACAAGGCCAGGCTTGTGGCAAAAGGTTTCGCACAAAAAGGAGTCGATTATGAAGAAACTTTTGCTCCCACAGCAAAATGGACCACCATCCGGACTCTCTTTGCCTTAGCAGCTCAGAATGGATGGAAAGTCCATCAGATGGATGTAAAAACAACCTTCTTTAATGAAGATCTAAAGGAGAAAGTTTATATGTCCCAGCCAGAAGGATTTCTGGTAAAGGGTCAAGAACACAAAGTTTGCAAGCTTATAAAATCCTTGTATGGCCTTAAGCAAGCACCACAAGCCTGGTATGAGAAATTAACCGAGCATCTTCTAAAACTTGACTTCAAACATTTTGATCTTGATGATGCAACTTTGTTTTTTAAGAAAGTTGGAAAAACAGTTGTATATCTTGTGGTATATGTAGATGATCTTTTGATAACAGGGAATAATGAGAGTTATATTGCATCCATGAAGAAAGAATTGAAGAAAGGTTTTGAAATGACTGATTTGGGTCATGTTCATTACTATTTGCGTATTGAAGTAATTCAACATCTTAAATTTATATTTCTTTCTCAAAAGAAGTACATTGGAGATCTCTTGAACAAGTTTTGCATGGATGAATGTAATCCCTTAACCACTCCAATGGAACAAAACTTGAAGCTCACATCTATTGAAGGGAGGGAATTTGAGGATGAAACTAAGTATAGACAGCTTATAGAAAGTCTTATCTACCTGACCACCACCAGACCTGACATTTCATTTTCTGTTGGAATCCTCTCAAGGTTCATGCAAAAACCTTGTGAAGGACATTGGTCTGCTGCAAAAAGAGTGTTAAGGTACTTGAAGGGGACTCAAGACTTTGGAATCAAATACACACAGGTAGGCGACTTCAGCTTGATCGGATACTCTGATTCAAACTTTGATGGCGACAAAGAAACATGAGTGTCTACTACAGGTTACACCATGAGTCTTGGATCAGGAGTTGTCTCATGGAGATCACGCAAACAGTTAGTTCCAGCAGATTCCACGACTGAGGCAGAATATGTGGCAGCAGCTGAAGCAACAAAGGAAATTGTGTGGCTCCGAAAAATTCTGGAAGATTTGCAGATGAAACAAATGTACTCCACACCACTCATGATCGACAACACTTCTGCAATAAATTTGGCCAAGGACCCAAAGTTCCATGATCGAACAAAGCACATCAATACAAAGTACCATCTAATTTGACATCATGTTCAGGTCAAAACCATCCATCTACATCATTGTTCCACAAATGAGAAAACTGCTGATATCTTCACCAAAGTACTTGGAAGAGAAAAGTTTGAAAAGTTCAGATCGATGCTTGGCCTCACCAACATCCCTTCAGATTAAAGGGGGGAATGTTGACACCTAATCCTATGGGTTGGGTGTGGATATGTAATATTATATAATAAAGAATATTAGGAAATAAGGAAGGCCAAGAGTCATTGGGAGATGAATCTCAATAGCCTCACCTCCATGTATAAACACATGTACATTATTCAGTTAATACACATTCTAATTTGAGGAGTTACCTCCTGGTTTGACAGCTGAAGAGTGAAAATGAGGCCAAATTTCTCTATGCGCCGCGCCCAAAAACTCAATGCATCGTGCCACTTTGGAGGTGATTTTGAGGCACTTCCTGAAGTCAAAATTGAGCTCATGATAGCTCGTTGGAAAGCCCTTCCTGTCTACTATCCAACCCAAGTGGAATTTTTCAATTTGGAGTTAATTCGCCCCTCCAAAACTGCAATCTCCCAAGAGTGGTTCCTGCTGGTGCAAAAGGTGGCAGAAAGGCCATTTTTGGAGTGTTTTTGACCCTTAAGACCATCCAGAACTTGATGAAATCTCTCAGCCATTCCTGAGCATGCATAATTTATCAAAAAAAACCCAAAAATATCAAGTTTTCCTCCATAATATCTCTCAAACGTAAGCGTGCGCCAAGTGGCGCGACGCGTCGGGCGGAAAAATATGTTTTGCGACCAAAATTTCAAAAATGACAAAATTTTCCCCAAACTTGCTGAAATTTGGAGTGAAGGTCCCTCATCAAGTGTCATGCTCAGCCAAAGAAGCTTCAGCCAATATTTGAAGTGGATCAAGCCTTTTGCGCCTCCTTAGTGCCCTTCTCAGCCTTGCTTTCAGGATCTTCATTTTCGCTTTGCAAACATCTGTGCGGGCCCAATAGTGGTTCTTCATATGTCTAAACATGTCTTTGTCCCTATTGGCCTTTGCCAATATTTTCTCAAGATGAATGTTGACTCTCGTAAGGCAAGTCTCCCGCTCAAATGGTGTCATGTCACCTGGTCTTTTTGGGCCAATTCACGGTCTTCACGGATTTGCCGCAACTCTATGAGTGTCTCCTGATCCTCCAATTGTTTATTCCGCTGCTCCAAGTAATTTATAACCCACTGAGCTCTCTGAAATTTCTCGGTCAGTTTGTCGATCTCATCTTTCTGCTCCTAGATGATTTCTTTCAGCTTTGAGCTGGGAGAGCTCGAATCAACATCGATCAATATAAAATCAGTATCTTGGCCTCCTGAGGGGCCTTCATCCTGCATAGGCTTCTTGCCTCTGTCCTCTACCTGCGCTGATGTAGAAGGAGAGACCCCTTCCATGCCATGTGGAGATAGTACTCGCGCTGTTGTCGAAGGTAACGAGACCCCTTCCACCCCGGGTGGAGATAGTACTCGTCGTGCTGCTGCAAATAAGGCTCTGGTACCTCTCTGATAGGTAACACACACTGGAACACTGATAGGATCTGTCTCAAGAACCTCAAACTGATGTGAAGGCTCACTAGCATCGTGAAAAATCTCTGGAGGAGGCCGAGGGGCTGTAAAGAAGTCACGGGAAATGAACTCCTCCCATGCAATGCCCTGCAATCCAAGCTGATGTACCACAATCATCTTGATGAGCGCATAATGATAAATGTTGTTATGTTGCTGCTCTGGAGTCTTCTTCTGCACAAGGGTAGTCATCTGCTCTATGTTTCGGCACATGAAGTATGGAATATTCATCAGTCTCACTCTCGTGAAATGCATCAACAATCTGATGTGGTATGCATAAAGGCGTGAGAATCTACCCTCGCAACTAAAGTATCTAATGATGAGCTTCATTAATGGCGCATAGGAATCCTTCAAGAATCTGAAAGGAAACACCCTGCTGAGCTGCCTCATATAACCAGGCCTGATTTAAGGTTCATAATATGCTCTATCCAGCTGTTTTCTCTTATTCCACTCTTCACCTATGTTTGGTATCCCGGTTGCCTGAGAAATGGTTTCTGGTGTTAAGGTGAAGTTCACTCCAGCAAGGTTTACATGACCATCACGCAAATGTAGGACAAATAAGCGAACCAACTCATGATGATGTTGAATATGAGAAATCATCTCACAATACTGAAAACATGAATGTTGCTGAAAGCATGCCATTGCAAGCGGGCAGGCCTGCAATTGAGTCAAGGAAGTGGGATTTTCTCTGACGTGCCTGCCACTTTTATGAGACCTCCTCGGTACATTTAGCTCTGCGGTTGAGTCACTGTCTTGCTCATATCCTTGCTCATATGATGAATTTGTCTCTGACATGGTGCTGAAAGCAAGGTGTATCACAAGTATATGTTGATATATATGTGGTGAAAACAAGAGTTTGTCTTTCAATACCCAATGTGCCAAATATGTAATGAGAAACAGTGAGGAAATATTACAGTGGGTATAATGGACTGTGAAGTGAAATTTGAGTGTGAGGACAATCACTTGACTGCTTGGAGGACTTCGGGATTTGGGGATTTTATAAGTGATATGGGAGTGGGAGATGGTGATGGGAAATGTAGTTTTTAGAGATAGGGATAAATGAAATGACAAGATATATTAAAGCTAAGTGAAATCAAGGATATAAATTCAATCCTTTAATGTTTTGGGAATTGGGAATTTATAAATGACATGAAAGGGGGAGGGCTAATAGGGTTTAGTGATAGGGAAAATGGGTACAAGGGATATGATTGTTTTGGGACAGAGGGAATAGGAGAGGGGATTATGATAGTAGTGTGACAGCAAGGAGGAAAGAAAACACAAGTGGGAATGGAGTTTACAAAGTGGCACCAACAACCACACTTTAAATTTCAAGCATAAACCCTATGGAACAGTTTTCATCACATGAGAGGGTTTGTAATTTGCCCAATTAAACTTTCAAATTCCTTCCTCCAAATAACACTCAATGCAAACTAAAATCAACGGCAAAGAGACCACAAACTTACTTGGAGCGATCAAGATGAACTATTTTGATTTTGGAGCAAATGATGATGATTTTTTAGCCTGTCGACCCTGTGCGCCGCGCACAAGCCCATTGCGCCGCGTCTCGTGGATGTGCCACACCAGTGGAAAAATGCACTGTGGCAGGAGGCCCAGTGCATCGCGCAGCCTATGTGCGCCGCGCTCTTACCCAATGCGCCGCGCAGAGTCTTAACACACAATCGTGGTTTCAAAATGACAGCTTCGCCCTCTCACCACTAAATTTCGACTTTCTTTGATGTCTTGGATGAAAATGGCTTTTCAAACAATGAAAATATCTTTCTAAAGTCATGGCTTTGATTTTCTCTTTGTAAAGACCCACTTTTGTAATGTTTCAAAATTGGCATTTCTTCACTTTTAATACAACTCTCTTCTTCAAGTTTCCTTTTTGATTTTTTGGCTTGAAACGATGGCTTCTTGGTTGATTTTTTGCAGGGATGGTGGCATTTGGACTTCAACAAAGGATGACTAGAGGCTTTGAAGTACTTCATGGCGGAAAACTTTAAAAATACATATTTATTACAAACAATTAATTTGACGATTTCTTCTTCAAAACAGAGTTTTGAAGAAGAAACATCCTTGAGCATTGTTAATGATGAAAATCTTGAAATGAAAACTTATTGAAGACATCCTCATGGCCTGCGGGCATTATTTGAAATTTTGAAGACCAAACCCTAGACCTAGTGACTGAAAGACTCTTTTTTGACCAACCTACCACCTATGACTGTAAATGAATGAAATCAACTTTAATGATATTTGATAAATTTTGACCAACCCAGTAGGTACAAACATGAGGGAAACTAGTGAAGAGACCCTTCCATCAGATGATGGCATGCCCGTAATGGAATGCAGATGAATGAGCGGAATGAGACACCTAAAAATGAAATGCAATAAGAGAAACGATCTCTGACGGAGGGATGTAAAGACCGACTCCAACATTGGCTCTAATGGGGATGGTAGCTCCTTGGAGGTGCCAAGAACTATAGATCTTTGGAAAGCAGGCAGTGCCTTCATCCATTGGGCAATGGAGTCAAAAACTCAAGTTGAAATGCATGACTGAAAACTGATGACTTGACGACACAAATTGACTCTTACTCAACTAAGAAATAACTCGATACTTAAACACAACCGACAAACTAGAAATATGCTCAATATGAAGCTTATTCAATACAACCTACTCTAACAATTTCATTCATCACCTGATCAAGTGAAATGAAACAACCAATGCAACCATGTAAGTATTGCAGCTGCTGTTTGATTTCTTCCCAAATGTTTTCTAATGCGCAGGAAAAGAGAAGAATCGAAAGGCAAATCCCATGGAAACTCGAAATCAAGTTGACTGCTGATAAACTTGCAAAGCATGAATTGACTGGATGACTTCAAGAATACTGCGAAAGGATCTTCATAAACATAGCCACTGATTTCCATTAACACATTACTACTCTGGTCCAAGTGATCTTCATAGTTGGATATAAAGATTTTCCTCCCATCTGTGCTGGCTTTCTTTGGTGACTGTAGCAGGCTGTCAAAAGGATCATGAATTTCGTGAATAACCAAACTCTGTAGCTGATTCCAAACAGAACAAAAGTCTCCTTTATCAATCTCCTCATATGACTGCAAATCTTGATATGGGCTCTGTAATGAAAAATCTGTTAAACAAGACAATGAAGGCGACTTTTGAATAAGATTATCATCAACATTATTTTCCAGCACATGGTTAGCTAATGGAGCAGAATTTTTATAGCAAACATCATCCAACACACAAGCAATAGGATCATCAAAAACTTGAGAAGACTGCTGCGATGTATCCATTGAAACTGCTTGACATCCTACTGGTTGTTCATCTTTTTCTTGAGAGATATTACGAAGATTCTGCTTTATAAACTGAAATGCTTCGAAACAAAAAGGTACAGAATCCTCTTGCATCATTAAATCATGTATTTCGGCTTCCACGCCTTCATCTGTAATCTGACCTTCAATTTCGTTGGGTGGCTGCAAATCTGGTGCTAGGGAGGGTTTTGTATCCAAAATGATTTCATCAGTCATTTCAGGGGAAGATTTCTCATTAACAACTTGCTCAAGAATTTCGCTATCTGTCTCATCCTCCACATTAAAACTGAGAGATTGTTGATTTTCTACAGGCTTCTCATCTGAAGATTTACTATGCAATTCACCCTTCAACAACTGGAATGATTCAAAACAAAATGGAACGGAGTCACCTTGTAGCATTTGATCATATGTGCCAGCTTCCATGTCTTCATCTGCAACTTGAAAATCAATGGCATTTTGGGACTGCAAATCTGAATATGAGAATTCTTGAAAAAGGTTTTCATTGCGCTCAAGATGGTCTAGATCAAGGCTTGTCGGCAATTGATTTCTGATTGTATGGAAGTTATCTCTGATAAACTGAAACGAATCAAAACAAAAAGGCAAGTATCCTTCACCTACTTCAAAATTTGCTGCACTTTCCTCATCATTGTCATAGCTGATTTGCATCGGTTGATCACTATACTCGGGCTGCTGAAAGTGAACTTCCTCCTCGCACAAACTAGCTGCTGATTTGTCTGCAAGATTAGCTTCTTTTTGGAGAACATAATCATCATCATACTGATCAAACTGAGGCAAATCATCAGTATAAAACACATCATCAAGCATACACGTCAAATCAACAGCTCTCTCTTCTCCAAGATTATCTATAAAGCAATCACTATGACAACTGGGATAAGAAACAAAATGTTTGGGATCAGCCACTTGTTCTTCTTCAATCAGCAAATCATGGGCTTGAACATTATACTCATTCCTTCTGGTGTTCTTTTGCATCATCTCTTCTACTGCACCTACCAACATGTCAAGCTTTACCTCTAGAGATGTCAATTTCTCCGGATCTATGTTTTCTGTCTCTTCTTCCTTCAAGCTTGCCCTTCGAATCAGCAAATGAGCCTCTACATTTACTGCAGTGTTCTGTATCTCTACAAGTGTTGCAATATTCCTTTCTCTCAATTGAAACACCATTTCCGGATCAAAGGCACCCGGGTAGTGCAAGAGAGCAGATCTAGGAGAAGGTCTTATATCAGCTGGCATTGAAAAATATACTTGGTTAAATCTGGAAGAAAACTGTTGTACTGTCTCCCCTGACAGTCTTTTCAGCTGGTTATACTCTTCTATAATCAAGAAAAGGTTCTGTCTGACCACCCACCTGTCGAGGAAAACTTCGACGAACTGCTGGAAATCTGAGATGCTCGCATCATTCAAGGTTTTGAACCAACTCTTCACTTGGCCTTGAAAAGAAAGAGCAAAAAGCCTAATACTAACATCTTCTTCATCAACTTCAAAAAGATCTAGGAAAGTCTCAACATTCTGCACATGTTTCTCAGCGTTGACATTGTCACATTCACCGTCAAATCTTGGTAGATATAGGTCATAATTTTTAGGGAAAGCATGAAGAACAGAAGGTAAAACAAGAGGTTTATACCTATCGGGGACTACAAAAGGTGTAGGAGTATATACAAGAGTTACAGGATCAGTTTTGTCTTCTTTAGGCTCATCACTCCGAGGAGAGTCATCATAAGATGTGGGAAAGGTAAGGAGGCCAGGATCAAAGGGAAACTCAGTATTTGCACTTTTTGAATAGGTCGAGTGAAGATTTTGATCACCTTTATCATACAACAAATTCCGAAAAACTTTCAGGACAGCTTTAAGAACATCAAAGAAGTAATTTACAAGAAAGCAGACTAGATCCTGAATAGTATTCCACTGTGGATACCTGAACTTAGTGTAAGATCCTTCCATTTCCTCAGAGAAAAATTTAGTCCTCCAATGGAGTCTCTACATTAAGTTGGAGTCACCAGGTGAATGATTTCAGCCTTCTTATGTCTGATCGTTGTCCACCATCAACCATCAGATCTGATCATGATACATGTACTGGGGAAAGACAATCCACAAGTCAAGTGTCACGTTCACAAACTAGACCGGAGATTGACTGAAGCAGCTTTTATCTACTTCCGCTAATCCAAAGCAAGAGCGTTTCGAAGGCTTCCTGGCATAACTTCAGGCTCCGTCTGTAGCTTATAAACAAATAACACCAAAAAGAAAACCATTTTTCCCCAGTATGGTTGCCACTATGTTATTTCCCAAATCCACCTTAGGTTGAAAGGAAGGCAGAGTTCAGGGTAACATCAAACCACGCTCAATCTGGTAGCTAGCCCTACCAGAACAGGAGGGGGCTCTCTCCAGGTCAAACTCAATTAAAATAACCAATAGGGTCTGAGATGACTGAGATGAATGCTAATTTTATAGGCTAGGTATATGAATCAGGGATTCTGATTTAGTTTTTAGGGTTTTTTTGTTGGAGAAAAGGGAAAGGCAATTTTGGGCTTGGGGATGAGGCCAATTTCTTGCAGAGTTCAAGATGGGGAAAGGTAGGAAATGGCTTTGATGTATTATATTGATTGAATGGATAGAAAAGAATGCTGAGGAGCTGAAGAGGGCAAGAGGCTACAAGGATCCTCTTCAAACAGATGAAAACACATAAAACTAAAAAAAAGTTTAAGGCAGAGCACCAGCAAACTAATGAATTCTACCTTAGTTACTCATTTGTTTAATTTCAGAAGCAAAGAGAAGGGAAATGGCATACATAAAACATTATTGAAACTCACAATTACATGGAGAAGAACACCATCAAAACTCAGAGCCACAAGGATCCCAACAAGTGCTGCAAAACCCTGGTCTTTCCTTTGCCAAAAATACTGAAATGAATATACAATGAGGTTCCAAACTATTCCCAAGAGTCCAAACCTGAAAATGTCTCGGAAAATACAATATATAGACCATCCTAACCCCTTCCTATGCCTCTAGGGGTCGAGCTCATCCTTCTAGGAGTTGTTTCAACCAATTCTAAACTAGGAACTGAAATCTAGGCAATCAAACAACTTGCCTCTATATGGTAGGAAACTAATTCATTCATTTAATTTTCACCTTTTAGTGAATGAATCCTCTAGAAAAATTAAATATGTGCCAAAATTACATCATAGTCATCAAATTACATCAAGATAGATCAATAGTTACATCAAAAAGTGAAACTAGTCAAAATTGGGCGAATTTCTGAGCTGAAAATGAAAATGAGGCCAAATTTATCTACGCGTCGCGCCACTTTGGAGGTGATTTTGAGGCACTTCCTGAAGTCCAAATTAAGCTCATGATAGCTTGTTGGAAATCCCTGCCTGTCTACTATCAAACCGAAGTGGAATTTTTCAATTTGGAGTTCATTTTCCACTCCAAAACTGCAATCTCCCAAGACTAGTTCCTGCTGGTGCAAAAGGTGGCAGAAAGGCCATTTTTGGAGTGTTTTTGACCCTTCAGACCATCCAGAACTTGATGAAATCTCTCAGCCATTCCTGAGCATGCATAATTTATCATAAAAAACTCAAAAATATCAAGTTTTCCTCCAGAAGATCTCTCAAACGTAAGCGCGCGCCAAGTGGCGCAACGCGTCGAGCGGAAAAATCTGTTTTGTGACCAAAATTTCAAAAATGACAAAATTTTCCCCAAACTTGCTGAAATTTGGAGTGAAGGTCCCTCATCAGGTGTCATGCTCAGCCAAAGAAGCTTCAACCAAGATTTGAAGTGGATCAAGCCTTTTGCACCTCCTTAGTGCCCTTCTCAGCCTCGCTTTCAGGATCTTCATTTTCGCTTTGCAAACATGTGTGCGGGCCCAATAGTGGTTCTTCATATGTTTGAGCATGTCTTTGTCCCTATTGGCCTTCGCCAATATTTTCTCAAGATGAATTTTGACTCTCGTAAGGCAAGTCTCCCGCTCAAATGGTGTCATGTCACATGGCCTTTTCGGTCCAATTCACGGTCTTCACGGATTTGCCGCAACTCTATGAGTGTCTGCTGATCCTCCAATTGTTTATTCCGCTGCTCCAAGTAATTTATAACCCACTGAGCTCTCTGCAATTTCTCGGTCAGTGTGTCGATCTCAGCTTTCTGCTCCTGGATGATTTCTTTCAGCTTTGAGCTGGGAGAGCTCGAATCAACATCGATCAATATAAAATTAGTATCTTGGCCTCCTGAGGGGCCCTCATCCTACATAGGCTTCTTGCCTTTGTTCTGTACCTACGCTGATGTAGAAGGCGAGACCCCTTCCACGTTATGTCGAGATAGTACTCGCGCTGTTGTCGAAGGTAACAAGACCCCTTCCACCCCGGGTGGAGATAGTACTCGTCGTGCTGCTGCAAATAAGGCTCTGGTACCTGTCTGATAGGTAACACCTAACACTGGCACAACTGATAGGCTCTGTCTCGGGGAACCTCAAGCGATGTGAAGGCTCACCGCATGCGAACAATGTACGGAGAGGCCGAGGGGCACGTAAAGAAGTCACAAGGGGTGCGCTCCCTCCCATGCAATGCCCTGCAGTCCAAGCTGATTTACCACAATGATCTTGATGAGCGCATAATGATAAATGTTGTTATGTTGCTGCTCTGGAGTATTCTTCTGCACAAGGGTAGTCATCCTCTCTATGTTTCGGCACATGAAATATGGAATGCTCATCATCTGTACTCTCGTGAAATGCATCAACAGCCGAATGTGGTATGCATAAAGGCGTGAGAATCTACCCTCGCAACTGAAGTACCCGATAATAAGTCTCATCAATGGCGCATATGACTCCTTCTGAAACCGGAATGCGAATACCCTACTGAGCTGCCTCAAATAGCCAGGCCTGATGTAAGGTTCATAATATGCTCTATCCAGCTGTTGTCTCTTGTTCCACTCTTCACCTATGTTCGGTATCCCAGTTGCCTGAGAAATGGTTTATGGTGTCAAGGTGAAGTTCACTCCAGCAAGGTTTACATGACCATCACGCAAATGTAGGACAAATAAGTGAACCAACTCCTGATGATGCCGAATCTGAGCAATCATCTCACAATACTGAAAGCATGATTGTTGCTGAAAGGATGCCATTGCAAGCGGGCAGGCCTGCAATTGAGTCAAGGAAGTGGGCTCTTCTCTGACGTGCTTGCCACTTTTATGAGGCCTTCATGGTACATTTAGCTCTGTGGTTGAGTCACTGTCTTCCTCATATTCTTGCTCATATGATGAATTTGTCTCTGTCATGGTGTTTTGCAATGTGTATAACAAGTGTATGTTTGATTGGTTTGAAAATGAGAAATAGGTGTTTTTCTTTCAATACCAAATGTGTACCAAGTAGGAAATGATGGACTGTGGTAAGTATGAACAGCGGGAAAAGTGGGGGTTTTTCAAGTGCAATTAATACAATAACAATCACTTGATTATGTTTCGGAACTTTGGGGTTTTGGAGATTTTGTAAATTATATGGGAGGGGGATGATGATGGGGAATTGTAGTTTTAGAGATAGGGATAAATGAGAACAAGATATATTTGAGTCAAGTGGAATTAAGGATGTGGAGACAGTCACTTGACTGTTTTAGGAATTGGGAATTTATAAATGATATGAAAGGGGGAGGGCTAATAGGGTTTAGTGATAGGGAAAATGGGTACAAGGGATATGATTGTTTTGGGACAGAGGGAACAGGAGAGGGGATTATGATAGTAGTGTGACAGGAAGGAGGAAAGGAAACACAAGTCGGAATGGGGTTTACAAACTAGCACCAACAACCACACTTTAAATTTCAAGCATAGACCCTATGGAACAGTTTTCATCACATGAGAGGGTTTGTGATCTGCCAAATTAAACTTTCAAATTCCTTCCTCCAAATAACACTCAATGCAAACTAAAATCAACGGAAAAGAGCTCACAATCTTACTTGGAACGATCAAGATGAACTATTTTGATTTTGGAGCAACTGGTGATGATTTTTTAGCCTGTCGATCCTGTGCGCCATGCACAAGCCCAGTGTGTCATGTCTCGTGGATGCACCACGCCAGTGGAAAAATGCACTGTGGCAGGAGGCCCATTGTATCGCACAACTTATGTGCACCGCGCTCTTACCCAATGCGCCGCACAGAGTCTTAACACACAGTCGTGGTTTCAAAATGACAGCTTCTCCCTCTCACCACTAAATTTCGACTTTCTTTGATTTCTTGAATGCAAATGGCTTTCAAACAATGAAAATATCTTTATAAAGTCATGGCTTTGATTTTCTCTTTGTAAAGACCCACTTTGTAATATTTTGGCTTGGCACTTTTTCACTTTAATACAAACTCTGTCTTTTTGTTTCCTCTTTGATTTTTGGCTGAATTGATGGCTTTCTTGGTTGATTTTTTGTAGGGATGGTGGCATTGGATTTCGGAAAAGGATGACCAAGGCTGCATTTGAAGTATTTCATGACAGAAAACTTTAAAAATACGTATTTATTACAAACAATTATTTTGACAATTTCTTCTTCAAAACAGAGTTTTGAAGAAGAAACATCCTTGAGCATTGTTAATGATGAAAATATTGAAATGAAAACTTATTGAAGACATCCTCATGGCCTGCGGGCATTATTTGACATTCTGAAGACCAAACCCTAGACCTAGTGACTGAAAGACTCTTTTTTGACCAACATACCACCTATGACTATAAATGACTGAAATCAACTTTAATGAATTTTGATAAATT
This sequence comes from Pinus albicaulis, assembly GCA_034641835.2. Lineage (NCBI taxonomy): Eukaryota > Viridiplantae > Streptophyta > Pinopsida > Pinales > Pinaceae > Pinus > Pinus albicaulis. Next base: position 1,369,183,252 of record CM076584.1, read on the forward strand.
TTGACCAACCCAGCAGGTACAAACATGAGGGAAACTAGTGAAGAGACCCTTCCGTCATATGATGGAATGCCCCTAACGGAATGCAGATGAATGAGCGGAACGAGACACCTAAAAATGAAATGCAATAAGAGAAATGATCTCTGAAGGAGGGATGTAAAGACCGACTCTAATAGCTAGACATAGGCTATATAAGACCAAGTGTATCCCCATGGGGAGCACCGGTACTATTTGTTAAAAAGAAAGATGGTACATTCAGAATGTGTATAGACTAGCGACAACTGAATAAAATGACGATCAAGAATAGATTTCCTCTACCCAGGATAGATGATTTATTTTATCAAGTGAGAGGAGACATAGTCTTTTCAAAAGTTGATTTAAGGTCAGTCTATCATCAACTAAGAATTAAAGATGAAGACATAAATAAAACTGCATTCAGAACTAGATATGGACACTATGAGTTTGTATTTCTACCTTTTGGGTTGACTAATGCACCTGCTACCTTTATGTGCCTAATGAACAGTGTCTTAAGTAAATATCTGGACAAATTTGTTCTAGTATTTATTGATGACATTTTGATATATTCTAAGAATGAAGCGAACATAAAGAACATCTCAGAATTGTCTTTTAAACATTAAGAGAACATAAGTTGTATGTTAAACTTAGAAAATGTGAATTTTATAAAAATAAAATTCAGTACTTGGGTCATATAATTTCAAAAAAAAAAAAAAAAAGGATTAGCAGTGGACCCAGAAAAGATACAAGCTATCATGGATTGGCTTGTGCGTACTGATGTTTCCTCCATAATATATTTCATGGGAATTGCAGGATACTATAGGAGATTTGTAAAAAGATTTTCAGCCTTAGCCTATCCCATCACATCTCTATAGAAGAAGGGAGTGAAGTGTGAGTGGACAGAAAAGTGTCAACATAGTTTTGAACAGTTAAAACTTACACTTACAACTGCTCGTATTCTAAATATTGTTGATCCAAATCAAGAATTTGTAGTATGTACCGATGCTTGTCAAGAAGTATTAGGAGGAGTGTTACCGCAAGAAAACTCGGTCATAGCATATGAGTCAAGAAAATTAAAGAAACATGAAGATAATTACAGTGTGTATGACTTAGAGTTAGTTGTTGTAATACATGCCTTGAAGATTTGGAGACGTTATCTGTTAGGAATTTTTTATTATTATTAATGACAGATCACATAAGTTTGAAGTAATTTTTCACACAACCTGATTTAAATGCTAGACAAGCTAGATGGTTGACCTTCCTTAGTGAATTTGACATGGAGATCAAACATATCAAAGGAAAGGAAAATAAGATTGCAAATGCTTTAAGTAGGAATGCTTGTCAAAATTTGAATAGTGTTGGGAGTAGTGCAAACATTGATATTGAAGGATTGATTCAAGAAGTAATGAGTCAAGACCCAAACTATGAAAAACTCCAAAAAAAATTGCAGGAAAATGAGATAGTGGGTATACTCAAAACAAGAAGGGATTAATTTGTTATAAAAACATATTATACATCCCAAATGTAAACTCATTAAAAAGTGAGATTCTAGATGATTATCATAAAATACCCTATGCAGGACATCCAAGGTATCAAAAATTGATTTCAGCCTTGAGAAATAATATGTTCTGGCCAGGTATCAAAAAGGATGTAGCTAATTATTTAGCTAGATGTTTGGAATGTCAACAAGTAAAGGTAGAGCATCAGCGTCCAGCAGGATTGTTGAATCCTTTACCCATCCCAGAATGGAAGTGGGAAACAGTTTCCATAGACTTTATAACTGGATTGCCAAGAACTAAATACCAACATGATTCTATAATGATAGTTGTAGACACATTGACAAAAACTGCACGCTTCTTACTAGTACAATCTACTTTTGCGACAACTCAAGTAGCTAATGTATTTATGAAAGAGATTGTAAAGTTACATGGTAATCCTAAAATTATCATATCAGACAGAGATTCAAAGTTTACTTCAGCTTTTTAGAAGACTTTGTTTGGGGGAATAGGTACCAAATTTAACTTTAGTACCGCATATCATCCCCAAACCGATGGACAAACTGAAAGAACAAACCATATTTTAGAAGACATGTTGAGAATGTATGTGATGGACAAACCAACAAAGTGTGAAGACTTTCTGCATCTGGCAAAGTTTGCCTACAATAATAGTTACCAAGCCTCAATCAAGATGAGTCCTTTTGAAGCATTATATGGTATAAAGTGTCATACGCCTCTAAGTTGGAGTCAACCGGAGGATAAGTTAATTCTTGGAACTGATGCATTGCAGGAAATGAAGAGAATTGTAAAGAAAATTTAGCAAAATATTAAGACAACACAAGATAGGTAGAAAATTTATGCAAATAAAAAGAGAACTCATAGAGAATTCAATGTGGGCAATCATGTTACTTCAGGATTAAGCCCAAAAAGATTACTTTGTACACGGGTAGTTGTGCAAAATTAGAACCATGCTACTGTGGACCTTTTGAAGTACTAGAAAGAGTGGGGCCAATAGCATACAAGTTGGCTTTACCTAGTCACATTAAGGTTCACGATGTTTTTCATGTTTCATTAGTAAAAAACTATGTAAGTGATCCTACTCATGTCATTGATTGGAATGTGATACAGGTGGAACCAGAAGGGAAATTTCTTCTAGAGCCACTTCACATCCTCGCACGGGAAGAAATTGAGCTCCAGAACAGAACAATGGCCAGGGTGAAAGTGCAGTGGAGGCACTTTGCACCCGAAGAAGCTACTTGGGAGCGAGAGGAATATATGAAAGAAAAATATCCTTCACTGTTTGAAAAGTGAATTTATATTTTGTCTTTGCAACATCGAGGATGATGTTTTGTTTTAGAGGTGGAATATGTAATATCCCCAGCTTTTATGCTTTTATTAGACAGTTGAACAGTCCTAAAGGGTCAAGTGGACCCAAGGGAAAACATTTATTGTGGACATATTTTATTATTTAAATTTAATAAAATGAAAATGGAATTAATTGTGCAAAGACTAGAGTATAATTAGAAATGAGGAATCCAAGTCCATGAGAATGGATAAGGTTCCCAAGACCTTCCCAGTTCTCCAAAAATCCTTGGAGTAAATAAATATAATATTGAAAATTAGATTGGAGATAAAAAAACTAAAAAGATACCCCAGTAAAGAGGAAAGTTACTAGGAAGAGGTGGAACAAAACTAGAAAGAGGACAAAAACTAGTTTTAAAGTACTTTTGTGAAAAAACAAAAGGAAAGCCTAGGCAAAAGGAAAACAACATCCTGATTAACTGGACATAGTTATGGAAACAAGCTGGTGGGAAATCAAGCTTAAAGCAGCAAATTTTGGGTAGACAAGAGGTTGTCTACTACTGGAAGGTTTGATCTCTGCTCAGGGGGAGCTGTGGAAAAAGAGCTCATAGGTTGGGTGGAAAATAGTCTACCAGAATTACTATACACAATTTAATTCATTTTATCTTGTATTTGTGTTATTATATTGAATTTAATTAGTGGTGAAGATATTAGCTAGATCTGCCCAGGATTATATTATGTGTATGAAAATAATGTTAAAAATTCTAAGTTGTTGTAAACTATTAGATCTGTGCTTTTAACAAAATCGTCTATAATAAATATAGCATAGATCTGTAGTGTTGCACAGATGATTAGGAGAAGAGTACCAACTCTCAAAATGTCTAAACCTGGAAGTATGTTTAAATTTGAGGTTAGGTGAACTATCAAAATCAGGTCATGCAGAATATAAATACAATAGAATTATTTTACTAACCATAAAAATCTGTTAAATAAACTAGTACAGAATGAAAAACAAGTATGTGTGATAGTGAATGTGAATTTAGAACATTCAAAGCAAATATTCTACTATGGTATAATTTGAAGATCTGGATACTATAACTAAGACAAGATATTCTGTCAGAATTACCATAAAGACGTAAGAAATTATTAATAGAATTGAAATATAGATCCTAAAGAATATTTCACATGAGGAATGTAAACATAACTTCAATACTGGAAGTAGAGTATATTAATTTATACTGAATTATATTAGATCAAAGGATTTATATCCATATACATATACTGTCCAATAAAAATTATGTCCAAATAATTATAAAAAAAATTGGGGATTCTATCCCATAAATTTACAAATACACAGTCTCTCTGAGATTTACTCAGAAATAGAATAAAAGAAATCCCCAAGTAGGTTATTGGACCAACCTGAAAAAGGGAAATCCAAATTTACTATTGGACTTGTAAATTGCTAGCAGAAGTGTTCAAGCAAAATATGTTATTAGAGGTTACTTGCACAAAACAAAAATCAAGAGATTAATACTGGTACATAGATTTCAAACTATAACAAAAAGTGAAAGTATAGATAACCACAGAGTGTAAGTGATCGGTACCTTACTAGCAGTCATGGGGAGATAAAGCTGTAAGGAAAAAGAGAAATTGAAGTCAGTAAAAGGAAGAGTATGTCGAATAAAAAAAATCAAAGAGAATTTAATTAATTTCAAGAAAATTCTCACCTTAAATCCCTTGATGGCCTAACAAGTTAAAATGGAGACACGTGGAATTGTGGAATTCCTGTACAAATTTGGGAACCAAATTATTAGTCCTTGTATGTACAAATAATTGAAGTTCAACTAAGGCAAAAAATTACAGACAAGAAAGTCTAACAAGTAGATTCATTGTACAGACAACTCGAATTTATAAAATTCCTACGCTTTCTAAATAAATGACATAGTAGAAATCTGTGAGATTTCAAGAAGGGAAATCGAGATTCCTTAACTCAGAATAAGTTAAAATTCCTTATCTCTGAGATTTAAATTCATTCTCGAGAATATATTCAAAATGCTGAACCAAATTGGTTGGATGGTCAACTAAATAAATTTCGTAAAACTAAGGGTATTTACAAAAGGAACGAAGATGTTGGAGCCAGCTAAGTAACGAAAACAAAAGTAGAAAAGTATGAAAAACCAGCGCTATAAAGAGTTAAAGCTATGGAGGCATACACTTACCTAGAAGGATTGAAATGCCTCAATGAAATAACCGGTTGGGCCATTCTGCATATGCGAGTTTGAGAATGATCCTTCAACGATAAATCCTTCCCTGCATGAAAACAAAAAAGCATTAGACAGTCACAATGTAACTCGAAAAATCGAATTTCAACGAAGCCAAAATGAACCCAGAACTGAAATTGATTTTCGAAAACAATAATGGAATTTCCCAACCAGTGTGCTAGGGTTATCAAGGTAGAATCGTATTTGAGAAATATGCAAACAGAGGAGCCTTTGGCTTGCATTGTCAGAAGAAATTTTACCAGTTGAGTTGTCATCTTGATATAAGAAATTGACCAGAATCTCTCTATGAAGGACGCAACGTTATGGGGATGAAACCATCACTTCCAACCTGAGAGACAAATAGAATTCAGAGATAAAGTAGTAAAACTAATCATTTCAGATAAAAACGAAATAAAAATCCAGAGACCTGTAAGTTAAATCGATTCAATCGAGTTTAAAAACAATGTGGTAATTTAGTATTACCTGAGAAATCTAATGAGAGCTACGAGCTTGACGTCAGTGTTGTAAACTAACATTTTCATCTCAGGACAAAACGAAAGAATTCGTGGAGCCGAGAGACAAATGCGTAACAGAGACAAATGTTCAGAAAGAGAGACAAAACAAAACATAATGGAATAAGAAACCCTAACCCCAGATACGATTAGATCGCCATTGTCCACATAGAGAATATCCTACGATGGATAATGTAGCACGTAGCGTAAGGGTTAAATAAAAAATTGAACGAGCCATGTGACCATTGTCAAAACGAAGTACTGTGGATTTAATGAACCAAGTTCTCGAGACAAAAATATGACTCAGATATTTGGGTAAAGCCATACGGAGTCGAAGTTTCATTAAAACATTCGTAACTGCCAAAATCGTTGCATATCTATTGATAGGTACCATAGGTAATGATGTGGATAATGCATACGAAAAAGTAATGTTGTGCAATTTCATATGAGATGAATTTTTATTCCTGTAGGTCCATAATGACAACCTAGAAGGAAAAACGACAAAGCCACATTTAAATACATGAGACAAGAATTGAAACTTAGGTTCGTATATATATATATATATATATCCATGTCAATTAGTAATAATTGTAATGCCATAAAGGTATAATGTAATACCTTAGTAAAAGTAAGGGACACAAATATATTTGTAAGGGCCGTGGAAGGAAAATTCCAAATCCAATGTATAAATGCAAAGAGGAAATTTAGAAAATAAGGTTGCATACAAATATATAGATATGGAAATTAGGAATAAATATAGTGACGTAGATGAGGAACGTAACATCTTAATATATGTGAGGAATATGAAGAAAATACAAATTGTGTTGAATTGGAAATTTTAAGGTTAGGGATACAACTTAGGAATGAGTAATGTGGGTAAATGAATATATAGTAAGAGTTAAGGAAAAGACCTTACTACAATTTACCTTTATCCATTGGTCAACTAAATGATATGGAAATTAATTAGAAATATGTCTTTGGACTATGGTCCTAAAAAAGAAGATTTCAATAGAAATAAAAATCATGATAGTAGTATACTAGAAAATGCACCGACTTATTAATTATGGTCTAATGACACAAGAAGGAAGAAATGTCACTGACAGTGATTAAGAATAAAATTGACGATAGCTATTGAATAACAATTCGACAATTTATTAGACTAAATTACAACAAACAGAATGGTTGTTAGATAGTGTTCGTCAAGGTATGATGAAACACATTAAATATGTTGTATGTGAATGGTATTAATTCCAAAAAAAAAAAATTGAAGCGGAGTTGTTACAATCTATCATTCAGTAAACAAAATCTTCAACTTTATTATTCCACTATCATTTTGTATCCTTAAATGAGAATTATTTCTTTTAGAGAATTACACATTTTATAAGTAATAAATAATAATAGTCTAACACCAAGTTAGCTAGTGTATAAGACCCACTTATTTATGGGATAATGGACCCACCTCCATAATTATTGACTACTAAGTACTACAAAGTATACATGCTCTACTTTTCTATGGATTTGAATATGTCAACCTCATAAGAGGTATCATGTGCTATTAATTATTAGGCCTACAAAATCAAGATCAATAAGATGAAATAATAGATATTCCTCTCTCCATCTACTTTTTACTAGTCAACAAAAATTAATCGCTTATATCCGTAAATCCTCTACATATCCTTCCTTGTCTAATATGTATTATCTATTCTCAAATGAACCAGGGAAATTTTTTTGTTCAAAAGGGGCCTAAATTACACTTGGCCCATGCTAAAGCCTTCTTTGTCCCTTTTCTAATCTTCAAATAAATATATAAAGTAAACTCTTCTCCATAAGTGGGATATATATATATATAATTTTGGCTATTGTGATTTTGGTATGAGGTATGAGCTCTAAAACACTCATCTTTTAGTTCTAGGTATTATTTATGTTATAATGTGTAGTGTAGTGATGTCTAGTTTCTACATTTTCGGTTGCATGATGTGAGTATGATAATTTTAAGAACATTGTTGATTACATATGTTGCATAGATAATGAAATATTAATAGACTATATGATGGTTTCAAATACTTCATAATAGAATCATGTTAGAGTCTATGTGTGAAGCTAGGTTACACTTTTTGGCAAGAAAGGGCGCATTTTGGGTAAAAAACAACAGCTAAGTCGAACCATTTTAAGCGCTTGATTGAGCAATATTTGAGCGCTCGATCAAGTTATTTGAGGGCTTAAACAATGTAGCCCAAGGTTATATAGGACCTTGATCGAGCCATTTTATTTTAATTTCCCACTAGTGGAATTAAAAAAGTGGCTCGATCGAGCCTTAAAGCTAGATCTAGCTTTAATGCTAAATCGAGCCTTTATTTAACCATTTTAAGGGCTCGATTGAGGGTTTATTAAACCCTCGATCGAGCTATTTGAATTTGGAAATCAATTCATCGATCGAGTGTTTTAAGCACTCGATCGAGCTCCTGAGGTACTAAAAATCACATCTTTAGCACCCCTTTTGCAAATTTATTAGCAACCCCATTTTGTACCCTATCATATTTAGGGAAAAAAATTCCCTTAAGTGGCGGAGTTGATTGTGTTGGATTCGTGAAAGAATGCTCTATCCAATGACATATGAGTTTGACACTTTCGAATTCATGTGATATTTTTCATCTAATTTCTTTTAAATATAATTTCTTTTGGACAGTTTTAAAGGGGTTGAATAAAAAAATCAATAACATAAAATATACACAATGAAATTTTTTCAAAAAATACCACTATCTTCGTTTATGGGTCTTCTTCAATTTATTTAAAAAGTTGAAAAAAATCTTACGCAAATATATGTCTCTCCAAAATGCAATTGAAATATTACTTTGCCCACTTCGAAAAATAATAATAAAAAATATAATTTTGCATATAAAAATAATTTTTTAATATGAAAAACTTAGTTCTCTATGTGTAGATCATGCTTATATATATATATATATATTACACATTTTAGACTAAGTTATGCTACGTGAACACATGCATACATCTTAAGAAGTGTGGATATTTGCAAGGACAAGTATTGCATTTAATAAAAATCTGAGAGATTATACAATACTAAAAATTTTTACAAAAAATATCATTAGGACAAAAACATAATTCTCCACAGATTGTCTTTTTACTCTCAATCAAAATTCACAATGTGTATATGAATTTTGAGGGTTTTGATTCGATAAAAGAGGAAAAACTTGAAATTTCATGGACACATTTGGCCCAAAAGAGTAACCCATCTTCATGCATTCACCCGTTATCACTATTTACTCATAAAATCTAAAATCAAATAAATATCATATGCATCATGGGATTGAATCTCTCATGTGTTGGAGAATATCTGTATGAATCTCATATAAACCCAATACTTAAGTACTTGTAAAGCGAGTTGATGATCAATAGAGAGCTTATTTTAAAGTGAAAGTTTCTTTACTCCCTTCTCTTACTATAAGATTGGATTCTTAATTATTATTCGTGTTTTATGGTATGAGAGACATATGCTAAATCCAAACTAGCCTAGGTTGGTTTTCATATATATATATATATATATATATATATGTATGTAAAGTTATAAAATTTAGATGTTTTGATTTTTCGAATTATAAATTTGAAAAAGAATATAAAAAAACTAGCAATATTTCTCTTAGTGTTTTCATATTAAAGACAATGGTAATGGTTATAATAGGTTCATAGCTCTAGGGATTTGGTAGCCACATACCCCTTACTGATGCAGGAGCATCAAGTTAAATTTTCATTAATCAATTGTGTAATTAAGGGGGGTGAGATATTTTAATTATTTTATTACTTAATTTGCTCATTTTTAATAAATTAGGAGAGAAATTATAAATGTGAGGATTATTGTAAATATTCCTTAAATAATTAAGGATATGAGTGGGGTTGAATTAGGTATATAATCCAGGGATTAAGAATTTCATAAACGGGACTTAGTTGAGTCCAAAAAAAGATAAAACTAAATTAGATTTTAAGTTGAGATTTGTGTGGTGGAAATTATGGAGTGGAATAAATTCATATTTGTGTATAAATATTTAACTTGTGAGAGTGTGAAAAGACACAGAGAGAAGTGAGAAGAGGTGGGGAATACAGAGAGTAGGAGAAATGGTTTGAAGGGCCGAGAGCCAAGAGGCCGCCCATTATAATATTTGGCCGAAGAGTTTTTATGTTTTTATATCAGCATTTTATTTATATGGCTCTCATTCCTTCATATGTATTTTGTTGAGCTGAACATATTTGTGTATTAAACGAAGAATTTTAATTTTAAAAGAAGCACATGAGTTTTTACATGCTAGGATCTGTTTAACCCAGTATCCTGGCATCACTTACACACTCTTGGATTTTAGCTCTTGGTAGCACACACCCCTTACACACTCTTGGCTTATGGATCCTTGTAGCCACACAGCCCTTACACAGTCTTGGATTTTGGCTTTTATCAACCACATGCACTTGGCTTCTAGCTCTTGGTAGCCACACATCATTTACATATCAAAGCATCGGGATCAACCATGTTACCAGGATTAATCCCGCTTGTGGACAAGAGTGAGCTCCCTAGTATTCTAACGAGCAACTAGAAACAAATATCCATTGAATATCTCTTTCTCTAAACTATTATATTTAGATTATTAAAACCATGAAATAAAGAGGACATGCTCCTACCTTTCAACCAAGATGTCCGATGTAGCCTTTTTCCGTTCGCTCCAAAGTACTTCTTCAATGATGAGAAGAACTTGCAATCACGGACAAGACAAACGATAAAAGCACCTGCAGTATATAATAATCATAAATATTAATCCAACTTAGTGATCAAGAAATCTAAGTATTGACATTATTTCCATGAATTCAGAAACAAGACAATGAGAAAAAGAGATCCATATGTATTATCAAAAATTAGAAAGAGCAATATTACAACCAGATGCTTTGATGTTGTACAGATTTCTCTCATGTGTCTGAGCAGTCATTATCCTTCAGTCTGATAAGCCTTCCTCTCTAGAATGATCAGCATGAAGTCATGGGAACAAAGGTGCAATCTTCAATGTGTCAACAACAAATTACCAGCACGGAAACTATGAAATCTATGAACTCTCTCCAACTCAAAATATATACAAATCAATATCTATTTAGATCCATTAAGAGAGGGATGGGTTCATCCCATGAAGTGATTTGAGTTCCTTGGACCAAGGGATAAGCTCCACGAGTAAATGGATAAAGCTCAAATTGGCGCGACTCTAGAGGCTTCCAGTTGGGAGAATATTCAACCAGCTAGGCTTCTAGAAGTTACTTTTATTTTTACTTGTTTTTCATGGGGGTGCCCAGGTTTTAGTGGCAAACAGAGTGGCGATCGTGCAGCTAATGGAAGAAGGATCATCGCATGCGCAGGAAAAGGCTATAAAAACCACGCAGGTAATATTTTAAGGGTTTTACAAAGATTTTCTCCAATTTCCAAGACTTTATTCAGGAACACGAGTGTTTTTTGCCTCTACGGGAACATGATATGGATGGCGATAGACCCATATTGACAGTCAAATGTCATGGTGACAAAATGAAGTGTAACATATTTCCCCCTAAAGTGCGAAGTCTGAGAAAGTTTTTATGAAGAGTGAAGTGCTTTATCATTCCAAGGATTGGATTAGAGACACCGGTCGAAAACCAATAAAAACATTCAATGCAAATATATATCATCACTGAGGTAGGCATTCCCATACTAAGAGAAAAACTAACTAAGTGTTTTGGTACATATATAATTTCATTATTAGATCAAAAAGTAGACACAGTGTGTGCACAACCATCTGTCATAATAAGTCTACTGTATTATGAATACATAACTCCTCGCAGCCTGAATGGTGGAAACGAGATCCAGGGTCTTAATTTCCCCTTCTCGAACTAGTACAAATCTATCCATGTGATTGATTGTGTCAAAGTCGAACATGGTAAAAACCACTTGATTACCAGTCAATGATGAGAACCATTAACAAGTTTGAGAGAAACCACCAATAATGACAATGGCTCTCAAAGTACTTCAAAACAATCTATGAAGTGTGAATGAATGATTTGTAGTCAAACACTCATAGAATCAATCGATCAAAGGTCAATGATGAGAACCTATCGTCGAAGGCAAGAAACCCACCATTCGGGCATGCAGATTCCAAGGTACTGATAGGACTCTAAATCAACTTTTTAGATAATGAGTTGATTCGATAGAAAGTGATATATCACAGGAAAGCTTATGACACGAAACCATTAGATCAAGTTTTGAAGAAATTCTTTGCAAGGACTGACTCAGGGATGGTCAACATAAATGGAGACAAATGTTTGCAATGAATGGTAAATTTAACTTTCTCTTGAACACATAACACTGTAAATGGCTTGGCAGCATTTGACTCAAAGATAATACCCAAAAACCGACTTGAAGACTTTCAGTGTGGTTTGATTAACTGTAAGACAAATGATTTCCCAACCCAGGTACAAGTGTGACAAAGTGTCGTGTTCAAGAGCGACATGTTGCTTTCTATGAATTTTGAGGGTTTTGATTCGATAAAAGAGGAAAAACTTGAAATTTCATCGACACATTTGGCCCAAAAGAGTAACCCATCTTCATGCATTCACCCGTTATCACTATTTACTCATAAAATATAAAATAAAATAAATATCATATGTATCATGGGATTGAATCTCTCATGTGTTGGAGAAGATGCGTATGAATCTCATATAAACCCAATACTTCAGTACTTGTAAAGCGAGTTGATGATCAATAGAGAGCTTATTTTAAAGTGAAAGTTTCTCTACTCCCTTCTCTTACTATAAGATTGGATTCTTAATTATTATTCGTGTTTTATGGTATGAGAGACATATGCTAAATCCAAACTAGCCTGAAAATTTGGTTTTCGTGTATATATATATATATAAAGTTACAAAATTTATATGCTTTGATTTTTCAAAAACAAAAAACACAAAACAAAAACAAAAACAAAAAAACACTAGAAATATTTCTTTTACTGTTTTCATATTAAAGACAATGGTAATGGTTATAATAGGTTCATAGCTCTAGGGCTTTGGTAGCCACATACCCCTTACCGATGCTGGAGCATCAAGTTAAATTTTCATTATTCAATTGTGTAATTAAGGGGGTGAGATATTTTAATTATTTTATTAATTAATTTTCTCATTTTTAATAAATTAGGAGAGAAATTATAAATGTGAGGATTATTCTAAATATCCTTAAATAATTAAGGATATGAGTGGAGTTGAATTAGGTAGATAATCTAGGGATTACGAATTCCATAAACGGGACTTAGTTGAGTCCAAAAAAAGATAAATCTAAATTAGATTTTAAGTTGAGATTTGTGTGGAGGAAATTATGGAGTGGAATAAATTCATATTTATGTATAAATATGTAATTTGTGAGAGTGTGAAAGGACACAGAGATAAGTGAGGAGAGGTGAGGAATACAGAGAGTAGGAGGAATGGTTTGAAGGGCCGAGAGCCAAGAGGCTGCCCGTTGTAATATTTGGCCGAAGAGTTTTTATGTTTTTATATCAGCATCTTATTTATATGGCTCTCATTCCTTCATATGTATTTTGTTGAGCTGAACATATTTGTGTATCAAAACGATTAATTTTAATTTTAAAAGAATCACATGAGTTTTTACATGCTAGGATCTGTTTAACCTAGTATCCTGGCATCACTTACACACTCTTGGATTTTAGCTCTTGGTAGCCACACACCCCTTACACACTCTTGGCTTTTGGATTTTAGCAACCACATGCACTTGGCTTCTAGCTCTTGGTAGCCACACATCATTTACATATCAAAGCATCAGGATCAACCATGTTACCAGGATTAATCCTTCTTGCGGACAAGAGTGAGCTCCCTAGTATTCTAACGAGTAACTAGAAACAAAGATCCATTGAATATCTCTTTCTCTAAATTATTTATATTTTAGATTATTATAACCATGAAATAAAGAGGACATGCTCCTACCTTTCAACCGAGATGTTCGATGTAGCCTTTTGTCGTTCGCTCCAAATTAATTCTTCAATGATGAGAAGAATTTGCAATCACGGACAAGAAAAATGATAAAAGCACCTGCAGTATATAATAATCATAAATATTAATCCAACTTAGTGATTAAGAAATCTAAGTATTGACATTGTTTCCATGAATTCATAAACAAGACAATGAGAAAAAGAGATCCATATGTATTATCATAAATTAGAAAGAGAAATCTTACAACTAGATGCTTTGATGTTGTATAGATTTCTCTCGTGTGTCTGAGCAATCATTTTCCTTCAGTCTGATAAGCCTTCCTCTCTAGAATGATCAAGATGAAGTGATGGGAACAAAGGTGCAATCTTCAATGTGTCAACAACAAATTACTAGCACGGAAACTATGAAATCTATGAACTCTCTCCAACTTAGAATCTATACAAATCAATATCTATTCAGATCCATTAAGAGAGGGATGGGTTCCTCCCATGAAGTGATTTGAGTTCCTTGGACCAAGGGATAAGCTCCATTAATAAAAGGATAAAGGTGAAACTCGCGCGACTCTAGAGGCTTCCAGTTGGGAGAATATTCGACCAGCTAGGCTTCTAGAAGTTACTTTTGTTTTTACTTGCTTTTCACGGGGGTGCACAGGTTTTAGTGGCAAACAGAGTGGCGATCATTGCGGCTAATGGAAGAAGGATCATCGCATGTGTAGGAAAAGGCTATAAAAATCGTGTAGGTAACCTTTTAAAGGTTTTACAGATATTTTCTCCAATTTCCAATACTTTATTCAGGAACACGAGTGTTTTTTTACCTCTAAGGGAACATGATATGGATGGCGATAGACCCATATTGACAGTCAAATGTCATGGTGACAAAATTAAGTGTAACATATTTCCCCCTAAAGTGTGAATTCTGAGAAAGTTTTTATGAAGAGTGAAGCGCATTATCATTCCAAGGATTGGATTAGAGACACCGATCGAAAACCTGTAAAAACATTCAATGAAAATATATATCATCACTGAGGTAGGCATTCCCATACTCATAGAAAAACTAACTAAGTGTTTTGGTACATATATGATTTCATTATTACATCAAAAAGTAGACACAATATGGGCACAACCATCTGTCATAAGAAGTCTACTGTATTATGAATACATAACTCCTCGCAGCCTGGATGGTGGAAATGAGATCCAAGGTAGTGATTTCCGTTTCTCGAACTAGTACATATTTATCAATGTGATTGATTGTGTCAAAGTCGAACATGGTCGAAACCACTTGATTACCGATCAATCATGAGAACCGTTAACAAGTATGAGAGAAACCACCAATAATGACAATGGCTCTCAACGTACTTCAACGCAATCTATGAAGTGTGAATGAATGATTTGTGGTCGAACACTCATAGAATCAATCGATCAAAGGTCAATGATGAGAACTTATCGTCGAAGGCAAGAAACCCGCCTTTAGGGCATGCAGATTCCAAGGTACTGATAGGATTCTAAATCAACTTTCTAGATAATGAGTTGATGTCGATAGAAAGTGATCCATCATAGGAAAGCCTACGACACGAAACCATTAGATCAGGTTTTGAGGAAATTATTTGCAAGGACTGACTCAGGGATGGTCAACATAAATGGATACAAATGTTTGCAATGAATGATAAATTTAACTTTCTCTTGAACACATAACACTGTAAATCACTTGGCAACATTTGACTCAAAGATAATACCCAAAAATCGGCTTGAATAATTTCAGTGTGGTTTGATTAACTGTAAGACAAATGATTTCCCAACCCAGGTACAAGTGTAACAAAGTGTCCTATTCAAGAGCGACATGTTTCTTTCTAAAACGAGGACAATGAATGGATTCTTTTTCTTACTTCCCCCCCACCATTATTGGCAAGTACCTCTTTGCTTTTGTCAAGCTTGAAGAGGATAACATTTGATTTTTGTGTAAGGTCATCCTTCGGATGAGTCCATCTTAGTATTAAAAACGAACCCTGAGAAAGAGTGGTTCAGCCATGTTGTGATCAACCGGTCTTGTACTGTTTAATTTTAACGAGTCCATTATAGGATTAACTCGGTGATTTTCAGTTTTGAGGAGTCATAAGAAAAACATAAGTAAATTACATAGTGTTATTTTTCGTAAATTTAGTCCCTCAAGCCTGAAAAAGGATAAAATAATTCAAGAGAGAACTCTATTGGCCAAAATTATTCAACGTATACCTTATTCGTAAATAGTCCAATTCAGTTCGGAAAAGGGGTAAATTACTTATACTGAATGGACAACTATTCATTTACTTTAACGAGTTCGAATAGTCAAGTAATCGGTGATCTTTTCATGTTTAGAGAGTCTGAAAAGGGCTTAAAAGAGGACTCGAGGGTTTCGCTTTTTCCTATTTTTATACAACCCAAAAAATTGATAAAAGTCTACTCAATGTCAAAATGATTCTATCCAAAAATAACCTGTTTCGTGCACAAAAACTCAAAAACTTACAAATAACTGCTCTCAAAATAAGAATAACATTTTGATTTTGACTTCTAAAGTAAAAATAAAAAAAATAATATTATTTCATTCATTTTAAACTACAAAAATAAGTTTAAAAAAATCATTTTCACCTTTTAGTTTTCAGACCAGAGTAGAAAGAGCTTTTTGCCCTAAAATTTCCGGAGCTGATATTAGGAGAACCGACCAACCATTTCGAGAACCGACCAAAAATTTCAAGAACCGTCCATGCCAGGTATTCCACATCACCATTATCTTTGTTTTCATCATTTTAGTTTTTTATTTTAAGTTTTTAGGGCATTTTTTAGGGGGAAACAATGTTTTAAAATCTGCCCTCGGGGGGTGCGCAGTTTTTCGTGGAGAAAACTGCGCACCCTGATGATTTTTTAATAGAAAAATCATTGGACCATTGTGGGTTTTATGTGTAGATCGTGCGCAAAAATGCATTGTGTACACATAGAACCTGCGCAAGCGCCGCAGGGTTTTGAAAAACATGTTTCTATCCACAAAAATGGCTCAATTTTCTCCCAATTGATTTCTAATGATTAAATTGATTATTTTTAGGTTGTCAATCATGTTGGAATGGCGATAAAGAGAGCATGAAATCGCAGACAATGAATCCATGGATGATCCGGCAACAATTCGCACATTGAAGACTTGTGGCTTATATAAGTTCTAGGCGATTCAAGGTATGAAAGCATAGGTCAAGCTGATGACCTGGCTAGTGAATGCATGGGATGTTTGAGATCAATGTTTCATCATTGGAGACCATAGACTTGTGATCGAGTTGGAGGATATCTATTTCCTCACTGGATTACCCCACAGAGGTAGGGACATTTCCTTGTTTGGGACAAGACCAGGTGGTCTTCCCAATGCTTCTTACATGACTCAATATTGTAGCCAATATTCAGAGTTGAAGGATGGTTGTATTGATATCAAGATCGTTGCATTCACTATTACCAGGTTGTGTGGGAGTGCAGCTCCGCATGTGGCTACCAAAGCACAAATGCAGACTGCAGTTGAATGTTCTGGGGGAACAGTTTTCAACTGGAGTGAAGGAGTGTTGGCTAACATGAAGGGCCAACTTACGAGAGCTAAGAATGGGAAGTTGAAAAACTTCGAGTATGGAGCCATTCTTGTGTCTTTTTCTTTGGAGGGGATCCCACTCCTCGCACCTCAACAGTCTCAGGTGGATCAAACAGGACCTAGGGAACCATGTATGTTGTGTTGGGTATCATTGATGGCTCGCCATGGTGGTGATGGTGTTTCAGTGGTTTGCTTTACTCCTCATTTTTTTATATGGCTTAGGAACCAGATCTTCATGATTGAAGATTTTCCTTATGCGGGGATGGATTTTAGAGGTGATCCTAACACATCACTTCCACCAGGGGCACAGTGGGATGCATCAGGTAAGAAAATCATTTTTTTTTGGTTTTCTATCATCCAATACCGATAAAAAATTAAATGTATATGTCGGTCCAATAGGACCAGCAACGGTTCGTCGCTTTGATAGGCGCGAGGCACAACCTATAGCAGGCCCACAACAAAATAATGCGGCATAGATCCTTGCAGAGCTGGAGCATAACCTAGAGAGGTTTACTATTGATGTTCCAGAGACAAGGACAGATGATATACTTCTCATGCTTCAGAGACATGTGACTGGTGTCCTGGGCCTATTCAGGAGATTTTTGCGCAGGGTGGCATGTGCCATAGTTTTCTATCATGATCATCATCATGGATAGATGATGGTCGATCTAGATTGACATTTTCTTTTGTATTAGTATCTTTTAGATCATAAGGTGTTTGAAACCTATGATCACAGACGATGTAATATTTTTTGACACACAACTATTTAACCTAATGATATTACTACTTCCGATCTCTGAGTATCTTGTTCAATATAGATTAAATATTGTTTTGTTTTACTTTTAATGTTGCAAATGTCTATTTAAAACTCGATTAGCTAATGCATCATCCAATGTGTTTAAATTTCTTGAAATGTGTTGATATTCGATATAATCAAATTGTCTTTCCAAGAGACGAACCCTCAAAAACATTCTTAACGAAGTTGGATTTCTGATAGTGTAAACACCATTTAAATGTAATACAATGAGTTGTGAATCTAACCTAACAATCAAAGGTTGAATACCAAATGTGATGGCATCAGATAATAGTTCAATGACAATGCTATATTCTAAAATATTGTTCGTTGTTTGACCAAGGCATATCCCATGAATAGAGACTAACTCGTTGGTGGGTGAATAGATAACCCAAGCCGTGAAAGAGATGTTTCATGTACTACAACATGCACCGTCAACAAAAGCAATGTAAGTTTGAAGGGATGTTGACATCTGCAACATCAAGAGTAATCAAGATAAGCAACGAAAATATAAAAAAGTTGTCAAACAAAAATAACTAATCCTAAGGCATACTTTTCTAATCTAAGGCGCATTGTTCTAAATTTGTAACTAATGTACAAGGAGGCTCTTCACACGAATAATAATGCACAATATCTCTTGAGATAAATACCATTTATGGGTTTATCTAAAGAGACGTCGTCATAATGATCAACTCATAGGCTCCTTTGCAAGCACACGCTTAACAATATAAGGACCATGCCACATTAGTTCGAATTTACCAACACCTAGTTTTTCGTGAGCTTGATCATATACTAAAAATAGATCACCTTTTGAATATATGTGAGGATTAACACTATGATCATACTGAGCTTTAACATGTCTTTTATGAGGCTCGGTAGCTAATGCAGTAGTGCGACGAGTCTCATCTAACTGTGCTAGGTATAGAAAATGTTTCTCCTCTTCAGAGGTAGCTGGTGATAATTCAATGGCTAATTTTAGTGATGGTATTTCACATTCAATGGGTAGCACAACTTCTAAACCATAACAAGATGAAAAGGAGTGAACCCTGTAGTTATTTTTGCAGAGGTACGGTATTCCCATAATGCCGAAAAAAGCATGGTATGCCAATTAGATTTATGAGTTCCGAAAATCCGTTTAATCATATTGGTTAAAACCTTATTGACGACCTCAAATTGACCATTAGCTTGTGGGTAATATGGTGTAGAATTATCATGGTGTAGGCCAAGTTGATCAGAAAGTTCGATCATCATATTGTGTCAAAAATGGCTTCCATAGTCCGTAACGATAGCTCGAGGGACACCGAACCGAGCAATCACGTGATTGAATATGAAAATTGTTGCAATTTTTCCATCAGCCGTGAATGTAGGCATCACCTCGACCGATTTGGTAAAGTAATCTACAATAAGAATAATATACCCATGCCCCCTGGCTGAGTGAGGGTTACATGTGATGAAATCTATGCCCCATTTGGTGAAAGGACCGACAACAATGATTGGTTTAAGAGGAGCTGGAGGTGCACGCATATTTCAATTAAAAATATAGAAATTGTGACATTTTCTAATAGTGAGAATACAATATTTGAATAAAAACTGCAAGAAATAGACAGCGTGCAATATATTTATGTCTCTGGAAAACCCATAAATATGACCACCACATGCTCCAGAATGGCAGTCATTTAAAACCCTTTTGGTTTCATCATGAGTTATACAACTTCAAAAAACAGAATCGGCACCACGACGATAAAGAGTGTCGCCAATAATATTGTATTGTTGAGATTGTTATCGAATTCTACATCGATATGATCGTGAAAGCTTTGGTCGAAAGGTTTGGGTCTGGAGAAATATAATGATATCCGCAAACCAAGGATCTAAAGTACTGATTAGAAATAGAGATTCATCAGCAAAATGATTTTATGACACTATTTCAGATTCAGTATTGGGAAAATCACACATAATTTCAACAAATACTAGTGATTTCTTGGACTTGGATTTCTCGAACTCCAAATCAAACTCTTGTAGGATAAAAATCTGTTTAGAGTATTTTCCCTGAGAAATTTATTCATTAGAATATACATCATTGGGTTGTAATTAGATATCACTATTGTTTTGTGTAACAATATGTAATGACATAAACATTGGACAACTTGAACAGCTTCTAAAGCCAATTTCTCCAAATGTGAATACTTGATTTCCGTCGGGCTAAGATTTTGACTTAGGTAATAAATCACATGTTCATTGTTAGAATCATCCTCTTGAACTAGAACCATTCCAATTGTGGAATCGGATGCAGCTAAATAGAAAAAGTAATCCCAGTAATAATTGGGCGGATGCAATAACGGTGCATGGGTCAACACGTGTTTAAGTGCATCAAAAGTTTTATCGGCAATCTCATCCCAAATGTATGGAACATCTTGTTTCAACAACCGAGTAAAACCTTTCAACTCTGCATAGTTCGGGATAAAACGACGCAAAATTTTTTCTTTCCCCTGCAAACTTTGGAGTTGGTGAAAAATGGAAGGAGGAGGGAGATTAACAATAGCCTCAACCTTCGATGGATCGACACGAATGTCTTCTTTTGAAACAATGAACCCAAGTAAACGTCCTGATTGTACACAAAATACACATTTGTGTCAATTCAAACGAATGTTGTGATGCCTACATCTCATAAATATAGCACGTAAGTGTGTGGGATGATCTTATCCACGTAAGGAATGAGCAGGTAAGTCGTAGGGTTATACAATATGTTTGATATCATTAAATGCATAAGACATAGCCCTTTGAAAAGTAGCTCCCACATTTTTTAGTCCAAAAGGTAATTTACAGTATGCAAATGTGCCCCAAGGACATATAAATGTTGTTTTACGCTGATCAACAGGGAGTATGTTGATTTGATTTTAACCGAAAAATCCATCCATAAACGAAAATATTTCATTTTGGCACAATCATCAATAATTTGGTCAATATACGGGTTAGGATAATTGTCTTTGGGACAAGCCTTGTTAATATCCCGATACTTGACACATACTCTGATAGTTCCTTATTTCTTCGTTACGGGAACTATATTAGATACCCAATTCGTCAAAGGAATAGGATAAATAAATCCTGCTCATAATAAATTTTTAGCTTTAGCTTTTACTGCAGCAGCTTTCTGCAGATGTATCAAGCGTAATCATTGTCTAATAGGCTTAGCATCCGGGTATGTCTTAATTTCACGAATAACAATCTTAGGATCAATACCTTTTATTTCTCCATAAGACCAGGAAAAAATGTCTCAAAATTCTTGAAATATGTCTTTGTAGGTTTTGATCTCTTCAATCGAGCAAGAAGCACCTATATGAATGTTCTCAATTATTCCAGGTTTAATTGATATGCCAATAGGAATTGTGGTAGAAATATTTCCCCAATTTTTCTCAGAATCTGAATGTATAATCGATTTAGGATTTTGAGGTTCCTTGAAAAAATCAATTGTAAAGATGGATGAAAAATCATTTTCAAGTTTATCAAGGTCAGGTAAAAAATAAGATCGACGATGGAGATTGTCCCATGGCAATTCGTCCGATGACAAGAATTCTTGGATATTTTCAGCAGTTGCAAATACTTGTTAAAAAGGATCCGGAAATGATGTCAAATTTGAGCTTGATAAAGAATATGAATCTTCACTGACCACATTCATTTTATCAGTAAAATTTGACGCAGTGTCAGAACACGATTGTACTTTTACATATGCCGATTCAAAAGGAATTAAAGGAATCTCGCCACCATAGAAGTCCAATTCTGATTCTAAAGGCACATTCCATGTGTCATCAAATGACATTGTGCTTGATGTGATCATATTGATATTGGCAATAGTTCGCGGTACGTTGGGAGAAGGTATAGTGCAATTTCCCATGAGAGCGGAATCCTTAACTAGTCCTACCCCAACATCTTTGTAAGGGATAACCATTTTTTCGACATGTTGGATACTATCTGTAGAAGTATGGTCTAAAGTGAAGTAAGACAACTGATCAATTTTTACAATCTTTCCTTTATGAGGAAACATTATCATCTGAAAGACTAATGAAACAACAAAAATCATAACATAAGGCCAACTTAAACCTAGAAGAAGGTTGTAATCAAGAGGGGCATCAACCACTTCCACCTCAAGTGTTACGGTTTTTCCTTCGACTTCTATAGGTAGATCCTGGAGTATTCCGAATGGGCGAAAACCTCTTCCATCAAAGGCTTTAAGGATGGTCAATGACTGGTTTATTGTCGGAGAACCAATATTTTTCCAACAAGCTAAGGACATAATGAACGTGGATGCTCCTTCATCAATTACAGTGCGAAAAAAAAAAACTCACCTTGATTTGACTAATACTGGAATTTGAAAAGCCATTTGATGTGGGAGTCTAGGTACAAAATTTTTGAGATCAAAGACAATTAGAATTGAGTCTTGAGGATCAATCGCTCCTATAGCTTATAATAGTAATTTCCTCTGAGCTGGAAAAAATTGCAGCACCTCAAGGGCCGACATTGTTGAAGGGGATGTGGCCAAATCTTCAATAATATTGTAATTCTGAGCGGCTCTCGCATGTGGATTGAGAGCCGATTTTCGAAGTACACCTTTGGTAGGCGGTTTAATCACTAAATCAGGGTTAGGTTTCTCGATTTGCAGTGGTTCGAAAACTGAAGGATTTGATGCTGGTGGTGGAATTGATGATTCAGTGTCTTTACCTATTATAGGACTCTTAGATCCATAGTCTTGAGATCATGTCACAACCATGACCTGGGACATCATCAAATATTTGCCGATGAATTGGAAGAAGATCCAATCATTTTTCTATCTCGAGATGGAAAAGGATCTTTTAAGACAACAGGTGTGGATGAACCTTTAACAAATTTGGATGCCTCGGCCCGATGTGGACACTCTTTGGTGTAGTGATCCTCATCAGAGATGAGACAAGGATAACGAGGTTTCCATTTTTCATTTAACAATTCGGTTTTTTTTCAAATTCTCTTTGGGAGAAGTGTTTTGTATATTTTTACCCTCCCCCTACTTCTTATTATCGGATTTATATTTAGTTGTAGATGATTCTATGACGTGAATTTTAGCATAAGTTTCTAGGGAAGGGTCTCCTTTAGGTGAATATGGTAGAGTTTTATGATTGGAGAAGTAGATTTGGATGATTTCTTCTTACTCTTTGTAGTATTAATTGTACCAATTACACCATCTAGAGAATGAGAACCGGAAGTAGTTGCAGTAAGTTGACCTGGGTGTGGTAAATCATGAATTTTTTCATATAGAGTACTGGACTGTATGTAAACGAGGTCTAGGTAATGCGCTTGGGCTATGAAATTTTCTTCTATTACAATGCCTCCCTTAGCTACATCCTCAGTAATCTTTGGAAGTAATGATTTAATAAACCATTATTTCATAATTTGATCCGGAATGAAAAAATTCACTAAACATTGTCTATGTCGCCATTCGTGTATGTGATCTAAAATGTATGTAGACGTACTATGTTTTAATGAAGTTAAAAGTTCTGTGGAATTGTCATAACAGACTGGCAACTGAAAATGAATTAGGAATATTGTTGCTAAAGCATTGAAATTATTGAAAGAGCCACGTGGTAACTCAATGTACCACTTTGTAGCTAGTCCGATCAATGTTATCTGAAAAAGTCTCAAACGAATGGAATCATCGATTAAGGAGTTGGATGTGCACCAAAGATGATAAGTCATCACATGATTTGAGGGGTCTTCTCCTGATTTTCCTTCAAACTTTGGAATATCACTCGGAAACTTAGTTGGCATTGCTGGCCAAAATGGAAGATAATCAATTGGATCATTCGTTAGCCGAGACAAGTCTGGTAAGTCTAAAGTTGCAATGAATGGTAACTGATGGTTAGGGTCTTGATGTGCAAATTGATAACCTTGAGGAACAATACCAGTACCCGGAGGAGGATATACAGGATAACCCGGGATAGCCTCATCAGATGGGATTGGAATACCTCCAGGGTATCCAGGGTTAGCCATACCAAACTGAGGTTGAGCTGGTATTTGATATGTATAAACAGGGTACGGTTGAGCTGGTATTTGATATGTATAAACAGGGTATGGTTGACTCTGGTAAACTATATTTTTTCCTATTTTTCCATATTAAAATTTCCCTTGAAATCGTTGACTCTGAACACACTAACCTTGAACGGTTTGAGCCGTAAACGTCGGCTTGTTTGAATTGTAGCTGCAACAGGTTGTCCTATAGAGGTTTGAGTGGTAAACTGAACTGTTGGTCCAGTTTGATGAGCATTAATCTGAGGGATTTCCTGTGTAACAGTTTATGCAATCGTTTGAAGGGTTGTAACAACAGGGGCTTGAGAAACTCCAGGGATAGGTGTACTCAATTGCTGAATGAAAATTTTCATAGCAGATTGGATAGGAGTACTTAGATTACTCGAACCAGCTTGCTGACTACTAGGAACATATACCTAAGGGGTAATTTGAAGTGCAATCTGACCAGGATGTTGGACTTGGGTAAAATCAAATTGTCCAGTTGGCTGAGCAGGTTGATTATAAGGTACTTATAAAGTAGGTTGCAAATATTGTTGATTCAACAATGGATTCAACACAGTATTAATGTCTGGATAAGGAGCTCCCATTAAAGGTTGCGATGCATAAGGTTGACCATAAACAGTTTGAGGTATTGGAACATAAGTTTAATAATTACCCGAAAAGTTTGATCCTACAACTGAAGGATAAGTTCCAGTAAAAGGTTGTCCTCCTTGAAAGGATAGTTGTTCTTGATAAAACTTTTGTCCTTGAAGAGGTAACTGCCCTTGAAGAGGTTGTTTCCCTTGAAGAGGTTGTTTCCCTTGAAGAGGTTATTGTCCTTGAAGAGGTTGCTTCCCCCCAGGCGCTATATAGCCATCTTAAGAGCTAGCTTGAGGAATATTTCCGGAAAACATATAAACATGTTCCGTTTTCAAAGATTCGGTGGTAGATTCATAGAGACCAGTTGATTGTGTAAAATTTTTGGAAGATGGAGACGCTTCTGAAAAAGTGCCAGAGAGCGACTGGTACCCAGCAGGAACTAATGGACCACCATACAAAAATGTTTCTAGTGATGAAGAAAACATAGATGACCTACTAGACTTTCTTGATGAAGCCATGTAACTATCTTTGGGTATAGAGTAAAAAGGTATACGGCGTGGTGAATAATTGTAACCAGAGTTATGTAGAAAGTCGGTAATTTGATTATACCAAGGATCCGATATAAAAGGAACATAAGGGTAAATATGTTCACTAAAACTTAGATATAAATATTCTTGACGCGAAGGAATTGTGATCTCTTCTTCCGTGTAAGAAATCCCTTCAATACTAATTAGGTCAAGAGGAATATTTTTAGTAATAATAAGTTTCACTCGAGGTGAATGAGGACGACCAGGAGTCCGGGCTATGAAATCCGAAGGTGATTTAGACGAAGTAGATTCATATATTTCAAGCTCAGTGAATTGAGTATCTGACAATTCACCAATGATAGATTCAACTGTAATTACTTCGGAAATTTCTTGTTGTTCTTGATATTTTTCAATTACTTGAGGTTGATTAACTTCGAAATCAAGATGTATTACAATGGATGTTTCTCCTTGTTCAGTAGACCTGGTTCCTAATTGTTGAAATATTTTAGATTTAATTTTTTCCAATTAATTGGGTGTATATTCATGGGGTTTCCCTGCATTCTACGTGAATGTCTCGATAATTCAGACCCTATTAATTTGTAAACCCACGAAATCAATTTTTTTCAAAAGAATACACTTAAGGTCGCTAAAAATCAAGCAAATGAACACGCACCTACAAAATATAAGAGACAAACCACACACAAACAATATTTTTGAACAATAAAAACACTAGTTGGTGATGAAATCCAACATCCCATAAATTAATGTGGAAAACTGGCGGTTGGAATAGTTACCCTCACAACCTGCTTAATGAAACAATCTAGTGCAAGAAAAATCCACTATGTCATCTCGAAGTGAAGAGTACCCTCCAGAAATTCCAAGTGAGTCTATCCAACGTATGTTCTAGGTACAGTTGGAACTCCCCTCCACCGTCACCTTGGGAAAAATCCTAAATATTATGGCCACTAAGGTCACCAACTGAAACAAATGCACCTGGGGGAACAGTCTATGATCCGATATACATGCAAGGGCAGAGTATCAAGCTCAATCTCCTTCAAAGCTCCTCGACATGGTGAATCTGAGGTTTGCTAACAAGTGACCCCAAGCTCCACGACAATCGTTAATCTGAGGTTTATCGTTTGTTTTATGTTCAAGTCTTCTATCTTCACCAATGAAGTAGGTATGATTACCTCACTGGGTCCGACATGACCTTGTGCTTGACTCTTTTAAGAAGAGCTTCCCAGAGTACAAATGCAATAATTGGATTTCCCTACCGCAAGATGCTACTTGTTTTTTTTAACTGCTTTGGAATGTTTAATACAACCTATTCCAAAACACTACCCTAAGCTAAATCGGTGGAATGAGCCCTAGAAAATGTAAAAATGTCTAGATTGATTTTACTAAGCATTGTATTAATTTGGATGTTTTTTAACGCAAAGGGGTATGGAGATGAAACTTTGATGATATTGTGACTTGACTCAAAATACTCTAAATGCATCAATATGAAAAATGAAACTCTTTTGTTTCGATGAATTCTATTTAGGAGAAAGTTGAGAGATTTTTTAATTCAAAAGCACAAGCTTCCTCAAACATCAAATAAAATTCCTTTTCAAAGAGAAAACAATTTCATGCATGATCCATTTCTCTTTTGTGAATAAAATTCCATTTATTACGAAGTCAAAAATACAAGTTTGATAAACAAACAAATCTCAAAAGAAGGCAATTTCTAAAAAAACCTAAAAAGTATAAAAAATTCAAATCAAATCAAAGTTCTAATTATCAATCCTAACTAGGATACCTATGAATGTTTTTGTAAATGATTTCCCTTAGTTGTAATCAGACTAAGAATGTTTCCACTTATCCCAGCATAAATGAAATCATGAAAGACTATCTTGTGACAAATCAAGCTTCAGTGATCTAGAAGTTTCTCGGTTTTTCAATTCAATAAGGAACAAATATCCAAATAAGGTAAGGTTGGAAATAATCCTGGTGGCTCAAGGAGACAATAACATAAAACCAGTGATATGAGGCAAATGAATGTATCTTCCAAAAAGAGCAACAATAAACCAGGGCAAACCCTAACTGTATAATGCAAAAAGGATCATTAATCAAACAAGACTCTAAGTTGTTGAAGAGGAGTTCACACACAGGTTCTGACAACTAGAATAAACCAGGTTAAACCTTAAGAATTTGGTTACCTGACTCTGAAATAGAGAATTTTATTTTTTTTTCAAAATTTCCCAGGCGGTGCGCAACCTCTCAATTAACAACAGTGCACATGCGCACTGAAATAAACTGACATGTTGCGCAGTTTGCCACTTTGTTTTCCACATAAAACTGTGCAGGCAGAGAAAAAGTTGGAAAAAATAATTTTTAGGTTTTCTTTCTCAGAGATTCTAAAAGGTCATGTACCCAACCACACTCAGAGAAGTCAAAATAAGAAAGCTATAATATCAAACTGAACATAACCAAAGAAAACTAAACTTGTATTCCGCAGCATGGTCGCCAATTTTTGACCAGGAATAATCCCTCTTGCGGACAAGAGCGATCTCCATAGTACTCCAATGAGTAACTAGAAACAAACATCCATTGAATTCCTCCTTCTCTATATTATTTGTATTTTATATTATTACAACCATGAAATAAAGAGGACATCCTCCTACCTTACAACAAATATGTCCGATGTAGCCTTTTGCCTTTCGCTCCAAAGTAGTTCTTCAATGATGAGAATAACCTACAATCACAGATAAGACAAACAATCAAAGCACCTGCAGTATATAATAATCATAAATACTAATCCAACTTAGTGATCAAGGAATCTAAGTATTGACATTATTTCCATGAATTCAGAAACAAGATAATGAGAAAAAGAGATCCATATGTATTATCATAAATTAGAACGAGCAATCTTACAACCAGATGCCTTGATGTTGTACAAATTTCTTCTGTGTGTCTGAGCAATCATTTTCCTTTAGTTTGATAAGCCTTCCTCTCTAGAATGATCAGCGTGAAGTCATGGGCACAAAGGTGTAATCTTCAATGTGTCAACAACAACTTACTAGCACAGAAATATGAACTTTATGAATTCTCTCCAACTTAGAATCTATACAAATTAGTATCTATTCACATTGGTATCTACCCTTCAACCTGAAACTTCAGGTCAATTTATAGAGTGATTGAGGTAGTTTCAGATGCATTAATATAGGGATGGGTTCCTCCCATGAAGGGATTTGAGTTCCTTGGACCAAGGGATAAGCTCCATGAGTACAGGGATAAAGCTCGAACTAGTGTGACTCTAGAGGCTTCCAGTTGGGAGAATATTTGACCAACTAGGCTTCTAGAAGTTACTTTTTAATTTTACTTGCTTTTCATGGGGGTGTGAAGGTTTTAGTGGTGAAAAAATCAGCGATCGCCACGGTTAATGGAAGAAGCATCAGTGCATGTGCAGGAAAATGCTATAAAAGTCGCATAGGTAATCTTTTAAGGGTTTTATAGAGATTTTCTCCAATTTCCAAGACTTGATTAAGGAACATGAGTGTTTTTTACCTCTAAGGGAACATGATATGGATGGAGATATACCTGTGTTAACGGTCAAATGTCATGGTGACAAAATAACGTGTAACAAACCATAAAAAATTTCTCAGCCATTGGATCACATCCAAATCAATACAAAAGACACATTCAAATTTGAGAGATTGCAATCCATGTCAATCCTTGTTACCAATCAAATTCAATAGCAAAAACCTATAAAAGAAGTTCAACACTTGCTGAATTTTCATTTTAAACATTCAAACTATTCATCAGCCCGGGAGAGACACCATTAAAAATACTTCATGGTATATTCAGGTTATTTATCTCATTTTTTGCAGAGCATGCATTTTATTTTATTTATTTTAGTTTTTTCACAATATGTATTTTATTTTATTTATTTAAGTTTTTGCATAGTATGTATTTCATTTTTCCATATTGATTGATCTTTGTTCAGGTAATTTACTGTTACTATTCTTTCTTTCTTTTTTCCAAGACAACCTATATAGTATAAACTCATGCAAATAATGTCACAGGAAGCCATGGAATCCACACAAAACATTGAACTGTACAAAAAACTTATCTATACAAGTTGCATGTTTCCAGTAGCTACGATTCCAGTCCTAATATTCAAAAGTCAATTTAGTTTCCACCACCTTAGTGTGGGCTAAAATTACCCAACATTTTATATAGTTCATTCTCATAGATAGACACATCAACTTCGTGGCCCTTAAATCACATGGACATCATTAAGGTGTTATCGCATTCTCACAATGCACCTTTTCTATGTTTCTGGTCATTGTTCACAATTATTTGGGAAATCAAACTAAATCGGTGAAGTTCTCTCCTTGCAATATTTCAAAAATATATCTTAGGGACCCAAATGTTCTACACTTTTTTTTATGAAAGAACACATATGGATCATATCAAGGAACATAACCCTCACAGGCAGTAGCTACGATCCATATCCATAAACATACCCATGATATCCAGTAGCTATGGTTCCAATCCTATATTAATTATAAGATCCAGTCCCAGTAGAATATCCAACATCTTAACCAAATCATGATCCAAATCAATAGATCGTCATTTTCTTACCTTTCCTATTATTCTGCTCATATCCTTTGTTTCTTAATACGAGTAATTCATTCAATGCATTGACAAGATTTTTGAACAAAACCCAATATCTACATAGAAAAATTATATTATAGAAACCATATTAAGGGAGCATTGGATGACTAACATGTTCCATTCAAATATGCTTCTCTCAATTATTTTATAATTTGTTATCCAAGATTGAAACACAACATTTTGCCTATATACAAAAAAACAAAGTGAGTTGATCGTTGCAGTGGTATAAGATGCCTAAAAGACACAGGGACTAAATGATGAAAAAATATCGAATTACTAACCATTAGAAAGAAATTTGTCAAGTTTTATGTTGTTTAAGTCAGCGTTCATGGACACGAGGTTGAACTTTCTTAAAGGAAATTAGCAGCTCAATAGAACCTTTACTAAGGCAAGCTCAGAGCTTCATTCATGCCTAGAGAATGTTATATATAGGAATAACAATATTGGAAAACCAAGAACCATTCCCACAATAGTAAAATGAGTATTGACAAAAATCATTCCCGCGACCTAAAAAGTGAAACCAGGAGATGGACAACTCCACAAAACTAAAGTGTGCGCAAGCAATCTATATGATCAAAACATGGAAGGTGAATGGCACACATTCTAAATATACCCTGTCCATATGAATATAAAATGCAACCATGAAATCATCCAATACAATAGATTAGTCAGTAATGGACCTTAGAAAGTAAACAAAACCATATATTATGGACCTTAAAACAAATTACATCATTTTTTTTAAGTCATCAAACAATTTATCAAAAAACATTTACTGATATAATTGAAGAAATACAACTAAGTATAGGTTCATTTGATTTGATTTTAAGTCATAAAATAATTTATCAAAAACATTTAATGATATAATTGAAGAAATACAACCAAGTCTAGGTTAATTTCGACACACTGGCAGTGATTTTCCAAGTGAAAATACAATCATAGTATTTTAAGTGGAAAAACAAGTTATCAAAATCATTTTCATAGTATTTTCTAGTCATATTATATATTTAAGATCCATTCCCCATAACATAGCCAGAATCTTAACGAGATCAATATCTTAACCAAAAAAAAAAACTTGGTGTCACCTGTTTTATTTGAAATCTTCCAATGTTTACATCATTTTATTATAAGTCATAAAACAATATATCAAAAACATTCACTGATATAATTTAAGGCATACAACTAATTCTAGGTCAATTTCAACACAATGGCAGTAATTTTCCAAGTGCAAATATAGTATTAGTATTTTAAGTGGAAAACAAGTTATCAAAAACATTTAGTGATATATTTGAAGACATACAACAAATTCCTTTTGTAGATTTGATTTTTCAAGGATACTGCTAAAAATGCATATGTATGAAAATTTGTTAAGTTGCTACTATTTTTAATTGTGAATTGTGTCTCTATTCTAATCCATGTTATTGCAAATTCTTTATTGAAATCTCCTAGAAATTTTGAACAAGCTAACATGTTGTTAATTTCCTATAGGAAACTGAAATTTCAACCTTTCTATAAGCCTATTTAATATATTCTTGTTAACTACATGCATGTAATAAATTTGCAAGTAGTTGCATCTATAGAAAGAGATATTTATGTTACTCGTACAAGGAGAAATGGCAGGCTAGTGATCAGGGGTGCCCAGTTGCGATGCACTTCATCAGATGAAGACACGGTGGATCATGTGAATGTCAACAATGCTCCCATGAGTGTTGTTGAGGATGACCATGCAGTAGAAGATGACGTTGTCCCACCATAAACCACAGTCGAAGGTGAAAGTTAAAATAAGAAGATCAGTGCTATAAGAGGTTGGACAAAAGAAGACATGTTAGCTGCAATTCACAATATAGAGTTTAAAGGATATGCATTTAGGCCATCTGCAAAAAATCTTGCATGGTATTTCTTCGCCATCAATACATTATTAGATAAATGGGCTCACTCATACAAAAAATAGAGGGCTTATTATAGTTATGATTGAAGAGGAGGAGGGAATTTAGGTCAAAGTTGTTGAGTGGTGTAAGGAGATGGCCCAATTGAGACATGGGCTAGAGTCGATACAACTCAAATACATAGTTGTGAAAATCCGTCAAGGGAGGAAAAACATGTTCAAAGATGGGTTTACTGGTAAATCATGGTGGTTTGGGTTTAAAAATAAAATAATCTAGACCTTGTATTGCGTACAATCGAGGGCCTTGAAAGAGACATAGATTTAAATCTATGCCATACAATTTTGTCTAAGTTCTATGATACTCTTTTTAATGCATATGATAAACATTCTCATGCTTCATACCATATATGGAATTGTGAATCATGAAACAAATTTACAGGCAAGAAGGAATTGTAGCATGCGGGTAATTGCCAAAAGAGGAAGCTGAAACGTGCCAAAGATTTTTCCTAATAGTAGGGAGTGGATAATTATTATATGTTGTGTCAATGCAATTGGTGCTTCAATCCCATAATTTTATCTATTCAAAGGTAAAACTCAACTGAAAAACTATATACAAAATTGTGAACTAGGTGCATGGATGACTAAAGGATTTTTTTTGAATTGGAATTTTCGCTTTGCTACATCTATAAAAGGTGGTGTCTCACTTGAGAGCATACATCTTTTGGTTTTAGATGGCCATGGAAACCACATTTTTGTGCAAACAATTAAGGTGGCTAATAATTTTGGGATCAACCTATTAACATTGCCTGCTCATACCACTCACATATTGCAACCCATTAATGTCAATGTGTTTGGGCCTTTCAAGAACTATTTCAGGTCATGTCGAGCTTCATGGATGTCAAAGAACCCATGGGTTGAGGTGAAAAGGTTTGAGCTAGCAGAACTTGCATGTAAAGACTTTAAAAGGGCTCTCACACCATCACATATCAAGGCTATCTTTGGGAGGACTGGAATTTGGATATTGAATTATGATGCTCTTATGCATAATAATGGTTACAGCTAGGCATTTCATGTGGATGGTCAAGAAGAAGGGAATGTCCAAGCAAATGTTGAAGTGAAAGAAGAAGTGGATGAAAAGGAA
Organism: Pinus albicaulis; assembly: GCA_034641835.2. NCBI lineage: Eukaryota > Viridiplantae > Streptophyta > Pinopsida > Pinales > Pinaceae > Pinus > Pinus albicaulis. The sequence continues at coordinate 1,369,216,074 of CM076584.1, forward strand.
GATTCAGTTGCATTTGATAATATGATTTCCCTCTCTCAAGGACACTTCTATTGTGATGATGATGAACATGTAAGTGAAACATGGTATAATCATGAACTAATTGACATTATCATGGATTTTTTTCTACCAATTGAAGTAAATGCAACTTTTGCATGTGATATTCTTACTGACTTTGTTGATCATGCAACTAACAATGAGACTGTGGTTGAAAATGAGATTATTGATATGGCACTAAGAAGCAACAATGACCAATTGATATTTCCAAGCCAATTAACCCCACCATCATGGCTGGTAGAAGTCATGATGAATATGAACAAACATAATGTCTCAATAACCAATTAAGAAAGCATGAACATGCCTTTACAAAGTAGAATTGAAAAATGAAATTGTTCATGTTTTTGTGGACAACAGATCACTAGAAGAAAAAAGTGCACATAACGAGGAATTAGATGAAGAGAACAATATATTTCATTAAGGATTCTTGAATATCGAAAGGAAAATGTCAAGCAATGGCATGCAGGTGTATGGGAAGGAGTATTTACTTGGTCGGTCCCTAAAGCTACCAGTAGAGAGAGTGTAAATGGAAAGAAAGAAAGGAACACCAGGTAGCCTTTGTTTGGGCTGAAGTTCACAATAACTCACCTCAGGAGACAATATCAAACTATTAGGTGAGTCTAAACAAAATAAACTTGAAATTTAGGAATTAAAACAGAAAAATAAGGATTTAGCCAAGGAAAAGAAGGCAACAAGGATTTTTGTAGCACAACTTCGAGCAAAGGAAAGGCTTGAAAGAGAGAAAATAAGGCAAGAGAAGGACCATAAAAAACAATTGGAAAGGCAGGAAAATGAATAAAAAAAGGATCAACAAATTCTTCAAAAAGAAAAGGGATGATAGATAGGGTTGACAATGATGCTAGCACACTTAATGAAATCAGGATGATGTCAGGCACATTAGACCATATTGCAGATAATACACCAATATTCCAAGGCCTCATAAACATCCAAGTCCCTCGCTATTAAAATGGTGGTTTTCCCACTTGTTATATTCCTACTAGTGTAGGTGTCAATCCTATATATGATTAGCATACACCTCCACTTATTGCAAGGGTCAATAGCGAAAGTGTGAGATATGGGTACTCAACTCATCCATGGTTACAAGGCGAAATTTGGACTTGACAATCATATGGTAGAAATCCAACACATCCTAATCAACCATTATTAGGTAGGGAAACCTACTTGGCTCAACCAAGCAATTGAACAAATTTAGGAATTGAAGAATCTAGATACCATAGAGCCTAGGGGTGTCATATGTTTCTTGTTGTAACCACATTAGGATGTGGATTTTGGATGGATTGCCTATTTTTCTTGTTACGTGAGGATTTTGGATTATTACCTAGGTCATTTTAATCCATATTGTTTGCGACATTGTAATCAAAAATAATTTTAGAAGCAACATTCCTAATCTATTAGAATGAAGAAATCCTAGTTGAGAATGCAAATGGAATTTTTGTTCTACCATTACATACCAAATGATTTAAAACAACACATTTTTCTCTTAGTTTTTAAATAAATGACAAATGAGGGAATAATGAAATCATGAATAACTCATTTTTTATGATTTGAAAACTCCATTAAACAATTAACATTAATAGTAAACGATTGTAACCATAACAGTAACAATAAATAGTAACCATAACCATGAGTGGGTTTTAACATGGCTAGAGGCTCATTATCCCAATGCCCTAGCTTTTAAACAGTGAACAATAACCATAACCATAACCATGAGTGGGTTTTAACATGGCTAAAGGCCCATTAACCTAACACCCTAACTCTTACATGGATGGGTTGCTTATGAGTAGATAATGGTCCTATGTGAAGAGCTCCCCTTCTTTGGCTTATATGTGGACCTTCGAAGATAAATTAACATCAGAGAGGCTTCCACTCAAATGTAATAATGTGGAGCATCATATGAAATTTAATTTCAATACTTCATGATCCAAAATAATTCATGAATCACACATGTTCTGAAATTGTTTCACACAATCATCACACCATTGTTATTTGAAATACATCAAAGCTAACACATTACTAGGTTGTGGTTTGCTTACATTTTATAAGTTGGCTTATGATAGAGCTTCAGATTTCAAGAGGAGAAGAAATATTTTGGATTGCAGAGATTTCTTGTTTGTAGATTGAGATTATGGTCATTCAAGCTCAATATCCATTCATCCTAGAATTTTTATTTATCTGTTTTGTAAATAATTATCAATATATTTCATTATCAAAACAAGTTATACATCATAAGAGAAGGCCAAAATTTGGATAGAACTAGATTGAGGAGCACATCAATTCATATTGATGCGCATAATGATAAACACACTCAACAAAGGTAAATACACGAAGCCACACAAGTTTTTTCTCTTTGCGATGAATTTTCCAAAAATAATCACCACAAGTCATTACAGAGACCCTGGTGCCAGAAGCTAACATAAAAACCATTTTGTTTTCTCACTAATACTTAAGGTATTCCAAAAAATTACAAAAAAGCATCGCCATACTAATTCCAGGAATTCAACAGTCGTTAAAAAGGAAATCCAATAAATATTGCAGCAGTGCTAACCTTCCACACAATATTGCAACAATGAAAAAAGAATCATGAAATATACTTATGTTTGCCAACACCAATCACAAATAACATTGCAACAATGCCAAAAGAAACATGAAATAGAGTAATGTCCACCAACACCAGACACACACAGCTTTCTCGAGAACCAAGACCATAAAAACACACACCAAAATTCTACATTCATCATAGAGCTAAGGAACAGGTGAATGATACTTGAATCTAATACAAAACACCAATTTACCAAAACCCTGGAAAAAATTAAAAAAAAAAAATTGTATGTAAATTGACAAAAACCCTGAGATAATTTACAAAAACTCTACAAAAATTATGTGTTAAATGGTTTTGCAAACAAACCCTCATTTGTGACTGTCCACAAACACCTAGTTACAAAAACCCTAAATTGATTTACATAAATTGTAAGCAAATTTATAAAAACCCTCATTTGTGAACATTATGCACTGGTGAAACTTCAACCTCCACAAAACATTACAACAGTGTCAAAAGAAACACAAAATAGACTTGTGACCACCAACACCAAACACACACATTTTTCTCAAAAACCAATACCATAAAAACACACGCCAAAATTCTACATTCATCCCAAAGTTAAGGAACATGTGAATGGGATTTGAATCTAATACAAACCCCAACTTACAAAAAACCCTGGGACAATTTAAAAAAATTGTAAGCAATTTTACAAAAACCATGAGATAATTTATAGAAACCCTGTAAAAATTATGTGCAAACATTTCTGCAAACAAACCCTCATTTGTGATTGTCCACAATTACCAATTTACAAAAACCCTAAGTTAATTTAGAATAAATATAAGAAATTTACATAAAACCTCATTTGTCATTGTCCACAATCGCCAATTAACAAAAACTCTAACATAATTTTAAAAATTGTAAGCAAATTTAGGAAAACCCTCATAAAATTTAGAAAAACCCTATGATAATCGTGCTAAATGGATTTTTGATTATCCACAAAAACCAAATTACAAACAAAAAGAGCACATTTTCATAAAACCACTGAATGGAATACAATTCTTAGTAGATGAATGAAATGTGTTGACAAACACTTAGTTCTAGCTAGTAGGATTAAAAATCCTACCAGACAACCATCGACGAAGCCACCAAGCCATACAAACGTTGTTGCAACAGTGTTGAAGATCCCATCACCCCACCATACTTGACCTACAACAAAGACCGAGCTTACCTGCAGCACAAATCTACGGTGGAGTTAGATCTAAAACAAACTTCAAAGAACCCAAAACCTAAGTGAACTTCAAGGAAAAAACCAGTGGAGCACAAACTTACCCTCATGAAAACCCATTGGAGCATGAATCCTCCATATCCACTGTCGAACTTACTGAGATCTTACATAAGGTCGAAGCTAAACAAATCTACCAACCGATGGTACACCACGAGCATGGAGCAATAGTCCATGAAGGGATTCCTCAACAACCACAACAGGCTAAAGCCTAAATGCCCCATGAACCAAGTCTCACAAAAAATATGAAAATGCAGTGCAATGACCGAGTATATGGTGAATAACATCAGGATGCGGGGCTAACAATGATCGAGGAAACAAATTACCCACACACTAGCCACAAACAGAATAACATAGGATTTGCGACAACCTGATTGAAAAACCCTAAACCATGGCTCAAAACTCTTTAATCAAGGCAACATTGAATTTCCCATTCACCATGACAGGTAGCAAGCCCAGTCAGATGGGTGTCGTACAATCGATGTGGCAATTTGTTGATTGTTTGTGGACATGGCAGGAAGTGCACGCAAAAACTGACATCCCTCCCCTAAATTCCATTTTTATAATCATATTTAAGAAATTTTGTTGTCTTGTCATGGTTTTATTTTTTTCTCATTAAATACTTTTGAGTTGGTTAACATTATTGAATTAAGTGGTTCCAACTACAAAATCTGGAAGCAAAAGACGATTGACCTTATTAGAGGCAAGAACCTAAGGTGGATTGTCAATGGTGTCGTCACACGACTGATAGACATAAAACAATTGGTTGTATGGGAAGAGTAGTGAACCAATGAGGGGCGTGGGAGGTGTTCTTGATTTAGTTGTGAACCTATGGTGGATTCCCAATGTTCTGTCACACAATTTATAAACATAAAATAATTGTTTGTATGGGAAGGGTTGTGAACCAATGAGGGACCTTGGAGGTTGTCAGACTCTTTATATTTTTTACTAAGATAAACATTCTTCTCCAATGATTTATATATTTTTTAATATTAAGGGTATTGATGGTGGTTTGGTCATATCTCCCTTTATTTAAAAATGGTTAATTCAATGATTGAGTTTCTTTGTGATTTTTTTGACACAATGGATTGATGCCAATACCATCTACTACATGTCGTACATCCCTTATGACACTTATTGAGTTTATTATGGGTTTATGTTTAAGTTCTTAGTTGAAGCATTTTCGTAGATTGTTGACACTTTCACTTCATCATATTGCATTTAACTTCATCATACTTTTATCAACTTGCATGTTAGATTTTGTAGCTCATGTGTTTTAGTCTCTTGAAATGTTATTAAGACTAAAGACATCAAGAAATTAATTATCTCCTAGCTTATGTAATTTTTTGAATTTTAATTACGCCGAAGGCATTCTCTTTATGAGATTGGGTGGGCAAACATTGTTCACCCTACCCAATCAGAGAGCTTCCTCATCGCCCTTCTAACCAGTTATATTTTGACATGTGTAAACAGATTATTGGTCTTGACTGTCCAAGATATTCTGACATGTGTTGAGGATTGACAGGATTGACCTTAGATTTCCCGCACTGCGAAACCACAGTCTTATTTACCAGGAAAGGGGTTTTTCTTGTACTGCCACGTCTGATTGGTCGGCGGCTGAAAATGATCCTGCATTTGATATTTGTAGTGTTGCATGTAATGGACACCAAATGCAAGCCTAAATACCACTAGCGGTTTTGTGGAGGACGATGATTTCACTAATTTGGGAGCAACTCTGGTATCATACGCTGCAAGAAGGCAATGTAGGGCTTACAATATGAAGCGATCCTTATGTCAATCTTTGTTTCTTCATCTGCTCTCGATCGAGTGACACTGTGAGGACGATAGAGTGACAGTCTTTATTCGTCCGAAGATTATGAGGACGATAGAGTGACGGTCTTTGTTCGTCCTGAGACTTGAAGGTGAACTTTCATTGTACTGGCTTCCCTGCTAATTAGACTCGTCTGAGTTCGTAAAATTTCTTTAATGACGCTCTACGCAGATGAGAATCTTGGTGCCAGGGGAAACTTCGAGGAATTTATCTTTGATTACGAGGTTTTAAGAGACTCGACTGCAGTGTTCAAAATTGAACAAGTCACAGCCGTTTAAGAGGCTTCTAGCACGTCATAAAAGTGCTACATAAAAATTACCAGTCCAAAAAAATGTAATTTTAATTTCTACCATTTTAAAAAAAAGTTTAAACAATATTATAAAATGACTTTTGAAGGGTTTCTTCTCTGAGATAAATTGCCAGATATTTCTTATTTGTGGACGCTGAAAGCCTCGACCCATAACCTTAGTTTCAACTTCGAAACACTCTATTTTCTGGTACTACCTTAGCTTGCAACTTTAATGTCATCTTGTTCGCTGAAATAAAATAGGAAGAACACTATATTTTGTCAATTTTCATGAAAATTTCTTGTAAGAAGGTGGAACTCAGCTATTTTGAAACCCAGACTCAGTGATGGTAAAACCCTAGCACGTTGGTACTATTGGGTGCAAGAATTATACTTAAGCAAACTCCTCAACACTTAATTGTCAACCTAAGGGATTCATAAATTTAGAGACGAAGCACAGGAAATATCAGAGATGGTATGAATCTCTCTGATATAAATCCCTACTTTCTTTGAAGGAAATATTGCAGAATCAAATCAAGACGAGAAAAAGATAACTTGAGTCATCAAAATAATCCAAGATTGAAACAAGAAAAAATGCATTTGCGAAAAGGAGATCAATGATAAAAAGGCAATCACTCTAGCTGATTATGTTTAAGTATTAAGAGTGTGTTTCTCTTCAGCAGAGGCACTTTAGTAGTCTCGTTAGATGGGCCCTTAAATCTACTTCCCTAAATATTTCCTTCTTGCCTTAACCTGTCCTGCACTAGTGCAGGATCAGAGTTTTATGTAGAAGGTATAAACTGTGTCTTTACTGAAGGTTTTTCTACTTCATGCAAGGGCTCGAACTGTTCAAGGTTCAGAGCACTCAGATCCTGTGACAAGAAAATAGCTCTTACACCAAATCAAAGCCTCCTGCATTTAGCTTTTGATTCTTGAAATGATTGTTTAATTGTCGCAAGTGCTACTTTGTTGTAAAACCAGATTGCATATATGAAAAGTAAATGTTTATGAATTCAACGAAGTGCAGAAATAAAGAAACATAAACATCTATCCTGTCATAATCATTCAATGAAAGAAAGTTGCAGAAATTAAATAAAGACTTGTTGTAACACACCAACATGTGTTGGTGCAGGTGTATGTCTCCTGCTTGGACCAGGCGGGAAATCCAATCAGCCAAAATTGCAGAAAAGAGATGTCACACCAACGTGCACTGGTGCAGGATGATTTCTCTTGCTTGGAATAGGTGTAGAAAGCCAATTCGAAATCAGGTGCAGGAAAGTAAATTGCAGGAAAAATAAATTCTATTTGCTGCACGCAACGAATCCGTTTTCACACAGACAGGATTTTTTGCGCTAAAAGCTAAATCACACTTTGACAATAAAACATAAATTACAGAAAGAAGAGAATGGGGTAAATGTGCTGAGTTGGCTAGACCCTAGCCAACCAGCGCATTTCCCTCTTAAGCGAAAACGCTACTCAGCACTTAATTTAATTAATCAACCAAACCATAAAAACACGATTCATGAAACCGAGGTGAAATTCCTTTTTTTTAGATCATTAAAGCAAATACATTCGTGAATACACGTTCAACCCAGATTTGGGCGACAAAAAAATAACCTGTTATCGCCTCTCTGTTCTTCTCTATTCTCCAAAACTTTTCGCTACCAATTCCTATTTACAAATTACATGTTGAAAATGCAGCAAGATGATGGAGCTTAGTGAAATGAAGTCGCCTTCACTAAGTGGGCCCGCAGGCAAATTCTGGCGCAAAGTCTATTTTTAGACATATGGAGCATGGTCCAGGGGTTGCAGTATGTTATTCTTGGAGTTTTGGTCATGTTGGTAAAAATAGATGGACCTCTATTTTTTGACCTATAGGTCGAAGTCTATATTTAGACTGCCTATCCTAAAAATAGGAAAGTCAAATATTATTTACCCTTAATAATATTTGGACTATAAACTTCAGTTTACTCTCTTGGAGCACTTCAGTTCGAGCCTTGGAAGTGGCTCATGGATCTGACAGAGGAATTACGCTATTCCCAAGGGTTTGATGGCATCATGCATGGTTGACTTCAGTTAGGACTTCAGTGGCAGAAGTTTGGTGGAGTTAATGAGATAGCTAGTGGAGTTGTGTTCGGTTTATTTTAGTTGAACTGGTTGAGATTAGTTTAACTAGCTAATCAATTAGTTATGAGTGGAGTGAATTAAATATTATTTAATTCATTAATTAGTAACTCATTATTCAACTCAAGAACACATCAGTTCAATACAGTGCATGGACAGTTCAGTGGAGACCAGTGAAAGAGGTAGATGAAAGGGTGGAGTTAGCTATCAGTGGCGACATCAGTTGTGCATGAGATTTGCACCACACTTGGAGGAATTTCCCATGATGATTGCGTTGTCAAGCCAAGAAGATTCGAACCTTGGATCTCTATATAGACAGGCCATGATTGCGCAATAGAGGCAAGGCAATTGGCGGTGAGTTTTGAACCAGTAACCTGTTCAAAACCAAGCTAGGTTGTGTGTAACTTCATGAGAAAGTACTGAGTACTTGTGAGGAGTATTGTACTGAGTTTGTTACATGATTTCTCCATTATAATATACACAATAGCTGCGGGTTTTTCAGCTATAAGCTTTCCCCATACATACTGTGTTAATGTGTATGATGATTTGATGTGTTATCGCTTGTTTTATTTCCGCATGTTTGATGATCTGAGTGGAAGAGATTATGTGTTACATATAAATTTGAATTGTATGTGATCAGGATAGTCTCGGTGGATAATTAATCATTATTCAGCAAATTTCTACATGGTATCGGAGCTATTGAAGCAGAGATTGATCATCACGGTGATTACAAACTTATTTCGGTAGACAGAGTCTGCATGCGGGCCAGGTAGCCTCCGGATTCATCTTTCTTCGGAAAGTGAAAGGTCTGGTAAATGCCCCTTGCAGCCAATCTCTGTGCTAGAAATAATTTGTTCTCACAGATCTAGAGCGGCTGAGCTTTGAGGTGGAATTCGAAATTTTGCAGCAGTTTTGTTTTCTTGGTGCCAGTGTTGAAAATGTCTTTCAACGATTTGCGACTCGAATATGCTCTTGAAGGCAGTTCGAATTATGTTGCATGGAAGGATTGCATGGAGGCAGTATTAGAAGATAATGGTCTGAAGGAGTTCATAGATACGGATGTCCAAAAGCCCACTGATGCAGCTGAAGTCGATGCATGGCAAAAGAAGATGGCAAAGTGTCGAAGGATCCTGTTGGAGGGCGTCAAGGATCATATTGTATCCAGCCTGCATGGAAAGGCTACTCCATATTTAATGTGGAAAGCTTTGACGGATCTATTCCAGAGTAAGAGTGACCAAAGGAAGCTGGCGCTCAAAGACAAGCTCAGGAACATCAAGATGGAGAAGGGCGACGGTATCGCTAAATACCTCACGAAGTTCACTCAATGCAGAGATGAACTGGGAAGTGTGGGAGTTACTGTCGATGAAGAGGATATGGTCGACCTGGCTCTCCTTGGTCTTCCGAAGGCTTGGCACTCATATCAAGATAGTGTCAATGGTCGGGAGAAGCTGTCGGGATGGGAGCGCCTTTGGGCGGATCTCATGCAGGAGGAGATAAGGAGGAATACTCGAGATGGATCTTCATCAAAGGGAGCTGATGAAGAAAACTGCGCTTTGGTGTCCAAAGCTAAGAAAGGGAAGGGTAAGAAAACCTCTCATTCTGGAGCTAAGGGCAAGAAGCAGGATATGGCGAAAGTGAAGTGTTTTCACTGCCATGATCACGGACATTATGCTACCAATTGTCCAAAGAAGAAGAAGAAGAAGCAAGCGGGAAGATTTGCAGATGGAGAAGCTTTGGCTTCACAGTTCGAGCTTGACTTTTCACTGATCGCATGCTTGGTTTCAAGTGTGTTGGGATCGGTGTGGTTCTTGGACAGTGGTGCGTCATTTCATATGACGGGAGATCGGGATTTGTTCTCGGATCTGGAGGACAAAGATCTGGGTGTGCACATCGAGATGGGCGATGATGGTAGATACAGTGCGACTGGTATCGGTACCATATCCTTTCAGAGGGAGTCTGGTAAACCCTTTGTATTGAAGGATGTCATGCATGTACATGGATTGAAGAAGAACTTGATCTCTGTGGCGATGTTGGAGGATAAGGGGTATGATGTGGTCTTCAGCGAAGGAAAAGCCTTCCTGCGCAGTAAGACTACTGGAGAGACCCGGAAGATAGGGGTTTGAACCAAGAACCTTTATCAGTTGCAGGTAGATGGCTGCGCAGCTATGGCATGCAAAGCGGGAGAAGTAATGAGCCGGGATGATGAGGGCGAACTGTGGCACAGGAGATTGGGCCACCTTCACCATGGAGCTTTGAAGATTCTGCAGCAGATTTCTACTGGGCTTCCTAAGGGCACCCTTGCACAGTCAGATCAGTGCAAGGGGTGTACTTTAGGGAAGTATGTGAAAGCCACCTTTCACGAGAAGGATAGTCGCGCCATGACGATCCTTGAGAGAGTTCACACAGACGTGTGTGGTCCTTTCTCAGTTGCTTCGACAGCAAAGCACAAGTATTATGTGATCTTTGTTGATGATTTCTCTCGAAAGTGCTGGATCTTCTTCATGCCGAAGAAGAGCGATACATTCGCGAAGTTATGTGAGTTTAAAGCACTGGTCGAGAAGGAGTCGGGGAAGAAGGTGATTGCTCTAAGGAGTGATAACGGTGGTGAATTCATCTCAGCTGAATTCAAGGAGTTCTGCAGCGCAGAAGGGATTTGGAGAGAGCTCATCGCACCCCATAACCCACAGCAGAACGGGGTGGCTGAGCGGAAGAACAGAACGATCGTGGGTGCTGCACGGGCGATGTTGCATGATCGGGGCCTACCCCTTCACTTGTGGGCTGAGGCATGCAATACAGCAGTGTATGTGCAGAACCGTTGTCCTCGCAAGGTTCTTGGCATGAGCAGTAGAGTAACATTCAAGCGAAGGGGAGTTTGTGTGCTTAACTTGTGAGGAAAGTGCGAGTACTTGGGAGGAGTATTGTACTGAGTTTGTTACATGATTTCTCCATTATAATATACACAATAGCTGCGGGGTTTTCAGCTATAAGCTTTCCCATACATACTGTGTTAATGTGTATGATGATTTGATGTGTTATCGCTTGTTTTATTTCCGCATGTGTGATGATCTGAGTGGAAGAGATTATGTGTTGCATATAAATTCGAATTGTATGTGATCAGGATAGTCTCGGTGAATAATTAATCATTATTCAGCAAATTTCTACATTACATTATATAGATCTGTTGGTCAAAGGCCAAAACAGATCCGTCAACTACTTCATAACAAAATGCAGAATTTAGATTGTTCGGTCTTCAAATTAAAACGGTTTTGCAAAACTGGCCATAACCAATCTTCAGCTTCCACCCTTCGCGGATCTAATCTTTGGCTACCTTCGGATTACGTGCTATCGTGGCAGAAACTGCTTGAGTCAAGGCGGTGATCGAGAGGGTTCGGATCCGCCGTGAAGATTTGTTGTGCTGGCCATGGTACAGGATCTGATCCTGCACTAGGATCAACAATCACGATAAGCATTCTAACCACCAAACAACATTGGAGATATCGATAAGTTACAAAGAATAATTTAAGAGAAATAAATCATGTAATAAATATTTAATAAATGCTAAATCGAATTAAAATATGAAGAATAAAGGTTTGTACAAAATATGTCACCATGCTTGGACTAGTGCAGGATGAGGGTGCATAAAGGAGGTGAAACAGGGCTAAATGGTTATGATTTAGAAAGGGAAAAGTAGTAAAAAGAGAGAAAATTAGGGTGCTAACATCCTCCCATCCCTAAGTTGTTGTGTGTCCTCACACAACTCTTTACCTCTGCAAAAAACTTCAAAATTTTGAGCCTTCCAGCTCACTCCTACTCCGGTATACTATCATCAGTCTGCAGTGTTTAAGACTTCATCTTTTTGTTGCTCTTCAATTTCTTTGTCACCTTTTTAAGCCATCTGAAACATTGCAAAGAACACTACTTCCATACCCTGACTTCTCCTTTCTTCTTTTGGATATCCGACGTGAACTCTTCCTTATTCTGTTCTTTTTCCTCCTGTGTTTTGGCTACGAGATGCTCTAAATTCTGTACTTGAAGCTCAATCTCAAGTATCCGAGTAGTAGAAGCTACCGAATCTTCTTCCTTCTCTATCTCAATAGGGGCAATATTTTCTTCAGGGACCTCAGTATCCCCTGTAGTTTCAGTAAACACTTCTTCTTTTTCCGGTTCTTTTTCTCCTTCTAACTCGTCCAGTTCTTCTTCTTCTTCTTTCTCTTCTGATTCTTCTTCTTCTACTTCCACTTCTTCTGGCTCTTTTTCATCCTCGAACTCTTCTGATTCTTCTTCTTCTCCTTCTACTTCTTTCGGTTCTTCTTCTTCTTGTGTTGGTTCTTCCTTTTCCTGTGGCGACTCTTATGGTTCTGGTCCATCTTGCACTGGTGCAGGAGGGGACTCAATGTCTTGTGGAGACTGTGGTTCTACACCCGCACTAGGTTCATCATCCTTTTTCCAGCTTTGTTTAAGGAAATCGGCCAACAGTATATCGTCTTCGACCTCTACAGATTTTGATACGTCTGCAAGGATTGACAAAAAATCGTCTTCCTTAGGGGTCTCTTCATGTACTGGTGGAGATTCTTCAACAGGTATACCCGCTGTCTTTTGTTTCTTTGGAGATGGAACTGTTTTTTCTATTGATTTCCCAGTTCGTTTGCTTCTTGCACTGGTGCAGGAAGGAATTCTCTTCGCATTCCTACTCTGTCCTTTGCTCGTACTGGTGGGGTTCTTTGTTTCCTTTAGATGTTCCAACAACGTCTCCCAGGTCATGTTTTTAGTCTTCAATTGTTTCTGGACCAAGATCTTGATCAGGCCGTGATGATACAATTTATTATCGGCATGGTCCGCCCATGCTCCCTATACACCCTTGGCCATCTTCTCTAAACTCTTAAGAAAAAAGTAAGTGAAATCCATCCTCCATCGGACGTGTCGGCCGGGTTCAAAGTGTTGCAGCATCCTGAAATGATACACAAAGGTGAGGGAGTACCTCCCCTCACAAGTCACGAATTTCTGAAGAATAAAAAGGAGGTCCCGCCATTGTCCCAGCAGGGCGCTGCGCGGAACTCCTTTCTTCCAGTTTACGTTCATGTCTTTATCAACAACGAAACGCTGCCAGCACTTCCTCTCGAGCTTCTGATTTTTAAAGTACTACACACTAGTGTTCTGTAAGCCCGTCGTTGTTGCTATTGATTTTTTCGTGACTTTAAATATTAGGGGCCCAATCTTTACACGATAGTTTTTAAAACTCTATGTGAACTGTAGGGCCACCTCCCTGTTGTGCCCGTTAAATTTCTGAAGGAACGAAAGAAAGCCTGAGTCTCACAATAGTGCAAGACTATTGTGAAACTTGGCGGTCTGATCCACCTCGCTGAGGGACGACAATTCACAACGAATAGGCAGCATTGCTGCTAACAGTTATGAACAGTCCAACAAAAGCTGCATGCAACACCGGAAAATTGAGATTTTTATAAATAGGGATCCAACCGTCTCCCGTCCCTTCTATCTCATCACTAACTCCTTCCACCGAAATAGCCGTAGCTGCACAGCATCTTTGAATCGTGCCGGATTAGTACTGGTGGCGGTGGTTTTAATGGTTAGGTAAGGGAATGATATGAGTGAAAGGACATTAAGGTTATGGCAGAATAAGGAGTAATTATGTCTAAGCAACGGTTAAATATTCGCATGTTCCTTCATAATTCAAAAAATCTTTAGCATTCATTAAAAATAATTATGACTCTTAAATCTTAAAAAACTTTGTACTTTGAAAATATTTCTCTTAGTTGATATGATAGCATAGGTACTTATTACTAAATGAAATAATTTCTCATAAATTCTATGATGACCACTTTCCTATGGCGTACACTTCTGAAAAGAAGAAATTATGCTTCGGATGAGGTGCATGCTTGCACTATTATGCTTACACTTCTTGACTAAGTTGTTATGCTAGTATCTGTTTACATTGTTATATAGGACAACATGCTTGCACTGGTGCAAGCATAATATCTGAAAAAACAGAGAATTTAAATAAAATATAGGCTGAACTTCTAACCGTTTTCTCAACTCTGGAATTTTGCTTCGCCCTTTCTTGATGCTTCAGAGCATATCCTTTTGCTCTTTGTATAAGATTCTGCAATAAATTCACAAGCGAACAAAGAAGTGGGAAAGGGGAATTTTTAGAATGGGAAGGAATTTCATTACAGGGATTCCAGGAATAGTACCATAGAGGGAATAAACAAAAGTGGGATAGGGAAAAAAATTCAGGGGTAAGTGGGATTTTTTTACGAAGCGGATAGGGTAAATTTAGAAGAATATGGGAAGGTAGATTATACTGCGATTTCAAGAATAAAACTGAGGGATCATTACAAAATGGGATATGAAGAAAGGCATAAAATTTTCTGGAAGGTCTGCCTGCACTGGTGCAAGAAAAAATAACTACAGCGAGAATTAAGCGTTACTTGAAAATAAAAATATCCATGCTAATTACCCCAATTGTATAAAGGTTGGCTTTGCTGAACCTGCTTTTACTTCAGTGATTACTAGCATATCTAAATATCAAGCAACATTCTCTTTTCATTAGAAATTTTTTATCTTCCCGCCAGCAAGCTGGTTTTTAGGTTGACCCTTCTGCAATCATGTCAGCGAACTGATTTTCACAATTACAGGAAATTATTTTTTTCTTTACTTTTTTGTTTTTTTTATTAAATTTATTTTTTATTTAAGAAGAAGAAGAGTTCATGTTTTCAAAAGGTTGGTTTTACTGTTTACCACTACTGTCCCAAATTGTTGTTGGACTTGCTGTGTAAAATCTTTCTTGGCAAGCGACTGAAAATACTTCTTTAATCTATGCCCATTTACCAAGAATACTAAATATTGTCCATCAATAGTTTTGACTTCTACTGCTCCATTCTCGAATACTCGGATCACTTCATAAGGTCCCATTCAACGTGTATGGAATTTTCCTTTAAAAATTTTAAATCTAGAATCATAGAGGAGTACCCAATCACCTGGTTGGAACTTTTTTTTTCTAAATAATATTGTCATGCCACCTTTTCCGTTGCTGCTGAATTAGGATGTTCTGCTGAACAACATCTCTGTGAAATTCATCTAACTCATTTAATTGAAGAAGACGTTGTTGTTGTGCCTTGGAGAGATCTAATCCTAACTGAACTACAGTTCTGAAGGTTTTGATCTGGAACTCAATTAGTAACATAACCTGTTTGCCATATACCAGCGCATATGGTGTATGTCCCGTGTTATTTCTCCAAGTGGTTCTGTATGCCCACAAAGCTTCTGGTAATATTTCAGCCCAGTCTTTCCAATGCATATTAACTGTCTTTGTAAGAATGGACTCGATCACTTTGTTTGTAGATTCCACCTGGCCATTTTCTTGCGGGTGATACGGCGTGGATTTCCTGTGTCAGATCTTGTATTGCTCCATCACACCCTGTACCAGATTAGAAATAAATTGCGGACCATTGTCAGAAACAATTTCCCTAGGCACACCAAATCTAGTAAATATTAAAAAAAAAAAAAAATAAAAAAAAAAAAAAATAAAAAAAAAAAAAAAAAAAAAATAACAGCTTTTTCTATAGCAAAAGAAATAGCTTTAGCTTCTACCCATTTTGTAAAGAAATCTGTAGAAACCAAAATATGCTTTTTACTTAAAGATGTTGGATTTATTGGCCCTATAAAATCAATAGCCCATTTTTCGAAAGGCTCAATCATAACTTGGGGGCATAAAGGCATTTCGTTGGTTTGATTAGGCTGGCCCATTCGTTGACAACTATCACATCGCCTAACATACTGTTTGGCATCCTTAAACAAGGAAGGCCAAAATTAACCAGCACGTAATACTTTATATGCAGTCTGCTTATCAGCGAAGTGGCCTCCACATGGTTCATCATGAGCAGATTTCAATATGTCAAACACTTCCTCCTCTCTTACAAATCTACAGAGAATCAGATCTAGACCAGTGTAAAAGAGGTCTCCTTGAATCCAGGAATATGCAGCACTTTTCTGATTAATATTCCGATTTTCATGAGCGGATAAGTGAGGTGGTGTTTTTCCAGTTCCAAGTAATTAGCAATGTTAGCAAACCACGAAGAATCCGTAGACATAGAAAAAAGATGTTCATATGGAAAATCATCATTAATCGGAGTTACTTCACCAGTATTATCTAATCTAGAAATAAAATTTGCTACAACATTAGATTTCCCTGGTCTATCAACAATAGTAACATTAAACTCCTGTAACAATAGTAACCACCTAGTCACTCTACTGCTTGTCAATGGTTTGTCCATCAAAAATTTAATCGCGGAATGATCAGTATGTACAAATAATTCATATCCTGTAATATAGTGTCTGAACTTATTAATTGCAAAAATCACAGCTAAAAACTCCTTCTCTGTAACTGTATAGTTTAATTCAGTGGAAGACAAATTTTTACTAATATAATAAGTAGCATAGGATTGCTTATCTTCCTCTTGTCCTAAAGCTGCGCCAATAGCCAAATCTGAAGCATCAGAGGAAATGTGAAAAGGTAGGGACCATTTTGGACCTCGCAAAACTGGTGCCTGTACCAACTTTTCCTTCAATGTTTCAAAATACTGTTGGCAAGCCATGGACCAAGAAAATTCAATATCCTTAGCTAGAAGTCGGAAAAGAGGAGCAGCTATCTTTGAAAAAATTTCAATGAATCTTCTATAGTAACCAGCATGTCCTAAAAAACCTCTTACTTCCCTTTGAGTTTTGGGTGCAGGAAGATTCAAAATGATTTCAATATTTTCCGGATCAACCTAGATACCTTTGTCAGAAATCAAATGGCCAAGCACCACTCCCGCTTTGCACATTAATCTACATTTCTTATCACTCAAAGCGAGATGGGCTTCTTGACAACGAAGAAACACTTTCTGCAAATTTTTAAGAGCTTCCTGAAAAGAATCACCAAACATAGAAAATTCATCCATATAAATTTCTACAAATTCTAGATAAGCAAATATAGCCAGGACTGCTCTTTGAAAGGTAGCCGGGGCATTACATAAACCAAAGGGAAGCACTTTGTAAGCAAATGTCCCCCATGGACATGTAAAAGTAGTTTTATCCTGATCTTCGGGTGCAATCTGTATCTGGTTATAACCACTGAAGCCATCCAGAAAGGAGAAATATTTCTTTCCTGCAAGGGTATCAAGCACCTGATCAATGAAAGGGAGAGGGAAGTAATATTTAAGAGTGGATTTATTCAATTCTCTATAATCAATACAAATACGCCATCTTCCATCTTTCTTAGGCACTAGTACTAATGGAGAGACCCACTGACTGTCGGAAATAGGATAAATAAAACCAACATCTAAGAGTTTATGTACTTCTTCCTTCAAAATGTCTCTTAGAGCTGGATTCATTTGCCTTTTAGGTTGTCGGACAGGTCGGGTTCCTTCCTGAATATAGATGTGATGTGTACAAGTTTCAGGAGGGATACCCTTCATATCTTCGTAACCCCAAGCAAAGGCACTAAGATGGTTTTGCAACAAATTCACAAGTTGCTCTTGCTGAGATGAGTCCAAATCTGAACTAATATGCAAGTATTTACCAGGGATAATCTCAACAAGAGTGGTATCAGGCTTAGGAGTACTTAAGGGAGTGGTCAAATGCAGTGGTACAGAAGCATGAGAATCATGATTTTCATGAAAATTTGGCTCAAAGTCTCATAATTAGGCATAATGTCTAGATTATTCAATAAATCTTGAATCTCATCTTCTTGTGAAGACCCGGTATAATGATGAATAAGGGAACTAGACTGAGTCTCTTCATCACTACTTTGATCCAACCATAAGGTATCTCGAAGGTCCTGAATGGATCTGGCAAGGGGGTATAAGGTAACTTTCTTCCTAGAATCTCCATGTGAGATATACATATCACCGAAACGACATCCAATATATGCATCAGTCGTAGCAAGCCATGGTCGACCCAAGATCAAGGGATGTCCTCCTACTGGATTCTTTGGCTCAAGCACAATGAAATCAACAGGATATTCCGAAGAATCTAATGAGATGATCACATCGTCCAATACTCCTTCTGGATTAATTTTAGATCTATCTACTAATTCAAGCACAGTGGGAGTAGGGAAAAGATGAGATAACCGAAGTTGATCCATGGTTTGCTTAGTCATGACATTAATGGCTGCCCCCAGGTCTATAAGAACATTAGAGACAAGGACATTACCAATATGAACTGTGACAACAGGGTTTCCGGGATCAGTGTATTTTTCCACAGACACACATCTCGTCATCAACTATGCTGCCCTACCAACAAATTGAATGGTTCGGGGTTCCAACCTCTTCCTCCCGGGTTTCTTGAGACAAAGTTACTTAATGATCTTGGTACAAATGGGGATCTCTTTGATGTCTTGAAGCAAAGGTATCTTAATGAAAATATTCTGAAGCTCAGATGCCAAACTAGTCTCAGAAATAGGCTCACTCCTTTCCATTACTAGCCTCTCTAGGAAGGGAGGCTGGTTGGAAGAGGATGGCAAGGATTCAGAGGGTAAAGGCTGCTTAGTGACAGTTTTCGGAGAATGGTTAAGAGTTTCCTCTTCTCCTTTCTCTTCAACAATCACCATAGGTTGCTTCTGATTTTTTGATGTTACAGTCCTTCCCGATCTTAATTGAATATCATGAACCCCAACTAGAATAGACTGGTATTTGAATGGTAAACATGGGTTTGTTATATGGATCATTTGCACTGCTTTATTATTATTAGGATTGGGCGTAGGTGGAGCAGGAAATTGAGGAGGTCGAAAGGGTGGAGTTAAAGGCAATGGTGGAGTGGACTGACTCAGAAGTTGAGGCATTGAATAAGGTGCAGATGGGTATGACTGCATAGGTGGCTAGTGGGAATATGGAAAATGAGTTGGCCCTTTCCAACCTTGTTGCCATGGTTGAGAAGGTTGCCCATGCTAATATTGATTCCCATACTGCCACTGCTGATGAGAGTTAGGATAAGAATATGCATGCGAATTATAACCAAAATAGTGTGGAGAAAATTTAGGAGCCATACCCGTACCTACCTGAGGCCAATTCCTTCTTGCTCCCATAGCATTCAAGTATTCAGCTTCAGGTTGTCCCCCTGTAAATAAAGCTTTAAGTCCTGGTATAGAGGGACATTTTTTTGTGATATGGTCTTCTGCACAAATAGCACACTTATTAGTTCCTTTCAAATTAAGAGGACACTCTTTAGGGGGATTCTTGTCTCTACATTTAGCATAGAAAATATAGAATGACTCTTGTTCCTTCATGAGTTTTTGCTGAAATTTTAAGGAGTCTAACTGTTTGGTAACAGTGTTCATTATATCAATTTTCATGTTTTCCATTTTATTTTCTAGTCCAATAATAATAGCATCAGTAGATTTAGTTTTTCTATTTCTGTTTCGAGTTCCTCTACTGGATCTATATTGATTTCTTGAAAATTTCCTGCATAATTCACAAATTTGATCAAAATTTCGCTGAGAAATATCATCTTGTCCTAACATATTCAAATTATTTCTAGCATTATCATTAATTCCTCTTAAGAACAAGGTTCTAATAGTGTTGAGATCAAGCTTAAGTTTTGACCTTTGTAAAATATACAAAAATCTTTCCAAATAATCTTCAAGAATTTCATCATCACCTTGTATGATTGTAAAAATTTCATCTTGCATGTCCCGAGTTTTGCAATATTCTTGATATTTAGACAAAAATACTCTCTTCATTTGATCCTAAGAAGTTATGGTGTTTCCTCCTAACCCCATAAACCAACGAAGAGCTGAGTCCTTGAGGGTAATAGGAAATAATCTTAACTTCTGAGCCTCAGTTGCATAATCATAACTTCTACACAGAATATCAAACTCAAATAGAAAAGAGTCGGGATCTTCATGAACTTTATCATGGAAATGAGAGAGAGCTGATGGTGGAATATTCTTCATCTGTGATACAGTATCAGGATCCACAATTGGAAACACAAAAGTGGATTGTCCTTCACTTACCTGGTTGTCACCAGTTCCTTCCAAATGATCTTCCTGGTCCACCATTGTCCCCTTCTTACTTGTACTACTCTCCACAGGCTGATCCACACTTGAGTTGTTATTACCAGAATCCGGGTGGATTGTTCCTGCGTGATGGGTTTGAATTGGATCTTCCTACTTGCAGAAGGAAACCCAATATGAGAAAAAATCTTTTGGCCCTTAGTGGGCTTCAAACCCTTACCTTTCCTAGGCATTCATTTCAAAAAGAACAAAAGAAAGAAAAATAACAGATAAATTCTAAAAAATGTTGTCAGAAATCAATTAACGGCAGTAAAATTCCCTCAAAAAATTTTCCAAACAATGCTGCAGAAATAAGGAAAAAGTTACCTCTATTTGTCTAATCAGAAAATTCTTACCAAATCAAATCGCCTCCCCGGCAATGGCACCAAAATGTTGGGTGCAGGAATTATACTCAAGCAAACTCCTCAACACTTAATTGTCAACTCGGGGGATTCGTAAACTTAGAGATGAAGCACAGGCAATGCCAGAGATGGTATGAATCTCTCTTATATAAATCCCTACTTTATTTGAAGGAAATATTGCAGAATCAAATCAAGACGAGAAAAAAATAACTTGAGTAATCAAAATAATCCAAGACTGAAACAAGAAATAATGCATTTGCGAAAAGGAGATCAATGATAAAAAAGGCAATCACTCTAGCTGATTATGCTTAACTATTAAGAGTGTGTTTCTTTTCAACAGAGGCACTTTAGCAGTCTCGTTAGATGGGCCCTTAAATCTGCTTCCTTAGAGATTTCCTTCTTGCATTAATCTATCCTGCACTAGTGCAGGATCAGAGTTTTATGTAGAAGGTATAAACTGTGTCTTTATTGAAGGTTTTTCTACTTCATGCAAGGGCTCAAACTGTTCAAGGTTCAGAGCACTCAGATCCTATGATAAGAAACTAGTTCTTACACCAAATCAGAGCCTCCTGCACTTAGCTTTTGATTCTTGAAATGATTGTTTAATTGTCGCAAGTGTTACTTTGTTGTAAAACCAGATTGCATATATGAAAAGTAAATGTTTCTGAATTCAACGAAATGCAGAAATAAAGAAACATAAACATCTATCCTGTCATAATAATTCAATGAAAGAAAGTTGCAGAAAGTAAATAAAGACTTGCTGTAACACACCAACGTGCACTGGTGCAGGTGTATGTCTCCTGCTTGGACCAGGCGGGAAAGCCAATCAACCAAAATTGCAGAAAAGAGATGTCACACCAACATGCACTGGTGCAAGATGATTTCTCCTACTTGGACCAGGCAGAGAAAGCCAATCTGAAATCAGGTGCAGGAAAGTAAATTTGCAGGAAAGTAAATTGCAAGAAAAAGAAATTCTATTTGCTGCACGCAACGGATCCATTTTCACACAGACAAGAATTTATGAGCTAAAAGCTAAATCACACTTTGACAATAAAACATAAATTACAGAAAGAAGAGAATGGGGTAAACGTGCTGAGTTAGTTGGGCCCTAGCCAACCAACGTGTTTCCCTCTTAAGCGAAAACGTTACTCAGCAATTAATTTAATTAATCAACCAAACCGTAAAACCATGATTCATGAAACTGAGGCGAAATTATTTTTTATTAGATCATTGAGGCAAATACATGCGTGAATACACGTTCAACCCAGATTTGGGCGATAACAAAATAACCTACTATCGCCTCTCTGTTCTTCTTTATTCTCCAAAACTTTTCGCTACCAAGTCTTATTTACAAATTACATTATATAGATCTGTTGGCCGAAGGTCGAAACAGATCGTTCAACTGCTTCATAACAAAATGCAGAATTTAGATTGTTCGGTCTTCAAATTAAAACGGTTTTGCAAAACTGGCCGTAACCAATCTTCAGCTTCCACCCTTCGCGGATCTAATCTTTGGCTGCCTTCGGATTGCGTGCTGTTGTGGCGGAAACTACTTGAGTCAAGGCGGTGATCGAGAGGGTTCGGATCCGCCATGAAGATCTGTTGTGCTGGCCACGGTACAAGTTTCGATCCTGCACTAGGATCAGCAATCATGATAAGCATTCTAACCACCAAACAACATTGGAGATATCGATAAGTTATAAAGAATAATTTAAAAGTAAGAACACATGTAATAAATATTTAATAAATGCTAAATCAAATTAAAATATGAAGAATAAAGGTTTGTACAAAATATGTCACCATGCTTGGACTGGTGCATGATGAGGGTGCATAAAGGAGGTGAAATAGGGGTAAATGATTATGATTTAGGAAGGGAAAAGTAGTAAGAAGAGAGAAAATTAGGGGGCTAACAGGTACCTAATTGAATTTACAGATGGGTATGAAGAAGTCTCGCTAGGTTATCTTTTCTGTTTCAGGAAGACATAAGGAAAGTAGAAGTTGGCCATGGGCTGAAGGGAACCCTTTGAAATGCTTAGAACTCTAGAGTTTTCTTCGAACACTAGTCAAGGTCTGTTGCGACAAAGTGAGAAGGTCGAACTCAGCGATGGTGAAACCCCGACTCAGCGATGGTGAAACCCCAGCTCAACGATGGTAAAATCGTAGGGCCGCGTTGGTGCAAGATTGAATTTGCAGATGGGTATGAGGTTTTAACCACCTAAAATGAAAGATATTGAAACGAACTTTTATAACTGTATAATTATTTTAACTATTGTCTAGGTTAACGTTTTTGAAATTTAAAGTATTAAAATAACTACATATGTAATGCGTGTAGACTTGTAGTTTTTTAAATAAATATTTGGACTTTTTTTTTTAACTATTTGAACTATGAACTAACTTAAAGTTTTTGAAATTTGAAATATCAAAATCATTAAATATTTTGAAATATAAAAATTATTAAATATACGAAGCCTTTTTTTCTTTCCTCTTTATTTTTTTTTAAATAATTGCTTTTTGGTTAGAGGTTAACTTTGATTTTTGGTTGGAAGTTAACTTTGGTGGGTGGAAGGGAGGAGATTGGGTCAATTTCTATGTTTAGTATATTTATTTAGGAATCTAACTGTGTAAAGTTATCAATAGTGAGTTATTATTGTTTGAAATATAAAAATCATTAATATATGAAGGATTCTTTTTTTTTTCAAAAGTAATCTTTTTTTGTTGTTGTTGTTGTTGGAAGGGAGGAGATTGCCTCAATTTATGTGTTTAGCATATGTATTTATGAATCCAATTTTGTAAATTTATCACTAGTGAGTTGTTATTTTGTCAATTTCAATCTTTAATATAACTATTTAGTTGTTTAAAAGCAAGCCAATTCTATAAATTTACGATTTTGAACATAGTAGAGACTATATTATACACTCTTTGAACTATATACACTTTTTGAACTCTTGGTTATGATCTTTCTTTTGGTTATTTGGCATAGAAGTGAAAAAGGAGAACTCTTTGTAGAATGTATTTCCAAAATGGTGAAACATTTAAGTAGAGACTTTCTATTAAATTATTTCCATGTTGCTTTGAAAAGAGAGATATTTGTTATTTGTTAAACATGTTTTTACTAAAGTTGAAGCTCAACCTCACTAATTTGGGTACCAAACTTGCTAATATCAGCTTCTATTGTTCATTTTATGCGCACAATTATCTAGGTTTGAAACTCACAATGGAAGTGCCAGCCTTCCAAAAGGTTAAAATTTTTAAAAGTCACTAAGCCTAAATGTTGTATAATTGTTGGCTTAAAATGTTCTTAATTGGACTCATCTGTATGCATACTTCACTCTTCAAGGTATAACAAATTAAGAATGAAGGTATACTAGTAAATATCATGAACATTGGTATCCTTGTCATATTAATATTTCACAACCCTTGACTTGCTAAGAATATCTAGCATGCTCTGAGTGAGTTTTCCTTCATCAAAATCTCCATATTTTGGGATTCACTGCACACTAAGTTCCCCAGCAATGATGCCACATTCAAAGGCACATTGCTCTTCTCAATATCTGTATATGAAGTTCCAAACAAAATATTCTTAGAAAACTTTAAGGAGAAACAATTTATTTTCATTTTGAATTTACAAGATGGCCAAAATATAAGAACAAAGTATTTTAGTTAACTTTCAAGGAATTAAACAACCATTTGAGTTGCACAATGATCTCATTCTTATAACCAGCCAAGTACAAAATCTAGAATCTCTGGAAAGCTATATGTAAAACGAAAATATAAGTCATCGCGCTTAAAAATTATGGACCATGTTCTCTTTCTCATTGATTGAGGGTCTCTCTAAGAGTACTTTGATTAGAAAAAATAATGATTTCACTATTACCGAAATTGTTTGAGTCCAATTTGAGCTAGAGAGACTAGTGAAATTTTTATAACACAACTCAGGTTGATACATTAAAGAAGGTAAGAAGTTTATTATTACTTGTGAAATCTGTATAACATGATTTTCATTCCCAAGATGTTTCAGGTTGATACATTGATGAAGGTAATAAGTCTATTATCTTGTCAAATAATGGTTGTTATATCCAAATATCCATACTGTACCTTTTGGATACTTGTAACTTGGCCACTATTGGCCCGTTATCATGGCCAAAATATACTGTGACCTGCATGGTTTGGAAAGGAGTTACATCCTCGAGGACATGCTTGGGAATTCATGTGAGTAAGAATAACATGATGACCTAATTACCAGGTGGATGTGATAGTCTTTTCCCTCATATGCACTAGCATTACTTGGATGCATGTTTGATTTATTAGTATTCTTTATTTTGAATATAATCTATGTTATACCTCCTTAGTTGTAAACTTATTGAAAACAATGTGGCATATCCCTTTAGGATTTAGCTCCAAGTTAATACTAGTTCAAAAGAAAAGGCATCAATTTCAAAATAAGAGTGACCAATATCTGTTATCAATTTCAAGATATTCATGCTCAATATCCGGTGGTTCTAAAGAAAATCTATCGTTCATATTTGAATTATATAGAAGAGGGAATAAATAATAAGAATCAAGTCCAATCTTGATACTAAGAATCAATTAAAATCACAGAGAATTGATTTCATAAATACCAAGCACATGGGATAGGCAAGGATTCAATGGATACCATAAGGGGAGATTCCTTTTGGTTCTATAACGGTCAATATGTGCGTAGAAACTACGCAAATTCCTTTTGGACCCACACGTTCGAGTCATACAATTTTCCTTCCAAATAGAGAAGCCATGCATCCCTGGAACATCGATGTAACTAATAAGCTGTAATGAAGTGTTGAATTGTTGTTAAGCACCACTCGAATAAAAAACCAAAACCAGTCACTTACACCTTAAGACATTGCGTATTTCTTAAGCAACTGACGTACTATACATTCCATTTTATTTAATGCACTCGATAGCATCCATTCACCATGGTGAGCAATATTTCCGAGCCTATTCACTATTTAATGCACCCTTCTGATAGTATTAGATGGGCCATACATTGAACATGTCCTTATAAACCTCTTTTTCCGATGCACAAACTTGAATAAACAAGAATAGAGAAATTAATGTGGCATTTACTCGTTGGAAAATATTCTGATTTATTCATGTTCGTGCAGCGGTGAACATTATGGCCGACATCGGTTTATAAGGACATGGTCGATGTATGGCCCACCCGGTACTATCAGATGGGTGCATTAAATAGCAAATAGGCTTGGAATTATGGCTAGCATAAAAAATCAAACTGATTTATTTTGAATTCAATTATATATGAATTTATTTTTATGAATTAGTTTTTTCATATTTTTTTTAAAATTTAAAGTTATAATAAACCATTTTAATACATCTTTTTTAACATTTTAATTTGAAACTATATTTCAGTAATAATATTTTATAAACAATTTTTAATATATTTAAAGTTCAAATGTTGTGCACCTATTAATTTATTTCTTCTCGTTTTAATATAATTTTAATATACATCTTACTATTGTGAAATTTACTTTAAATATAATTTTTAATGTGCATCTTACTATTATGAAATTCAATTGATAGACCTGAAATTATACCTTAGTTGTATGTTTTTCAATTTACTAGTATACCACTGAACTGAACCACTTCTTTTCGTTGATGTTATGAGTTTCACATGCTCAATAATTGTTTTGAAATGTTGTATTCTATGGAGGGTTTCATTTCCTTCATTTTCTCTCTTTGATTCTTATCCCACCTTGGTATTTTCTCCATTTCTAAAATGCTATATAGTAAAGCATAGGATGAGAAGGGAGCACCAAGAGGAATGATACCATCATTACTATGCCATTACTCTGAGACAATTATGTTACTGTTACTTTATGTTATGCCATTACCCTGAGACAATTATGTTACTGTTACTTTATGTTAGTTTAACTTTCTTTTTAAATTTAACCTCATATTGCATTTTTTAAAAGATATATAGAAGCTAAAATTTCCATATATTTCAATTAATTATTGTTTTCCACATTTCCCAACACATTTCCCACTCCTGGCGTTACTTTACACCTCTTGATGCAAATGCTAGTTAATGATTTTTTAAAATTATTTCCAATTCAATTTATGGCAAGAAGGTGGCAAACGACTACACACTTTAATATTTCTTAATAGCAATTATGTTCGTCACACGTGGTGAAGCTGGAACTATTATGACTATTCAATCATAATCTGACTATTATTATGCGTGTAGTCTTTAGTGCGACTTTTTGAAGGGTTTTACGGTGGTTTTGTCAGGTCTAATTTCTTTAAAATCCGGTAGAAATTTATTGAAAATAGAAGTTTGATGGGTAACCTTGCACAATGGAAGTGCCTTAAAAGTTTTTTAGGGTGCTGAATCCATATATGTAGTAAAAAAACCAGTTCAAATAACATAAATCAAGATTTTACCTCAATTTTTTTTCACCAGATTCCAACATCTAAAACTCCAAAAAATCGCACTAAAGACAACTCCATTATTATGTCTTTCAAGAAAAATCAAACTGTAAGCACATTCAGTTTCAACGACATAAAAATTTATCTTTCATGGTATAGTTAATGTTCGTTTGCTTAACAACACAACAACTTATTTCATGACATAGTTAATGATTGTGTGCCCAACCACATGGATAAAGTTTCGATGGAAGTGTATAAAATTAATACTAATTTAAAGTGGAAGAGAAAATCAGATTTATATTTAGGTGTAGCATAAGGTCGAGAGGTGCAGTCAAACCTTTGACATTGTTTTTTAATAGAAAAAGTTTTTGTTTTGTTCTCTATAAAATCTAGAGTATGATTAATTAAGAAGTAAAATATAGCGTATGATTCGTTAAGAAGTAGGGATTAGTTAGTTTACATGGTATTTAATGAGGGTGAGTTAATTGTTAAAGTTTTTATAGGTAATTAAATTTAATAGAGAAGGAGAGAAAACATATTATGTTCGGGGTATAGGGAAAAAATATTATAAAGAATATAATGTGTTTTTTTTTCTGTTTTTCTGTTATATATATATATATATATATATATATATATATTTTTTTTTTTTGGTATTTGGGAAAAGGATTACATAGTATGCCACTGGGTGAGCACAGAGGCCACCATATCCAGAGCTGAGAACCGATTAGAAAAGTAACCTCTCGAGGGAGGCAATTTACATTTGATTTTGCTGAGAGTAATATATCCTACAAAAATGTGGGAGCTAAGCCCAAAACCAAAAAAAAAAAGTCGATATGGCTTCACATAGAGATGGTAAACTGTATAGAACATAGGACATGGAAAATACAGAGAAAACTAATCATAAGCAAACGATACCTGAAAACGACAGAGGTAGAGTAGATCATTAGGTAGTGTCGTTCGCCAGATTGTCGTCCAAGCTGATGGGGCACTTTGGGGTGCTTCCTTCGCGGATGACATGCTTGTCTTTCAGAGTAGTGGAGGGGCTTGCCTCCCCTTTGCTTTCAGGAATCCCATGGCGGTTAGTTGTTTTGAACTTGAGCACAGTATAGTGAGGGGAATTCTTGTCCACGAACCGGAGGTGGTGAACCTCACTCACGTAAATCAATAATTTTTCAGTGAGGGAATCGATTTTCCTCTCCACTGCATTGTTGTTGTCTCTCTGCTCTTGTAGAGCCAGAGCCAACATCGTCTTTGTTTTCCAATGGAGCTCAATGGCTCTGCTGAAAATATTTTCCCTCGCCCTGGTCAGCCCTGGGTCCGGGATCCAATTGAATTCGGCATCAACCTCCTTCATCGAAACCCGTTGACAAACCCGCCTTGCATTGTCTTCCAACTTGAGTATTTGGGCTTTGGAATCCTGCATGCTAAGGTTTTCATACGTTATAGCAGCATTTGTGTGCGGCAATACCCGCTCTAGTTGTAGGAGGATGGTTGGGAGAGGACCAACGTGAGCCATAACCACGACTCCTACTACGAGAGGCATGTGCAGCAGAGGTTCGGGGAGGCATGATACTTGGGGGATATGGGAACAAAGGCCCATGGGGAGGAGAACATGAGGAGTCGAACAGATAGGGAGTGTAAGGCCGAATGCTGCCAGGCGGAGGGCCGAGCTTGATCGAGCAGGGCGAGGGAAGGCGATTGGGAGTGACAGAAAGACTGGAGGCCAGGTATAAATAGGCAACATACAGGGTGAGATGATTTGAAAATGGAGGAGGGGAAATTATGAGACAACATGCTCTGGTCAGGTGATAGTTAAGATGATAGAGGAGTAGGATGGTGGATAGGCCCCAAGGGCAGCAGACAGTTACAGACGTGGAGGTCGAGGTACTTCGCATCAGGCGAAGGAGGGTGCAAGGTAGAGAGATCATATGTTATGTGTAAGAGGATCTGCCAGTGATCGAGCCATGTTGTACCAGCCCGACTGCTCCTTCGTCATGATGACAACTCATTAATTTTTTGCCGTGAATTGCCCATAATCATCACAAGCTTGGGAATGATTTTCCAAACTTTTAATAAAGAAGGATTGATGATTTTCCAAACTTTATAAGTAATTAAATTTAATAGAGAAGGAAAAAAAACATATTATGTTTGGGGTAGAGGGGGAATATTAAAACAAACATAATGTGTTTTTTATGATTTTCCAAACTTTTAACAAAGAAAGATAGATGATTTTCCAAACTTTTAATAAAGAAAGATTGAAAATAAAAATTAATTATAATTTTTTTTTTAGATAATCTAAATTCTATAAAATCTAACAGAATTTTAATCTTCATAATAATATTTCATAATCAAATTAATATTATAATTTAAACAATAAATTGAATAAAAGGTGAAAAGTAATATGATATAAATCCCAAAAAAATAAATTTTAATGTTAATAATAATCTAATTTTAACATTAATAATAATATTATATAATCTTTATAATATTATAATATCAACAATAAATTGAGTAAAGGGTGATAAGTCATTTAATATAAATCTCTTAAATTTTTAAGAAGATAAATTAAAAGCTTTTAAATCTAGCCAAAAATATTTTTAAGATATTAATATATTTTTAAATGAATTATTAAATAAATATTAATTTTAAATTAAAAAATAAAATAAAAACAAATTTAATTTGTTAATTTTTTAATTGAAATTAAAAAGGAAAAATCAAAATTCAAACAAAATTTTTATATCATCTTTTTTAATTAGATGTTAGGGAACCAAGAGGGTGGAAGATGAAAAACATTTTCTTTTAGACTGTCATACTCTTACTCATATTCACTTTCAGTTCCCTAACATGTGCTATACTTCCAATCTTCTTGACTTATTAATTCAACCCAACTATAACTATTTTGGAGCACTTCTTTTTTTTTTTTTTTTTTCGACCATAGAAAAACAAGATTTTGAATAATCTCAATTAGATTCCTTTTCTATTCTTGAGGTCCAATAGACCTCATTGGTCTCAGAGGACGTTAATGATGATGATGATCATCATGAATACCGCATGTCTCAAAACCATAACTCATATCAAAATCAAAATATTTTATAAATATTTTTTTTTAAGCTTGGTAGGACTACATCTTCATCATGTCAAATATATCACCCCTATCTTTATCCAAAACCCCATGTAATATTTAATAAATATTTTAATTAATTTAATTTTATAACAATTTTTTTTTTTTAATTAAAACTTAATATTTACAATACAATTAGATTTTTAACCATGAAAATTTACTTCTAATTTTCCATGGATATTACTTATTTGTAAATAGGTTTTGCTATAATATCATGAGCTAATACCATGACTTATCAATACCACTTGTCCAAAAATCATAACTTTCAAAATCTATATATATTTTTAATAATAAATACACAATCTTGTCTTACATTGTGTCTTAATTTTTTTTAATAGTAAGTACACAATCTTACTCTACCTTGTATCTATTAAGATGTGATTTTTTATTTGTTTAAATAAAATTCAATATATAAACATAAGTTCAATATAAATAAAAATTAGGATGTGATATTTTTTTTTTTGGTTTGTTGGATATATATAAACTTTTAATGCAATTGTAGATAATATTTTTTTGGATAAATTTAAACTTGTTTTATATATTAATAATCATGTGATTTTGATTCATTTAAAAAATGTGAAATTTACGTTTTTTATTTAACTAATAAACACTTTCACATTATTATAGGATGGTGGAAGAGACCTAAAAAAATTTAGGAAGAAAGGGTATATACTTTTTGCATTTCTGAGGCAGTGGAATTAGAAAAGCATTTCATTTTGGAATGTGATGCTTTCACTGACACGAGGAATAGTTACCGCAGTATGTTAGCATCCATCCTTGGCATTGTCTTTTCAGTGAAAAAATTGTTAAAATATTAGATCAGCTCACCATCAAATTAACTAAAAATAAATGAATTACAAAAAACAAAAAAACAAAAAAACTAATAATCCCATAAACATAGTTAATAAGTTTAGTCTTTGTAAACATTAAAATTTCTTCCATTCATTTATTCATTCTCACCTCTTTTACACCTCAAGACCCTCACCTCTTTTACAACTCAAGACAATTAGTGAGGACTTACATTATACGTATACTTCAAAATAAAAATATTCACTTACATCTTTTACACCTTCAAAACAATTATACTAGATATGGCTTCGTAGAAAGCAGCAAAATCAATTCAATCGTCGCACCTCAAAGCCATGCAATTGCAGGCGCATAGTTAGTGTGGAATCACAGGTTAATTCATTGGCTATTTGGCAGTTTTTTGAATTTTTCTTCTTTTGAATTTCTTTATACTTACCCGCCAAGTTCCTGCAGGTGAAGGTGTAGAAGGGGCCAAAGGCGACAAACATATTAGTTCTTCTAAACAAGCCCATTTTCTACAAGCTGGAACGGAGTCGAATTCACACAACGTAGGAATAAATTACAGTGCAGGAGTCCATGAACAGATCTTTCAGGTGCTAAAGGTTTCAGTTTTGCTGACTTTGTTAATTTGGATACGTAGATACGAATCCTCGCCATCCGTTGATGAACAAAGGAAAGGGGCTCGAAAGACTGTGAATTTCGGCCTGGAAAGGTAATTAATTTTCACCTCCACTTTTCGTACCTGCTTCAGGAGTTTGGAGGAAATATGTTTTTTTTTTTTTTTGGTTGGGTTTAAATATTCTCCTCCAAACAACCCGACCATTTAAAATTTAATTCCATAAATCCAGGTTAATATAAAAATTGATCATTGATAGCCGATATAGTGGGCTTCCCTTTCTCTTTCAGAACCCATTGAATCTCTCCTCATAAATTTAACTCGTATTTGTTTGTATATCGCAATGTTGTCGCAGAGATTCTTACTTCATTGACAAAACTGCATTCCTTACTGCAGGTTGTGATCCTTTTGGTACCGAATTTCCTAACAACTATCGCAGCCTGCTCACTCTTTTATCCGCTGACATCTAGCCCGTTGGGTGTGTGTAATTTGTAAGACTCTTACACACATTTCTTTATAAATTTGAACCATTAGTTATTCTCTATCAGGTTAATCATTTATGTCTTCGACTTTCGTTCATTAGTAATCCCCCTCACACTTCTAATCTTGTGTTTCCAACCATCATTATGCTTCTATATTGTTTCAAGCTTTGAGTTTTTTATTTTATTTTAAACCAGAACTGGAATATTTGCATTATTAAAATAGGTAAGTAGAACCGGCAGCACTGAAAGTACATATATAATGTCTACTTGATTTATAATCAATGAGTCTGTCCAAAGGATTATACATAATTTTCTGACGTACTTTGACAGAATTATTGAAGGGTGTCTACTGCTGTACATCCGGAAAAAGACTTCCAAAATTCTATTGCTTTATCAAGTCCAGTGCTGTTGCTTGCTGGTGCTTGTTCTACAATGTCCATGGTTTCATTCATCTGTGGTACTGTGTTCTCATCTGTTGAATTCTGAAGCCAGCAACTGACAATTAATTCCTAAAAGATTTATCGCAGATCTACTGAATAAAAGCACAACTAGGTTCTTAACAAAATATTCAGTGGAAGCACAATTACACAATCAATCTCAATCACATATGACACACACAAATTCAGCTTAATCATCTGTTCATTAAATTAATAATCTAAAGATTCTAAACCTACTTGGGCTCCCGTGGGATAATGGCCCAACTGAGGAATTTACAAATACAACATAATCATTGAGCTAAATCCCCAACCCTAATCTCCAAAGTGATGGAAGGTCGAGATTAGATCCGACCTCACTTGATATCATTGATAGAGATTAAAACATAATTCACCAAAGTAAATACTTTTACTTTTCCTTAGTTTCTTTAGCTCAATAGCCATTATAATTAATTATGTGCTTTTCCTAAGTTAGGTTTAGGCTAAATTACAAAAGCAACTTACTAAATACTTGAGCCAGTATCCCAAAGAGATTTGGGCAACTTCTGCATGCTTAGACACTTAGCCTTGTGCAAAAGTACCTGCTCAAGCTACAATTATCAACACTCCTTCTTAGTGAGGGAGGTACTTTTTCCACCTGGAATTGGCTTCAATTTTGGAACTGCATATGCTACCATGGATGCTCCCTTTGAATTAGAAGCCTTCCCTGCCACCTGGTTCAGAATTATCCTTGAAGACCTGATTCCTTTCGTCTTGTTCCTAGAAGCCTCCAACTCTTGAACATTCTGTAAAGTCATTTCATACCCACGAGGTCTTCTTGATAGGCTTGGAAAAATCCGCTGATTGCTCATTCCCACTTGAACTTGAAGGCAACTCCCTCTATTCTGATCAACCTTTGGATTTTCCTGCTCATTGTTCTTTGTCATTGTCCTGCTGCTTGCCATATATCGAATAGGATAGCCCTTTGGCCTATACAAGTTACACTTTCTAATTCCAATGATGTGGCCATCGTCTAAGCTAGATCCCATGGGTCTGATTAGTACTTGTCCATCTTGGAATGCTACACAACAAATCCCTATTGTAGATATTGAGTGTAAACTTTTCTTGATTTCCAACACCCATAACTCGTCTTTCACATTCAACATGCCTTTTGAATCAAGTCGGAATACCATTGTCCCAACTCCCTACGTTGCATGTCTGGTATCAACACCAAACTCCAGATGTATCTTTGAGTTGCAATCTATTAGGCTGTCAAACAACCCCTGTGCTCTTGTTATATGACGTGTGGCTTCATTGTCCAATTGACACACACCAATTGATATGGTGCGTGGGGAAACGTAGGAAATTGGTGCTTGAGGAAAGGTAGGAAATAAGTGAATTTCGTCTTAAATTTCCTGGCAAACTCTTCCACTTGAGCTTATGTTGACATAGCTTCAACTGACTGCCAACCCTTTCCACACTTCTTCATGTTTGTTCACTATGAAGCATTGTATCCAGTCTTATGACATGCAAAACGCTTGACCTTAGTCAATTCAACCGTGAGGCTAATTCCTCACTCTCGCTCGAATCTATTCCTTTGCTCTTCATTGTCTTACCAACAAGAGCTAGGTCCTCATCACCTTCCTGCTTGCTAGCCTTGGTCTTTGATTGCTTCCTCAGCTCCTCTTGGATGCAATCATCCCATAGCCTATGTCACACGGTTCGGGTTCGAATTCGAGTTCGGCAACGATTAAGTTCGATTCAAATTCGAATTTTCCGTTGAGGTTCGCATGAGGTTCGGCATTAGGTTCGACTATATATATATATCAATCAATAAAGTTATATGAATAGCAATGAGAACGCATGAGTCACAAATCACAACCACTATTCACTTCACGCTCTGGGAGGCGGGGACAAGCAGCGTCTAGAAATTGAATTCAGGAAATTGCCGAGAATACAACACTGAGCACAATAGAGCGAGTACACTCAAGCTGAAGTTGGCTTGTGAAAATCTATCGACAACCATGGTAAATAAAGACAAACCAATGGCCACTATGGCAAATATTGGCGGGAAGCAGAACAAGAGAAAACCATGTGCTGCCTATGGTTTTTCTCATAAACCTTAAAAAACTGACAAAAACTGCCCGAACTCTAACCTCAAACCCCAATTTTTTTTTTTTTAAATTATAAAATTTGGCTTCAGGTTCGTCTTTAGGTTCGCCTTCAGGTTCGAATTTGTTCAAATTCGGCGAACCCTGTGACACAGCCCATAGCCTATCAAATGTGGGCGGGTTCTCCCTAACACAATTTCCTTGAATGGATCCCATGTCTTCGGGAAGCCATTGGGCGCCACATTTACTAACTTTGCATTGTCCACGTTTCCCCCACTACTGCAAGTTGATCACGAATTTGATTGATCTTCATTAGGTAACTCGTCACCGAGTTAGATTTGGGCATTTGCGTAGACCAAAGCTTGTCCCTCAACACCATTTTCCTGTTAATGATTTTGCTCTGGAATATACCCACCAAAGCATCAGACATCTCCTTGGTAGACTTCTTCTCGGATAAGTGAGGGATCAAATGGTCCTTCACCGCATCTAAGAGTACCCTTTGTGCCTTTATCTTCCTCTTTGTTAGGGCGACTTTCTCCTTAGCATCCGTCGACTTCAGTATCACCTTCTCAACAATCTCCTAGAGATCATTTTCCTTGAGAACCAAGGTGACCTTAGCCTTCCAAGGCAGGAAATTTGAGGCTCCATTCAGCCTCTCTTCGAAAGGAAGATCCATTGAAGTCATCCTACTAAACCTTGCACATATGTGCTAAATATCCTTGGTCCTTTAGGCACCCAAATTTACTGCCAATTTCTTGATTGGTGCAGTCTCCCTCTTTCCTTCTAAGGTTTGACCTCCCCCAATCCTGTTGGTTGCACTATGCAATTATGTACTACTGTTTCCGCGACATTGTAAGCTCTTTTATTGGCTGTTGCACTTACGAACTTGGGTGGTTGTCCTAGCTCCCCCACGACTGTTGGCTTTTTTCCAGCTGCTCAACCTTGTGTCAACCCGTGGCTTTGTTAGCTTTGGTTTCCTGTCTGCTGAACCTTGCAATTGCTGTGTCTGGTTGGCGCTTTACACTCTACACACTTTCCATTGTGCGGATCGATTTCTCTTGCAACAACGACAACTACACTCCACATCTCGCAGACTTCCCTTGTTGTTGATCGGATTTGCCTCATGGCCTGTTGGTCCCATCGTTCTAGCGGTTGTAACTTATGGTAGCCCCTTTTCCTTGCCCAATGTCCAACTCCTCAACGGTGGGCCATGTTGATGTTTTGGGTAGCATCGGGAATGTTCTCACATGTGGGGCAAGTGGGCTAAGTGATGGGGCTTTGCACCCATAGACCCATGGTATTGCACCCTTTGGAAAATTACAAGTACAAGGGTGAGTGATTCAATCTTGTGGCTTGGTAAGAGGGCTGAGAGGGCCGAGAGCGCTGGGATGGCTAAGCACGCCACAAATACATGTAGGAGCAAGAGACTTTGAGAGAGAGATGCTCTCAAGTAAGCAAGAGATATGCATGAGTAATATTGCAGGTTTGCTGTGAGTGAGTACTTAGTTGTGCTAGGTCCGAGGAAAGAGCACAAAGAAACAAAGGAGATCCAAATCAGCCAGATTGAGGATGGATCTAGGGCTTGATCCACTGGATCAGATCCATGGTAATTGTTGTATATGTAATTTACAAGAGGGCCATTTTCCCTTGTACGAGAGCCTTAGATTCTTGTGGAAGGACTAATAAGAATTGTGATTTTTGTGGCTGAAATTTTGTGTGCATGAATTGCTGGTTTTATGAGTTTCACTATGAAAAATCTGTTTATGGTTACACACATCAATGTGTTTTAGTTAATTAGTTAATGTTGAGACTATTACCAGATTTGGTTTGTGTGTGCACTAAGTCTAGTGCCCAAAATCTAATAGCCCAGTCTCAATCCCTTGTGCTTGGCTATTGTTTGCCCATAGTGACCCTTTGTGGCCTCTGGTTGTGCTCGACATGTCGTGATTTTCTCCTCACCTCACAACCCACGCAGCTCGTTCGCAACCTGCTCCTTGAACTCTAGCCCTGTCTTTGATCTCGATACTTTTCGTTTGAGTTGTGTCCCGTGTCAGCTTATTGGCCTATCGACAATGAAGGCTGAGATTGACAACCCTTTGGTTGTTGACCACTCTCAGGCCACATTTTGTGTTAGGCTGGGTCCATGGTGTTGGAGAATCAAATAGGGCACCTATTAAAACAATTCTCCCATCCTTAATAATTGCTTGTGAACTTTAGTTTTTTTTTTTTTCTTGTTCAGACTAATCCTAATTTTTTCCATTTTTTCTCCTCCCATGCCACCCACGGGTTTCGAACCGGTGACCTTACAGAACGGAGTGCCTTAACAGTGCACCCCATCACCGACTGTTCTACACCACGTGGGCTTGTGAACTTTAGTTAGCTTCTTATTATTCTTTATTAAATTCTCTTCATCAAACAGTAGAGCATAAACCATGAAGATCATAAAAGACAATGGACACAAAATATAGGTTCCAAGCCAGGGCAAATCCCTTCCAAGGGGAAAATCCAAAAAGAATCTCCCCTCTTCTTATAGAATTAGATCAAATGAGAAATCCAAGACCCAAAGACCAAAGCCAAGACCTCCTTTAAGCACCAAGTCAACCCTCTAGGAAATTTTTCCTTAAGCAAGACAAGGTCTTCAAAGTCAACAAAAGTCAAACCTCCAAAATTCTGCTCTAGTCAAGTTTTTCGGCCCTCTTCCTCAGGTTTGACTTTCAGACTTGCAATTTTCGGCCTACTAGTAGCTGCAAAAACCCTAGTTTTGCACATGTGAGAGAAATCAAGCACAAAAATCAGATTTTCCTTCTTGCTTTTGATTTCCTCTTCTCTTCTTGTCCTTCTCTCTTCTTGCTTGAGATCAAACTTCTAAAGTGAGTGCAAATGAGTCGAACTCTCTTCCTTTATATACCCTTCTCATGAGGTTGAATAGGCCTCTCCTAGACTGAATTTTCATTGGTAGGGCGGACTTGGTCTTGGAGGTCATTTTGAATTTCTAGATTAAAAAATAATTTCTCCGTCTTGTTACAAATTGCCCAAATGGGTCTTATACATATGACAAAGGCTCTTTTGACACAAGAAACCCTAGGAGCATGAAGAACATGCTTGACTTAGTGACAAATCAATTTGAGCATGAAACCCATGCTTAAAATAATAATTCTTTTTCTCTTTTTATAAATATATGCAATGTCATAAGTACAAAGGAAATTATGAAAACCGAATCTAGTTACATTCTCCACCACTCCCTCTTAACTAGGGAGGTATTCATAATTACATAACCCGTACAAGGACTCTCTCAAATTGAAATATTCTCACAAGAAGAGTCAGATTGTTAAGCCATATTTAAGCATCAACATCATAACCAACATTGTCAACATAGCAAATAACTAACAAGATCTACTTGTATCAGAGCATAATGTTGGGAGGCTTTATGTGAGACACCACATTACCTCTTAAGGCACATACCCCATCCGAATGTTCACTAAGTATGTCCTTTTAGGATTATTCTTATCTTGGATTTCTAGTCCTCAAAGAATATCAGTCCTCTTCGACCACTCTTGTCTTGGATACTTGTCCAATCCTCAAAGAGTGTCGGTCCACAAGACTACTTCCTATCTTGGATTCTCTATCCTCAAGGAGTGCCATTCCCAAATGCTTATTCAATCCTCCATTTTCCTTCCTAGTGCCTTCGCTAGACTTATGGCTGTTAGTTATGGTCTAGTGCACGACGCATGGAAAATATGATGTCCAACATCACTCCCTTTCAACCAGAGAGGAGATCCTCATTCCCTCTTGATTAGGGAATAGATCCTTGCTCCTCAAATATTTAAGGACACTTCTTACTCCCTCTCAAGCCTAAAGGAGATTCCTTACTTCCTTTCAATTGGGAAGTCATAACCACAAGCTCTTTAGCTTGTATTCATCAATACATCAACTACCAGTTCTTCATGGAGATCTTCAAATAACTGCATGGCTCCTCTTTTCCTTTGCATCTCATCATATTGAGCTTTTATCTTTTTGGATATAATGGAGCCAACCATCCGTGACAGGGTTCAAGCCATCAACCTTTCATATCACTTTCCTTTAGTCATCATCAACAAAGGCATTATATTGAGCCAATCAAAGTAAAGCTAATCATAGCTCCCTTTAACCATGAAAGTGATCTTCATTGTCATCGAAACATAAACATTAGGTTATCTTTTTGTACTGCTACCTTACAATCCCAAAATGATGTAGACATTTTGACCATATAATCCTCCCAGGATTACCAAAATCATCCGAATTGAGTTCAAAACAGTTGTAGATACACTTGCCTTAACTGTCATTATTTATTTCTGCAACATTCTTCCAGGTAGCAAAACCATATATCAACCAGATTACCAAAACATCAATATAATTACCTCATCATGATGGCCTTTTATCAAGATGTCGGATTCTACTTACTTGTTTCCTTTGAGATCAACAACCTTTCGCATGGTCTTTCTTCGTATTGTACAAAAATCCTTCTCCATGCTTTTAGTTTTCAATCAAAGTGCCCATGGAACGAACTAATCAATGAGCTACAACAACTTTTCCTTGAGGTTGTCATTGCCAACCTTCTTACCTTCTTCAAGAGACCATACTGAATGTTGATCAACATCATCATGTCTATTTATTCACTTTTCATGCTATCATATGGAAGAGATTTCTTCATACCATGCTCATGTTATTGAGCACATTTCTGCAACCAACTCGTTTTGATTTCATCATCTCTTTGCATGATCTATCTTAATGCTAGAATTATTTTTCATGTTTCTAGCCTTTCAATCATCAGCCAATGTGTCCATGTAATCAAACAATTTTCAATAACTCCCTCTGAAGTTGTCAGTATTTCGTTCTTTAAGGGATTACATAAGATGTTGACCAATATCATCATGATCATCAATCATGTATTTATGTATTGGGTAATTACCTGGAAGAGTTCTTTCCCCAATCTTTATTCAACACTCATCAAGCTTATGCTACCATGCATAACTCTTCCCATAATATTTAAAGACACGACTTCTTTATTTCTAATTAAAGAG
The DNA here is from genome assembly GCA_034641835.2 of Pinus albicaulis. Lineage (NCBI taxonomy): Eukaryota > Viridiplantae > Streptophyta > Pinopsida > Pinales > Pinaceae > Pinus > Pinus albicaulis. Next base: position 1,369,255,649 of record CM076584.1, read on the forward strand.
TTCTTGAGGATGTACATACCTCTTCCTTCATTTAATTAAGCTCTTCATGTTTCAAATTGCTCTCTTTGAAATGGTCTTCTTATCTGTCATCCTTAACATCGTCATCAAGGAATTATTATAAGTCTTGTCTTGCTATCATGATCTTGATAGTCTTCATTATATACTTGCAATTCTCATCGGTAAGAGCAACCAAGCAAAATATACGAAGACAAAATCATAATGTCACTCTTGTCAATCTAGGGTTTTTCCATGATTTCAGTGTATTTTTGGGTTCTAGTTATAAACACTAGATATTCCTAGATCCATCCCTTATATGGGATTTCACTTTAGTGGGAACACCCAGTCCTAGGGTTTTGTCTTCAAGCCCTCTTAATCCAACTCTTGCTAGGGTTTAACACATACCCCAGAACTATACTTTCAAGACTAAGGTTTTTAATATCAAGGTAAATTTAGTCTTGCAAACCCTAGATACCATTCCCCAAAAGCTAGAATTTCTTTTAGAGGAATCAATTAGCTAAGGTTAGGGTTTTCTAGCTTAATGCTTCTCAGGTTGGTTACCACAAAGGAATTGCAACAATCTACGTGCATACAACTAACTGCGAAACCCTAACCTATTATGCAATAACATTACTAGATTGTAAATGATCGTACCTTTGACTTCCATGATGAGGAGCTGCTTCAAAATTTTTGTTCTTCACTTCTTGTCATGGATCTATGTTACAACATGCCTTCTATAAAGAACATGTTTCCGAAGAAAGATTTCACAATCCAAAATACTATGTTGAGCTTAAAGAGCCATTGCCTGTTATGCTTCACGTTCTTTTATAAGAGATATGGTATCTCCTGCTAGGTTTGCTACCTCCATTCTCGGACCTTGCTCAAGATACGAATTGTGCCTTCAACTATTAAATTGACGCTTTTTTACCATCTAATCTATATTGATTTTTAAGAGATCAAGCCTTCTTTAGATCATATTTTTAGTGGAGATTCTAAAGGCTATCACTTTTCTCCATTGGGCATGCCTTATTTGTTCAAAGTGTACCCTTTCCTTTTCTTCCTCTTGGTCGTTGATCTACTTCTTGTCTGCTGAAAACCCTATCTTCTTTTGCTGATCCAAAACACGCACTTTGTGCCCTTCGAATTGGCCACTTCTGTGGTCTACTCCCTCTTATAATTCGACTTGAGCCCCACCATTACTCTCAATGGTTGAGATTAGATCTTGATGAAGGGCTGAGATTAAATCATAAGTTGACTTTAGGATCTTTAAAATTTTCCTAAGTCCAACTTTAGGAAATAGTTAAATAAATTAATATTCTGCTAAGTGGTTGTCTTGTGGGTCCCTCTGCTACCCTTGGCACCTACGCAAGCAGGAACCCTTATTGCTCTACTCCAATCAACAATCCCTCTTAGAGAGGAAGGTGTTCTGCACTACACTCAGCTTCTCTCCGAGGTAAATAAATTTGCTCCTTGGCAAACCCTTGGTCAAAATGTTTGTTGTCTGCTCCTTGGTTGGTACATACTGGAGTGTAACTATACCTTCCTGAATAGTATCCCTTATGTGATGATAACATTTGTCGATGTGCTTTGAGTGATTGTGAAACATTGGATTCATAGAGAGCTTGATTTGAAAATTTCTTAACTAAGAAACCCTAGTGTTAAATCTCGATTTACTTCTCTTACTTGATTAAACATACAAGTTATTAATCTGAATATTCAGAATTAACATCGAAGTAAATACGTAATATCCCGTTTCAGAAATATCTCTAAAACACGGCAAACTCCAACCAGAGATGGACTGGGAGGGCATTTACCGGATATTTCGCCTCTGAAAGAGGACAAGATCCGGAGGCTACTTGGCCCTTTCCAGACTCTGTCTAAGAGTGAAAGCTAAACACACCAAGTGGTATAGAACTAGAATGCTCAAGAATATATAAAAATAACAGTGCAACAAACATACAATAGCATAGAAAGAAAATACGACAACTCATCCAGAAACACAGAGAGGAAATGCTAAGCCATTTTATTAATCTGAGAAATATAATGGAGTACAATAGGTGATCAGAGTGATGGCACCTAATCTTGCTTAAGGCAAGTGAAGAAATACTCTCAGAATATACAGGAAATGGCTGCTCTCTGAACTGCGTCCTAGCTGCCGGAAAACTGCCGTGTAGCTGCTACTGCTGGAATGAACTGAAGACTAGGGGCTGATCCCCTTGCCAGAATGAGCTGAAAATCTGCAATCCTCCTCTACTCACCAATCTCGACAAAACCCAGAAACCATATCAAAAATGGTCGACCCCCGAAAATCACCAGAAAACACCCCCTTGGGGAATTACGCTGGCCTCCAAGGCTCTGCGCAGAGGCTAAATAGGAATGACTGAAACACCGCCTCAAACTCCACCAAAATCTTCCCACAGGCAAAGGCTGATCCTCTTCTCAAAATCTCGGCTAAATCTCCTGCAGAAATCCCGATCCGGAGCACCTCCAAAATGGACTGCGTCCTCTCTCCTAGTGATTGCGCAGTCTCTGTGAAAGCCCAGCTCCGTAAAAAATCCAAACAACAAACCTCTCACACAATACTGAAGAAATAACCTTGCCTAAGCAGGCACTCGAAGTCCCCCGGGGCTAAGGGCGAGATCTCCGACCGGAGACACTCAATGCACTAAACAGTGCTGCAGACAGGCTAAACAGCCAGCGTGCTCAAGAAGACAAAACGTCTAGCTCAATATCATCAACAACAGAATGAATCAAATGAGGAGGCTCCTCCATCTTTTATAACGTTGGTTTCCCTCCAAAACCCCAACATAGCTTCTCTCTCCTCACGTGCTCATCCTCATCTGTGCAGAAGCTTCTAGAGTGTACGTGGACCCCCTCCTCTACGTGGTGTTTGGCCCCCCTTGGCTCCCCTTAAGTCATAACGTTGTGCTACTAGGAGGACGCTTTATTTCACTTAAGTGAGTTAGACCCTCTTGACTCACTTTTTTATTTATTTACAAACTATAGACGGCAAAACTATACAAAATCGAATATTCCAATTAGCTATCGCTAATTAGGAATATTACAAAATACAAATAACAACCTACACATACAGATCATTTACTGAATTGTACACTCATATGACAAAGTGACACAGATTTTTCGGACAAATGTCCCCGGAAAAACCCAATGCGGGAAAACCGGTGCAACAGATATCAGGGTTTATTATTATTAAGAATTAGTTTCTGAGTACATCTAGGGTGCCATAAACTTGGCTGACCCAACGGAGAAAACCTCGACAATAAGAGAAAATGTGAGATATACCTCACACTCGCAAGTCCCGACTGATTCAGATGAGCAACTGGTGAAACCCTAGCTGGCTTTGCGCAGCAACTGCGTAAGCCTGGCTGAAGAACTGTGTCACCCTAGCTCTGCGTGAATCTGCCTCTCCTGGATCTCGGTTTCAGCCCTCTTGGCTCAGAAACCCTTCCTCCGACAAAATTTTGGACTTCTGCTTGGAGATGCTGCGCTGCCTTTGCGTGGGCTTGTGTCACCCACCTGAGGGACTGCATCACTCCCTCTGATGATTGCGCTGCCTCCACTGCGTCTCTGCTGCCCTTGCTTTTCACTGTACTCTTGGCCCTCCTGACCAATCACTGCATCTGCCCCTCACTGCAACTCTGAGTCACTCAGATTTGATCTTCTTCCAAGCACTGCTCCGTGTCTCCAATTGACCCCAAGCCTTTCCTTCATACTTTTCTCGTTGACACATCAACAACAGTGATTTAATCTCTTATCGACAACTTATATTAAAAGACTGCTTGATCCACATCACTAAGAACATTTCATCACATGTGTTTAATTAATTCACTTTAATTTTTCTAATTCCCTAATTTAGACTTAGGGTCCTCATTAAAAAAAATTAATTATTTTAATATCTCACACACTAGATGAAATTTCTCCAAACGCTTTCTGGGTTTTGGAGGTCTTGTGTGTCTTAGCCCCTCCACAAAATTTCAAGGCTAGAGCACACTCGATGCTACCTCAAAATCTCAACGCTTGATGTAGCTCTGGTTGTCACTGTGTATCATAGTGGGCTCTAGCTCCTGTCTAAACAAGCCCAAGAGTAGCTTTCTCAACCAATCAACTTTACAACCTGCCAAGATGATAGCTACGTACTTGGCCTGTGCTGAGCTCAATGCAATTGATCTTTGCTTTCGGTTGAACCAAGAAACCACTGTTGATCCAAAACTGAATGCGCAACTTGATGTGCTCTTCTTGTCCAATGTGCATCATTGAAGCCCTCAAGCCTCACCCCATCAACCTGTCTATACCACAATCCATATTCTACTGCCCCCTTGAGATACTTCAATACATGCTTGGTAGCAACCCAATATGCTCTGGTAGGCTCGACCGTGCACTAGCTCAAAGAGTTAACTGCAAAACATATATATGTGCTTACCAAATACATAAGCGACCCTATCAACTACCAGTAAAGTGAGGGGTCTACTTGCTCTGATATGAATGTGTCCACCTTCCTACAGTTTATGGCTAGAGGCATGGTCATGGGCTTGCAATCCTACATGTGGAATCTCCTCAAAATCTTTAGGGCATACTTGCCTTGCCCCAAGAAGATATCCCCATCTCCTTGCCAAACCTCTGGCCCAAGAAAATAATGCATCAAACCCATATCCTTTATCTCAAATTCGCCTGCAAGATCTCTCTTGCACTCCTGGATGAGCTTATTTGCGCCTGTTAAAATCATATCGTCCACATATAACACCAGAATAAGCGGCTTACCTCCAACAACAATGTAGTAGAGGTTGGGGTATGCTTCACTCTTGGTGAAGCCCAATCCGAGCATACCATGCCTGTGGAGCTTGTTTGAGCTCATATAAGGCTCCCTTGAGTTTACAAACATGAGTCTCTCTGGTGCATGTCTCAAACCCCTTCGACTGCTCAATATAAATCTCCTCCTCAACAACCCCATTGAGGAATGTTATATTAACATCCATCTGGTGGATCTTCCACACCATTTGAGTTGAAATGGATGTAATGGTCCTGACAGACGAATATCTAGCCATTGGGGCAAATGTCTCGTCATAGTCGATCCCCTCTACTTGTGAGAACCCTTTTGCCACAAATGTCGCCTTATATTTCTTGATGCTCCCATCAACCCCATGCTTGATCTTGTAGACCTAGCAAGAGCCCACTAGAGGTTTGCCCTCTGGCTTCAGCACCACATCCCAAACATCATTCTTCATGATGGAGGCATACTCCTCCACCATGGCATCTCTCCACACACCTACTAAGTGGCTGTCTCCCTGGTAACTGGAAGGATCAACATCCAACAAGTCCATCATAAGTGCCATATATCCTGTTTATCTTTGTGTCTGTCTACTTTGTTGAATTGATGTGCTAGGAGCACCAACTCGCTCTTGTGCCTCTTGGATCAACTGCTTTGCCCATCTTGCGCTCCTTCTCCCAATGCTATGGGTCACTGCCTGAGTGGGCTCCATTCACTCCTCCAACTGCATATCCCCCTCGTCCTCATGCTGTCCGTCCTACCCATCAACATATATAACTATAGCCTAAGGTTCTGGGTGAGTCTCCAGGTTGAGAGCCTGTTGTTCCTCCTCCTATATAGTAGTCTTCTCATGTTCTAAGGACTCCCTCAAAGCCCTTTCTTCCTCAAATTTCAAATCTCTCTTGATGACTTTTTTCCTGAGCACTGGTATATACACCCTGTATGCCTTGGATGTCTTGCTGTACCCCACAAATGTTGAAATTATGATGTTCTATGCCGTTACAATCGCTTAAATCCAGAACTTCTTTATGCTGTAAAACAAGTTAAGTAAGTGTAGATAGAACATAAACCATATAAACCATATGCACAATGCAAGACAACCGAGAACTTAATGAGACACAAAGAAGTTCAATGACCAGTGCAAAACCCAACCAGATTCTTCTTCTATTAGAAATCAATTGATCAACAAAGATACAAAGTACAATAAGAGAATGAAGAAGTTCACCCAAATCTGAAGATGATCTTTGATAGTAGTAGTTGATGCAAACACTGAATCACTTTGGCTCTCCAAGATCTGCGCTTGCTCTTCAAGACTCTCTTTCTCTCTCTCTCTCAATCTTTCTCTAGACTCTCCAACTCTCTCTTTCTCAAGTTCGAATTCTCCTTTCACAAGCACAATTAAGTGTGTCAAGTGAGGATAGGAGGCACAAATATATAGGAAGAGCAAGGAGGTCGAATTCATGAGGGAGTAACTCCTATGCCTTGAGGGGGAGTTACATATGCCCAAATAGGAGTGTAACTTATGCCATAAAGGAGAGGAGTGTAACTTATGCATTTAGGAGAGAAGTTTAACTTATGCATTAAAGAGGTGTAAGAGGAATCTTTTTATGATGAGTCATTAAAGTGTGTAAGAGAGTGTAAGAGGTGCGTAAGAGCATTAAAGAGAGAGAAAGTAACTTATGCATTAATTGAGGGGAGTTACATATGACATGATTGAGAGATTTGAATTTCTTTTTAATAATAATATAATAATATTATAAAGTGAATAATAATAATAATAATATTGATGATTAAGTTAAAAAATTAAACAATTGAGATTGATTAAGGACATGTTTTGTGATTTTCCATCATATATATATAATTACAAATTGATGGAAGGTGATTTACTATTTTTGGAAAGTCATGGTTGCAAAGATAGACATGACTTTCTATTTTTAGAAAGTTACTTTAGAAAGGTCAACAATTCTATTCCATTCAAGGAAATTCATCCCATAGCTATCAATTTTCAACAACGAAGATGTCCTTCTTTGCTGTGGGCTCCAACTTTTTCCTTTTCTCCTCCAGTACATGGTACTACACCAGGTTGCCAAATATCCAAAATTGAGACATATTTGGTTTCTTCCCTGTAAAAGCCTTCTTTGGTGTAACTCGCCCCAACACTGTGCGGGCTTCGGTTCTGCAAGAAAACTGTTATATCGCATGCCTTAGCCCAAAGAAACTTGGGCAACCCCTAGTCATGCAACACGACTTTGGCGTCTTGTTCTTGCGCTCTACCACCCCGTTCTGTTGAGGATTATATGGTGTGGTTAGCTCCCTCCTGATGCCCTCCTTGGCACATAAGTCCTTGAATGCGTTTGAGGTGTACTCCCTCCCATTATCAGATCTCAACGCCTTGATTTTCTTGCCAGTTTGGTTCTCAACCAAGGCCTTAAACTCCAGAAACTTTCAGAAGACTTCATCCTTTTTCTTCATGAAAAATATCCAAGTCTTCCTTGAGTGATCATCTATGAAGGTGACATAATACTTGTACCCACTGAGAGATACTGAAGAAAAGGGACCACAAACATCTTAATGAACTGTTGGAAATACTGAGAGGGGGGCTGAATCAGTATTTCTTTTACAATTGTTACTTTACCAGTTTAGATCACTTATAAATAGAACACAAAATGATCAATATAGAATATTCAAAAAAATAATTTTATTAATAAGAAATAACGGGGACTCCAATCCTCTTCTTTACAATAAATCAAGTACAATAATGTTTAGGGCTCCAACCTTAGATGACGACACCAATCTTCAATCAACCAGGCTCCGACCTGTATGGTACCAAGCTCCAACTTAGTCTTTATGAGGCTCCAACCCTATCTTCCACAAGGCTCCAACCTTGTCTTTATGAGGCTCCGGCCCTCTCCACTGGCACAGGCGCCAACCTGATCTTCTTGAGGACACCTATCCTTTCGGGCACCAACCCTATCAATCTGTTTCAGCGCTTCAATGTAGGTTGAATGGTTCTTCAAAGCCTCCCAAAAGCTTCTGCAACAAGCCTTGATAATATCTTCAAATTAACCTTCAACAAATGCCCTCAATTGATCTCCGATATGCTTAGCTCATCAATGACAACTTTATCAATTGCAGAAAATGTCTCCAACACTCTTGATCATGCCCAAACAATTTCCTTCAAGGTTATTCCATGAGGACTTCAGTCATGCATCAAAGGTCTTCAACAATGATTGCTCCAAGATACTTCTTCCAAGATAATACAGGCTTCTAGATGGCTCCCAAGAATATTCCCATGGCAACTACAAATCCACTTCAAGATATACTACTTCAAGTTATCTTCAAAACAATGTCTGATGGACTCCTCTCAAACAATGTTCAAATCAGCTATACCGAGATTAGTCTTCAAAGCAAGTCTTCACAAGTTCCAAAGATAATCCTTCAATTTGTCATCATGACAATGTTCCAAAGTAACTGCCAAACCAAGTCTGCTTCTAGCTGCTTCTAGGACTGGTTCAAGATGTATACACAATGCTGGTCTAAGGCTTCTAGTTCTGTCCAAACAATGGCTTCAGGAATGCTTTATCAGCCTGCTACAATAAGCCTTCAAAATATGCTTCAAGAGAGATCAACAATTCAAGGTTTCTATCCAAATAGTTCTTCAAAGACAGTTGGTCTTTTTCATCCAAGTCTTCAAGTCAGCCAAAACACTGTCTTTAAATCTTTTAGACTGCTCTAGAGAATGTTCTTCAACAGGTTGTCACAAGACTTAAATAAGCCTTCAATGGTTCTGCAAATACAAAGTTAATATTGTGCTTCCAAGACAAATTCAATACTGTGCATCTAACCAATGTCTTCAAGAGAGTTTTCACTGTAAAAACAATCTGAATTATGTCCCTCCAACCAAGGCCTACTAGAAGACTTTACTGTAAGACAATCCAACACTGTGCCTCAAACAATTCCAAGACTGTGTTTCTGACTCAGATTTGTTCACAAGAGAAAATACCAAAAATCTTCAACAATCTAATCTCTGTAGTCAAGGATTTCTGCACAGGTTCGAATTTATCTTCAGAAAGAAATTATAGGTCCAAAAATCTTGCTTGTTCCGCAAGTCTGAGGTCTATACTCTACTTCTGTACCTGGTCTGTGACTTGATCTCCATGTCTGGGCTTGTTCTAAGGTCTGGTCTTCACTTTTATGCCTAGTTCAAGATCCTTCCTCACTTCTTGAGCTTAATCTGAGGTTCTCTTCTCAACAGATCAAATTAGGGCTGAGTTTTGTACAAGGCTAGGGTACCAAAAATCAAGAATAACATGTGTTCAAGACCCAAAAACCATAACAAAGGGCAACTGTTCTTCAAATTTGTTTTTTATTTTGACCTTCTTCTTGTTCTCATTTCAGATCCGAGTTTTCTTCACTAAACATCTTACTTAGACGAGTTCTGTGTTTGAAATGATGAGTCTGGTCTCTAATATATACGCGTTACATTTAAATTTCAAGGGGACACAACTTTTGAAAGGGCACATTGGAGCCTACTTAAGTCGGCTAGCATATTTAATTGATTTTTGACATATTCAACTTCAAAAATTGATTTCTCTTCAACGGTAAGGAATTATAGGGCATGTGCATTGTGAATACTCATTAGAAAGCTCTTGACCTCCTCTAAAAGCTGATGTGGTCTTCTTCTCAAGTTGTGACCTCTAATGATGAAAATTTTAATTTTTTCTCCGTCATCTGCATATTTTTCATGACAGCCCTAAATGAATAATTCTTTAATGGAACAAGGGCATTAATTAGGTTAGGGTTTTTATGCTTGGATTTAGGGTTCTAAGAAGTGTTTTTCAAGGTCTTGTTATAGCATCTAGAGTTTCTTTAGGGTGTTGTTAGGGGCATCTTGTAGCAAGGATTTTAAGCACCAACTAAAGCTCTTATATGCATTAGGAGTAGGGTATAGATGATTAGGGCATAGGCTTAGGCTTAGCAAGGCAGGGTTCCATCATATTAGGACAAGGGCTTCTTTGCACAAGTTAGGGTTGCCATCATTTAGGGTTTCATTGTGTTCAATTATGGTTTGGGCATGCCAACTTATCATTTCTAGGGTTTTATGTAGATCTACAATTTCAATATGCATTTTAGGGTTAGGGTTATCCAAGGCATGCTTCAACTAGGGCTAGGGTTTTGTTATCTCTAACAATTCACCCAATTTGCCATCATATTGACATCAATGACAACTTTATCCAACATGAACAAGGTTCAAAATGACCTTGGCCTTGTTGTCTTTGCTAGGAAAAGATGTTTTGGCATACTTGCCAAGTGTGCAACCCTTGCACACCTCATGCTAGTCCACGTTGCACTGTGGCAACCCTGTCACTATCTCTTTGGGACTCTTCAGCGCACCATGGTGCAAATGCCCCATGCACTTATGCCATAACTCCCCAAGCTCTCTGCTCGAGTCATGGCTCCCTCTGCTGGTTAATGTTGTGGCTGTCGCAAACTGTAACTTGTAGAGGCTCTTATGTTTGACTCCAATCTGCTTGGCCACCTTCAATTCTAGCTTGTCCTTCATTACTAGCTTTCTGGCCTCGCTCGAACCCTGATAGAGGCCAATGATGGCAGTTCACATGGCTTTTGTTATCTTCTTTGTTGAGAAATCGATAGGGCTATAATTAGGATGATTTCTTTTATATTTGATAATTCTTGTAATGTATTTTTACCAAAGATGAAAAAATCGCGATCGGGATATTATCGTCGAGGGGAAAAAATCGTAAAAATCGGGAAAAAATCGTAAAAATCGGGAAAAAATCGGCACATACAAAAATATTCATTTTTTTTCAATTTTTTTAATATCTAAAGCATCTACAGCATAAAATAAATGCATTGACACATAAATATGAAAAAAACTAATATATAAGATGTGTAATATCATGTCTAGTGCTACATCACACATAAAACTGAATCCTGTCCTGAATACTAAGTCCTAAGTCTCAAGAGTCAACTCAGCCTCAAAATATCAACAAAAAATATAATAATGTATCTCATATCATGAGTCATAATGTCAACAATCATATACAAAGGAATGTCAATGCACCATATAACCTATGGTCCTATACTATTGATTTCCTCTGCCCCTCTTGCGAGAAAATACAACAGCTTTGCCTTTCTCTCTAGATGAAGACGCTGGCGGGACTGGCAATGGGCTCTGTCGTGCTCTAGAAGAAAAAAATGAAGCACCAGAACCGGAACGGGAACCTGAACCACTAGGAGCTAAAGGAGGCAGACCACGTCCTCTACCGGTAGTAGTGGTAGGTGGTGTCACCTCCTCCTCCTCCTGCTCCTCCTCGTCCTCCCCCTCCACTACCTCCTCCTCTATCCAATCAGGGGCTGACTCCATGACAGGCCTCTCAGCCTCAACCCTCCATTCAGCAGTGGTGTCAATCGCATCTAAAGAGATGGCCTCCATATCAGGAGTCCTCTCAAGTTGTCTCAGCCACAATCTAAGATTGTAGTAGACGTAAACCATGTCATTGAGCCGCTGACCCTCCAACCCGTACAAGGGTCATAAATTAATAAATTAAATATTTAAAAAAAAATATTTAATGAATTCAAAAAATCAGTTCGAAATTTGAATATGTTAAGTGTTTTACCTGTTGCGCCTTTTGGTGCGTATTTTTTCAAATACACTCCAGTTGCGCTCGCATCCTGAAGCGCTACATGTTTGGCTGAGTATTCTAATGGCAAGTTTTTGGAGTTTTGGTAATCTGCCACCGTAGCTCCTCCACCATGCATCTACAAGTTACAAGTTACAACAAATAAGATAAACTTATAATTTATAAAGTTACAAACATAAGAAAATTTTTTAAATAATGAAAATCTTACCTGGCATTTTAGCAGTCCTATCCTGGACAGCCATGTCGAAGCTCAAGGTGCCACCTGCCATTCTGTATACCTCCATCTCTTTGGATATCTCTGCACGTTCTGATGGACTTGGCACCATCTTCTGAACACAAGTGAAAAAGCCATCCATAACCTCAGCATCAAATAGAAAACCACATGAATAAGCAAATGCGGGGTTCAGGAAGAGCCCTGCAGCGTGAATGGGACGATGGAGTGTGTTGTTCCATCGATCATCAATCACTTCCCATAAAAGAAGTTGTCTCTGAAACCCATCATCACCCTTATCATCATAATAGCTGCGAACAGCTTCTTTGGCCCTATCCATGGCCTCATACAAGTAGCCCATTGCGGGCTTCTCTCCATCCACCAATCTAAGAACCTTTACCAAAGGTTCACTAATGCTGCACACCTCTTCCACTCCAACCCAAAAATCTTCCTGATATGACACCAACCTGCAGATGGCCTGTCCCTCTGATTTGCGGCTGATAGTCAAAGCACGCCACTCATCTGAAAGAAACATTCTCTTCAAATCCCACTTAGAATTCAAGAGAGATTGAAGAGAGATGAAAGTAGTGGCAAATCGTGTAATAGCAGGCCGCACCAACTCCTTATTGTTGGTGAATGCCCTCATCAAATGAAGCACAGATCCATGGTTATATATAAATTTTGTGATTCTCTTTGATGATTCTACAATATCTTTGACAAAATCAAGCTTTCCGATGTCCTCCAACATCAAATCAAGGCAATGTGCAGCATAAGGTGTCCAAAATATGCTCGGATACCTCTCCATAAGCATCTTGCCAGTAGAAACATAGTTTGCAGCGTTGTCCGTTATGATTTGGACAACATTTTGGGGCCCAACCTCCATAATGAACACATCTAATAAATCACATAATAATCTTGCATCTTTTACATGTGCAGATGCATCAACAGATTTCATAAACATTGTCCCCTTGGGACAACTGACCAAGAAGTTAATAAGGGTCCTACCCCTTTGATCAGTCCAACCATCTGACATCACAGTGCATCCTGTGACTTCCCATGATGCCTTTAACTCTTCCAATCTCTTGGTGCAGTCAGCTTTCTCATTTTGCAGAATGCGCCCTTTAAGGTCATGATATGTAGGGGCTTTGTATCCTGGGCCAACAACAGCGATAGCATCAATCGTAGCCTGATAAAATGGATTGTTCCTGGCAAGATTGAAAGGAATATCACTCCAAATAAACAGTTTGCCCAACAACTTATCAGCTTCTTCCTTCTCCTTTCTTTTAATAAGGGAGGAGATAGATGGTTGTGCCCCGGGAGTGGTTCTAGGAACAAAAAATGAGGAGGCAACTGTGGGGCTGCCTGTAGAAGAGGTTGATGCTGAAGAGCCACTACCACTCTCACGGTCAACTCCAAACCCTGATATTTGACTCTTCAGAGCTGCTTTGCTGAGTTTAGTGGTTTCTATTTCTCCCAATGAGTTCATGGCTCTTCTGATTATTTCTGGATTGGTGTTTTTGCAAGGGCCTACTTCATGCCCAGGAATTTGTGCCAGGTGGTATTTCAACCTGTATACCCCCCCTGCCATGTGTTGACCACATAATTTGCAAGTCAAGTTTAATCGGTCAAACCCCCCATCAGGTTCACCAAATTCCCAGAAATGATCTAATTTCCTTGGCATGTTGGAAACTTTGAACTTTGAATGTTGAAATTTGAACCTAGGGCACAAGAAAAATTGCCAGTTAAAAAATAAAATTAAAAAATTACAATTTTACATGCAACATTTTGATTTTTTTCACAAAAAAAAAAAACCCTCAACTCAATGCAAAAATAATAGGAAAAAATACATGTTGAAACACAAGCAAAAATAATGGGAAGAACCTAAGAGCACAAGAAGAAATATAAAAAACAAAATTTAACAAACAATTTTTTGCATTTTTGACCAAAATACACCCTCTCCTCTCAATAAAACAAAAACAAAACAAAAAAACACAACCAAATGCAATCACAAATGATGAAAAATACATGGGTAATAGAAACCCATGGAAGAACAAGAAAAAACAAAAAAAAATGGGTCAAATTTGATGCCCATACCTGGAAAAACGTTTTGCCGGAGACACTTGGTCCAAATTCGATTTTTGTTCGCTTGGCTTGCAAGAAATTCTTCACTTTTGTCCAATCTTGGGCTTGTAAATCACCTCCTTCCCTCCTTGGCTCTCCTCCTTCCCTCCTTGGCTTTCATAAGCAAGTCTGTCCAATAAAAATGAAATTGAAAAAACCAAAAACCGCATATATAAAGTCGCTGTTGGAGGCAGCGACGATTATTTCCCATCGAATCGCGATAATATCGCGCTAACGATAATTTCAAAAAATCGCCGAAATTATCGCCGATAAAATCGTTCACTTGAAAAACTTGCGATTTTTTCAAATAATCGCGATTTTTTCATCTTTGATTTTTACTTCTTCTTGATTATTAACTTCTTCACTTATTATTATGTTGTTCTTATCATCAAACAACTACCAAAAACATGAAGATCAATAGTACACAAGAACACAAGATGTAGGGTGAAAGCCAGGGCCAAAACCTCTTTTTTTGAGAGGAAAATCCACAAATATCTTATATAGATTCTTCAAATGATGAATTCCAAGACCTTTAGACCAAGACCAATACCCTTTCAAGACCAAGCCAAACCTTCTTGATGATGTGATTCTTCTATCCAAGTCAAACCCAATCAAATCTCTTCCAACTGCACAATTTCGACCCCAACTACAAAATTTCAGCCTCCATTGTAGGTCTGAAATTTTTGGCCCCTGCAACAGTTGCTGCTTCCACACGTGTGAGGGAAATTAGGGCTACCAAGGATTCCTTGCTCCTTCGCTTGGGTTGCTTCTCCTTCTAGGTCTAGTAGGTGACCTAAAAGTCCTTTCTTTGACCTTCTTTTTGCAACTTGATAACTTCGACCTTATAGCTGCAAAACCCTAGCCTTATCTTCGCACGTGTGAGAGAGAGAGAATTAACCCACAAACTTCATCCTTTTTCCTCATATCCTTCTTCGCTTGCCTTTCTTCTGCCTCTTCTTCTCTTGGATGATGAAGAATGAGTGAGTGTCCATAGGAGGTTGAGTTCTCTCCTATATATAGGCTTTCAAGGAGGACGACATGCCCTAATGAAGCCGACTTGGACTTGGAGGGGTATTTTGACACTTTAAATGCAAAAATAATTCTTTTGGCATGTTACACCACGCCCAATGGGGTTTTTTTCATATGACAATGACTTTCTTGACTTCTTGACTCTATGACAAACTCTAGAAGCACTCAATGGGTGCTTGACCTCTAAATAAAATGACCTTGCGCATGAAACCCATGCTACAAAAAATAACAATACTACTTTTTCTTTCTTTTTACATTATACAAGAATCAAGGGTACATTTCATATTTATGAAGATCGAACCTAGTTACATATTTCAACATTCTTCCCAGTCAAGTGAGGAATAATGTGGTGTTTGACTCCCTCTAGAATGATTCTCCTTGCCTTGGAATCTCTCCTGAGTCCTATTATGCTGAGACAACTACTAAGGGTCATTGGGTGCAGTTGGGACATTATCTACGGTCTCCCACACTCCTTGTTCCTCCAACACCACGACAATCCTCTCACGCCATGAGCATAAGTTGGATGCTTCGTCCAACTGTGCTCAAATCTGAGACCTTGATACGCCATACTGCCAATTCACATTGCCCAAAAACCCTAGTGGCTAAGTCGAATTGGTGAACTCGCCCCCCCTGAATGAAAAACTTGCTCATGAAGATAAAATACTGTGTTTGTTCTTCAATCGAAGGCTATGCTCTAATACCATGTTAGTTTCCTCTAAAACCCATTAATTGATTTGCAATTTTCTAAGTGTGCAATCAGAAATATAGACAACTGTTGTTCTGGAAGCTTAAATTACAAATACATTGAGTTTCCTAACCTAACATTCACAACGGAAATAAAATAAAGCAGAAGACAAACATATTCAACACATAGAACACAAGATATACCCCAACTTTGGGGAAAACCTCCAAACTGTGTGTTTTCTATTAACTCAATAAATAATAAACTCTAGAAATTTATACAGTTAGGGAATACTTCCCTTCTACAACAAATTCCACTCAACTGCTGATCCAAGCTAAAGCAATACAACCCTTGCGTACTCATGCTACTGTACGACCGTGCAGTACGACTGCATTGGTTTTGGGCTGAGTTAAGGATATGTTACCCACCACTTATGGGTAGTGTATATTGGAGAATTTTTTCTCCTATGGTCCTTAGCCAACAGCCCCTTATAGCCACCAGATAGCTCAATGTGCCATTATCTCTGCCACTTGAGCTAGCTATGTGGTTCCTCGCCCACTTGTTATGATTATATGTTTGAAGGTGGGCCTCCCGACCTCGAAGGTATGGATTTTCATTGGTATAGTTGAGTAATTTTCCTTACTTGTCATGGGCACTTTTGGGCATGTATTGGTGGGGGGATTCGATAGAAAGAGTGGGTTAGGTTTGTACTCTTGTCTCCATTGCCTAATTTCGTGGTTCGCCTTGTATCCTAGTCCCGTGGGATCTCCTTTACTGGCCATTAGCTTTAGGGTTGGCACTACATGGGAAATCCCAACTTTGGTTGTGTGGTCTCGCTTTCCTGAAACCATGTACATCACCCCCTTTCCACTCATTTTAAAACCCATTCATCTCTTTTCACATCCAGGTCCACATGTGTCCACTGGGTCCATGTTGACCACTGGAGTGGCACTTGATGATGATGTGAAGACTCCATGCCCAAGGATGAACCAAAGGACACTTGTATATCATCAGTTCAACGGAGTTTTTAAACTCTACTTTTGGTTCTCAGCATCTAAACTCTACTACTTTTCATCATCTTTCTCTTGTATCCAATTTCCACGCTCTATGGGGAATTGTAATAAGTGATGCTAGTAATGATGAATTTTGAGTTAGTATTGAGTCTGTAACAGGCCTAGGTAGCCTGGGACCTTGCCAACAAGTGACTATTACTCTAGGAGATTTTTTTCACTCGGTTAATTATCATCTCCCTATCAGGACTTAATAATTAATTGAGTTTTTTCCTCCAATTTTACCCCAAGCCGAAGTACGACTTGATGGTGAGGCCTTGGGTGAGTCCTAGTGTCTAGAGTCAATTTATATTACCATACTAGATCACATAAAAAATTTCGTGGAATTTGGTTAGGTCTAGGTAGTCATTTTTTAATTTTTTAAATTTACCACAGGTCAAAAATTGCAATTGAATTGTAATAAGTGTTGTCTAGAGAAATTTTATGGGGCATGAGTAATCAAAATTACACCTCACCCTCAACTTTCTATTATTATGCACTTTGAGGGGTTAAAAATGTGTTTTGAACCCTCAAAACCCACTTTTCCTAAGTTTAGTGCTAAATTTGACAATTAATTAAGTCAAAAATTAAATAAATGGAGAAAATTAAATATCCACACATGTTAAATGTTGTGGAAATGAGGTGGAAAATTATGGAGGAGTTAAAGTGAAGTCCCAAGATGATGTGGACTCCTAAAATCAAGGAAAGGACATGTGCTCAAATAAAATCGAATTTCTGGCATTAAATGAGAAGGCTGCTTACTTGGAAATTCGAATTTGTGAAGTTAATGCACATTTGGGAGAATATTGGTGTAGATTTTTGTGGGAAATTGTCTCCACATGGGTAACCACCCATCTACACTTGTCATTCCATCATAAAATTCGAATTTGGCACATAAGGGAAGAAGAAAATGATGTCTACTTGCCAGAAATCGATTTTTACATTTGGCATTGGAGCTTTGCTTATCAAATTCGAATTTTCCTTGTGATCTCCTCCCCTCACCACTTGACATTTGATTTTTCATCGGGATTTGATCCCATTCTCTTATATAAGTGAGCCTTGGGCTCGCATTTGTAATATTGTTACTAACTATTGTGCTTGCGGAAACGCTGCTGCCTTGTACACTTCCAGAAATATCAATAAAGACTTTCGGGTTTCATTCATGAGGTGTTCCTCCTTTTGGAGTGTGATGAATTGTTGATCATTGGTATAATTCTTTTTACTCATGATTTGATGTAATTTATTTCCATATGCTCTTGTAGATTTGTCAATGTAGAGCTATCTTACATTGACATTTGATTTTGAAGTATGCTCTAGGTATAGAATGCTCTAGTTGGTTTCAAATAAATCTTTAGAGTTTCTTATCATTGTTTTTTGCTAAATTTATATGGAACTAATTATTGATTTAAGTTTTGTAGAGGGAACATCTTGTTGGGATCAAAGAAGCAAGTGTTGGGGGAAGTCTTTGGAGAGACCAACCCACTCTTGATACATTCTCAAATGAGCTCTTATTTGTTCTTTGAGCCTTCATAGTCTTATCTTACAAAGTGGTTTTGCAGGGGTTTTGGGACATAACTTGTACACAAACCGAGTACTTCTAAATTTAAATATCTTTTAAAGCATTGTGCTTCATTGCTTTCATTTGCTATGTAAGAGCTTGAAGATGACT
Source organism: Pinus albicaulis (assembly GCA_034641835.2). NCBI lineage: Eukaryota > Viridiplantae > Streptophyta > Pinopsida > Pinales > Pinaceae > Pinus > Pinus albicaulis. The sequence goes on from CM076584.1 coordinate 1,369,273,858, forward strand.
AAGCAAAAATGAGAGTTTATTTGAACTCTTTGGCTTAGCCCTTTGTAAATTGTTGTGCAATATTTTGTAATTTTATCTGCCTAATATTTGGTTGGTTTTGTAGCCCTTTTTCTTTAACTTGTTTTCTTGTAGCAACTTTCAAGATTCACTTTCAAGAAATTACTAACAATTTGTTGCAGGACCTTTGGGCTCTGAATTTCAAATGAGAAAGATAGCTCTCTCTCTTTTTGCCGTGGGCATTGAAGAGGCTTAGCTTCTCTTCTTCTATTGTAAAATCTGAATTCTTTTGAGTCTTTTATTTCAGAAATTCTTATCAAGGAAAAGTCTATGGTCTCAAATTTTCATATGTAAAGACTTTCCTTGGGTTAGAGGAGGCCTCATGGTCATTTCCCTCTTGTAAAGCTAATAAATTTTTTGATTTTGGGAGCGTGGGTTTTACTCATTGGCATCCCTAGCTCTCAACATTTTGGAGAGGACTTGTGTTTTGAGTTATTAATTTTTTCTCACTTACATGCATTTCATTTTAATTGGTTAATTAACGCAACCATGTATTTCGCTCATTTAGCTTGAAATATTGTTCAAAGTCCACTAATGCTTCACCATCGATCACATTTTACATCTTAAGTTTTAGTGCATCAAGTACTTGGGCAATTTCACTTTACAAAGCAGTCTTTCATTTTATTTCAAGCTAATATAAAGTCTATTTATTTTGCAAAGTTAATTGAATACAATTCTTGAGTTTACTTTTCACAAACATTTCCATTTACTTTACATGCAAGTCAATCTCTCATATTTCTCAAGTTTTATTTGCTTTTGCGTATATCACAAATTTATCAGAAGGCAAAACAAATACTTACATGTTTACGCAATCTTGTGTCTAAAGTATCTCCACCATTTATTTCAATGTTTTGAACATCGCGATTTTTTCGCAGAAATGATTTAATCGCCGATTTTTATATTTTGAAAAAATCGTGAAAAAATCGTTGGCCCGTCAAACAGCGACCCAATAACACGCAAATTCGATTTTTTTTTTGTCATTTTTGCAGACAGAGGTTAAGAAATAGAGCTAAGGAGGAGGAGAAGTCATCTTGAGAGGACACAATCCGCTTAATGAACGACCCAGATTGATTAGAAATTACTATACTTTTACAAGGCAATTTTACATCTGTTTTTAGCTTCGGGGGCGCTGCCCCCGAAATTCCCCCGCCAGGGGGGGCCTCCATAAAGTCACAGTCACCTCCACTGGACCCCCTAGGCAGCGTTTAATTATGGGCGGCGTTGCCGCCCCATTAAGGTACAGGGGTCCAACGTTGTGATACAAAATAAACAAGATAATCAGGCTCCACACCCACAGAGAGGCCTATCATGGAGTCAACCCCTGATTGGATAGAGCAGGAGGTAGTGGAGGGGGAGGAGGAGGAGGAGGAGGAGCAACAGGAGGAGGAGGAGGTGACATCACCTACCCCTGCTACCGGTAGAGGACGTGGTCTGCCTCCTTTAGCTCCTGGTGCTTTAGGTTCTGGTACTTTAGGTTCTAGAGCACAACAGAGTCCATTGCCAGCCCCGCCAACTTCTTCGTCTAGAGGGAAAGCTATTACATTTTCTCGTAAGAGGGGCAGAGGAAATCAGTAGTATAGGTTATTTGGTGCAGTCCTTTGTATATAACATTATGACTCATGATATGAGATACATTATTTTATTTTTTGTTGATATTTTGAGGTTGAGTTGAGACTCAGGACTTAGATTCAGGACATGATTCATTGTTATGTGTGATGTAGCACTAGACATGATATTACACATCTTATATATTAGTTTTTTTTCATATTTATGTGTCAATGCATTTATTTTATGTTGGGGGTGCTTTAGATATTAAAAAAATTGAAAAAAAATGAATATTTTTTTGTGCCGATTTTTCCCGATTTTTACGATTTTTTTTTTGATTTTTTCCCCTCGCCGATTTAATCCCGATCGCGATTTTCAAAACATTGATTTATTTAACATTTGCAGATTTACTTGCATGTCATAGTAAGCATATTAACTTAGTTGCACATTTAAAATTAACCTCCAAGCATAAGCTTGGTTGATAGAAATTATAGGGAAAAAGACTTTCTTGGAGAATTCTTCCATTTGGTACGAAGTAACGTAAAAGCGTGTGACCTTGTAGTTATGAAGGTGGCTTGTCCCCTTGTAGGAACGAAGACACACGCTAGTTCGTAAGACTCAGGGGAAAGGTATCATTAATGACACCCTCGTGTCCTCGCCCCCTGTTTCTTACAGTCACCCCAATTTTTATCTTTTGGTAAGAACTCAAGAGGAGGACTTCTCACCTAGATTAAGCATTTTAGATTAAAAGTAACCAAGATTAATTGCATCCAAATCTAGTGTAATTGCATCTCATGCTAATACACCTCATGGTTTACTTGCAATTGTTTATTCCTCTTGTCATTTTTGAAATTGAATACTTTATTGTGGCAAGCGTCATTTTATCTACATTTTGCAAGTAAAACGCTAATTGTTTCCTTTTGAGCAAGATAGTTTCTCATGCTTTGATTCATAAATCTATTTATCTAGAAAGCATTTACAATATCTGCGCTAACATTTTCTTGTTTCACTTTTCATGATTACTTTTGCTTTCCATTTGAAAACATTTCATCTATTTTAAGAAAATACCTTTCATTTCTTGAGCAATACTTTGAAGGCACTGGTTTTCATATGATTTATGCTTATTTTATGTATTGATGGTTATTGCTCATATCACTTTTTGCTTATAAATTTTAGGAATTAATCTATTTAACTCTAACAACTCTCCTAGAAAACTCACATCTTTAACTTAGTTTCTTTTAGGGACCACCCTCCATAGCTAACCTAGGAGATAGCTTGAACAGAGAGAGTTGGGATTAGTGTGACAGCCCCTCCTCTTAGTTCCTTGCCACCAACCACACCTTGTGGGGTTAAAGACTTTTCTCACTAGCTAGTAGGTAGCTGTAGGCGGCAAGTGATAACAATCCACATAGGCTTAGTTTCCCCCTCCCCCTATCCACACCTTGGGTTGGGCTTGGAACGATGCCCTAGAGATTAATGAAACTAAAAGAAAAGAAAAGAAAAACATAATTTGGCCACTTTCAATAGGAAATATATCACAAAATGCAAAAGATGGCCAAGACATACAAATTTAGCACGTGGGCAAAAGCCAAACATGAGCTCCACCTCTTACCCATGGCCATCACCCTGGTTCCTATGGGTCCTAGATGAACCCCCTCCATCATTAAGGAACCCATGATTGTCCCAACCCTTGGTGGGCGATGAACTGCCCTACTTTAAGGGCGATATCCACTGCTATATATTACACAACATGCTCTCATCCCCTGGAGCCCCAAGTAGTTATGAAGAAAAATCAATCAAAGACAAAAGGCATATGAAGAAGGGTGGAAAACAAAGGGCGGAAGTAACTCATTTACCACAATTTCTCCCTCCTATACTCATATACCAAGGTGTGGGCTTCCTTATTGGAGCTACCCATGTGCCATGACATGTGGTTTGGACTCTGGATGATTCCCCTGAAGGCTGATACCCAATCCGTTCCATTACTATATCGTTTGCCACCTACCACTTGAGGGATGTACCATGGACATGTCATCCCCTTTAGAGGTTGAAACCACCTAACAGTGTCCTTGATTAACCCTCTTATTGAGCTTGGAGACACTTGTACATGCCAAAGCCCACTATGGAAGGGCATGCCACCATGAAGTGCCCCATTGATTCCATGACTTGTAAGCTCTTTTTCTTGATTATTCTAAATGATTTGTTGTGTTAGAGGGCAAGGGGACGCATTGGATCTTATGCAGGATTGCAGGTGGGTCTCCATTTGGGGCTTGGTCTCCCTATAAGGGGTCCTAGCCATCTAGAGGGCCACATTGGCACTTGTAGGGTGAGCATTGAGAGCCATGGGCCTCCACCATAACATTGAGTACTTCATGGATCCCCAAAAATGTTCATTGATTGGTCGTGTTCCACCTTTTGGATGAGGATGATGCACTTGGTTCACCATGCCCAACCGACTCTACACTTGCACCATACACTTGGCAGATGATCTGGTGTCAAGATGAGCACCACAGAGGGCTTATGACATCATCCTAGCCCTTACAGATGGTTTACAGACATTTTCGATCCACTTGGAGACCCATGAGGATGTCCTTGTGCCCCTCACAATGACTTGGGGCACCACAGGGATTTGCTTGGAAACAAGGGGCCAACCCCTTGTCCACTATGTTTGAGGTCTATTCTCGCATCATGGCACATTCTGTACTTCATTAGGCCTCCTAAAAGGCCCAACGACTCACTTTATTAATCATTCTACCCTCTTGAGAGGTTTATTATTGTGTTATTGAGTTATCTTGGTGGGCTTGTCACCAAGGGATGTTATTATTGCACAATATTTTATTATTTGGGGCTCAATTAGGCCAAATTAGGCAAAACTCATTAGTGATTGTATAAATAGAAGTGAGGTGTTTCATTCTAATCATCATCACTTGGATTTGGATTTAGTAGCTCTTGAGAATTTTGCATTCCCTTTTGGCGGATGAGTTTGGATGTTATGGATGCATTTTGATGTTTGGATCTATCTCTCTTGTCTTGGAGCTTCATTATTGGTATAATGTGATGATTGGATATATTCTTTTATACATGTAAGTAATTTTTTTCATGCTTATTCTTGTTATTTACTTTGTCACATGAATGTTGCTGGGATTTTCGCTATACAAGTATGAAATTTATCGCTTTCTTATGCGAAATTGTGGAAATTTTGATCTTTTATAGCGTTGCATAATTGCATGGGCCATGTATGAATGAGTGAATGTTCCTAGAGATTATTTTGTTGAAATACATCTTTACAAGTCATGAATTACTGCATATCGAAGTATAAAGATCTCAAGTCGCTGCTCTCATGCCCTAATTGTTGAGATTTTGTGTATTTGGGGTAGCATCAGTTGTGCTCTAGGTCCCAAATTTTGAGGAAGGACTAGAGTTCACCTAATCTACAAGACCCAGAAATGGATTTGGGAAATTTCATCTGGTTTAGGAGATATTAAATTAATTAATTATTTTAATGTATTTCCTAAGTTAAAACTTAGGAAAGTAAAATAATTAAAGTGAATTTAATTAAACATGTGATGAAATTGTCTTAAATCACTCGGATCAAGCTTTCTTTTAATCTTAGCCACTGATTCAAGATTTGATCATGGCCGTTGATTTGTCAACGAGAAAAGTATAAAGGAAAGGCTTGGGGTCATTTGTAAAGACACACAGAGGCAGAGCACTGAAGCTAAGCTGAGATTCTAGGGCGGGGTTGCTAAGAATACTCAGAAGTGTTTCAGCTGCAGAGAGGGGAATTTAGACCAAGGGGATGATCTGATCCCAGGGTCTAGAATACACAAGAGGCGGAGAAGAGATCAGCTCAAGGACAACGCAGAGGAAGGCAGTAGCAGCATCAGCAGCAAGGACACCGTAATTTTCAGGAAACCCTTCAGGGGTTACGCAGAGACCCTTAGGGGCAGCGTAGTGACTGCATCGCCCATTCTGGAGTAATGCAGTCCCTTCCGGAGCAGCGTTGAGGGTTTGGAGGCCATCCAAGGTTGACGTAGAGGCTTTCAGGGGCTTCAGAGGTTGACACAGAGCCTTTCAGGGGTAGCGCTGGGGCGTCTATGCCTAGATTTGGCTGAGTTCTGTAAATATCATTTGAGGGTGTGGGTCAGTCATTATTTTGGCCCTAGATCAGCTAGTGAGCTGTAGATCTAGAGTTTTCTCTGTCGGGTTTTCCAAATCTGGAACTTAGAGTTGTGTATTCATAAATTTTCTTAATAATAGAACCCTCTAACAGCCAGAGACCGGTTTTCCCACCTTGGGTTTTTCCGGGCACTATTTGTCCAAAAATAACTGTGTCAGTTTGTCTATGTGTGCATGTGCTTATTCTAGATTTGAATTGGTAGAGATTTGTTATATGTTTTGCTTCGATTTTAACTTGAATTTATTCAGTTAATAACTTGTATAAATAGGAGGAGCATAACCGAGTTAACAGTAATAATTTCTGCATAAGTTATAAGACTCAGAAATTTCTACATGGTATCAGAGCAATTGCAGATCTAGAAGGGTCACCAGCTGAAGAATTTGAAGGGTCTAGCTGTAGAAAGCAGCAAAGAAGCAAATCTAAAGGGACAACGCAGTTTTCAGGAGCAAATTCATGCAGAGGGAAGGGTGACGCTGTCCAGCGCTGTGTCCTAGCAAGCCCACGCAATTACTGCGCAGAGGCAGCTCAAAAACAATGCTGGTTGGGTCTGAAGCCAGCCAGTGTGATTCAGATCTGAATCTGTCAGATCCAGAAAAGACTGCAGAAAAAACTACAGAAGTTCAGAAGAGCTGGTGGGGTTAAATTTCTGAAGTTTTCAGATTTTTAGCCTTAGCACAAGTGACAAAGATTGGGAGGATATCAGCTTCTCAGGAAGGTTCTTGCCAAAGGAAACTTAGAGTTTGATTAGAGGATCAAAGAAGAAGCTGAATCATAGTTGATTTGGTAGATTTCGAAGGAGGGAAATCAAGTGTCGGAGGGAGCAGAAGGCACCTGTTTCACCAAGGGCCTTAGATCCATTTCTCTAGCAAAGAGAAAAGGAAGTTCCGACACATTTTGAGCAGATGGCTCCTCATGGACTGTGTGATCAGGATAGGCTAGAGGGCCTCTCAAACTTTTCGGTTTGGAAAGCAAGGATCCTAATTGTCCTTGAGGCGTACAATCTAAGAGACCATGAAGAGCAGACTCTGGCTGGGGTTTGAGTCTAGGAGGCTCATATCTGTGATTCCGAGAGTCAGATCGATCTGTTGCTGGGGTGACGCAGTGCCTAAAGGAGGTGATGTAGGGCCTATGCAGTCACTGCGTAAAGACCTCTAGAGGTAGCTTTTCCAGTGATCGGATCAACTCGATTTTCTAGTGATGGTGTGGGTTAAAACTCACAGTTTCTTTCAGCCAGTATTTCTCTCTGTAACTGAATAACCCTTGAGGTATTCAGAGATGTATTCAGGATTCGCTACTGCTTAATAATACAAACCCTCAGATCTGTTGCATCGATTTTCTCGCATTGGGTTTTTCCGGCGGCTTGTGTCCTATGTGTGATTGATTTCTTGCTCAGTTTCCTTGTTTCAGAATCATATTTTATTTAGTGTAGGCTGCTTCAGTAGTTACTTCAATAATTCATATTTGAATTAATTCTGTAAAAGTAATTTACATAATAGGAGAAGTACACTCAGTTGTTGCAGTATGATTCTTATGATTGTCAGATCAAGGAATTTTCACAGTTGGTTCACCAACGAGAGATTATAAGAGCAACTCGATGGGTAGAGGGAAGATACACTTAGCACATCGAGTTCCTTGGCAGATCGAGCTATCTAGCTGCAGTCGAGCAGGGAAGAAGAGTTCGAGCCAGAAGGGATGCAGGAGCAAGAGGGAGCAGAGACGGTTATTCTAGTGGAGTTTTCTAGCGCTGGAGACTCAGTAGCAAGAGGGGCGAGTTCTCCTTAGTGAGGTTGTGTAGGGATTGCGCAGGCAACTTTCGAGGGAGTTCGATTCTGCTGAAGGAGAGGTGATTTAGTTGCTGGAGGCCGGGAAAATTTCTACAAGGCCAAGCGAGTCATCTTCAGAGGTTGAGTTATGCAAAACGACAACATCAGACTAGTTCCTAAGGCAGTGCGAATTGGCTTGCGTAGATGTTGCGCAGAGGCTGACGCATGCGTCTTCGTGTAACTAGTTTGAGCTAGTTTCAGAGCTGAGATCAGTGTCGGGTGAGACAAAAATTGTCTCACTAATTTTTGGCTAGACTATTTTGCCGAGGATTACAAGTTGGTCATCCATATTTTTGTACTCAGATTTCACTGCTGCATAATAATAATAAAACCCTCACTACTGCATTGGTTTTCCCACATTGGATTTTTCTAGGGACATTTTTCCAAAAATAACGGTGTCAATTTTATTGTGTGTGTGCATCTATTTTTCTTAATTTCTAGTTTATTTTCTGCAATGTTTTTATTGTGAAGAAATTGCAATGTGATTTATTCGTCAATTTTCCGTAAGAAAATAAACTGCATAATTAATCATTTAGAAGAATAAATTCCAATTGCTACATTTTGATGGTTTTTCACACTCATTGAGTCGTTGATGTACTTGGTCAACACACAACTTGATATTTGTTTTGTAGTGAACCAGTTGAGTCAGTTCATGATGGAGCTGACCAGAGTTCACTGTGTTGTTGCGAAGCATGTTTTGAGGTATCTTAGAGACACAAAAGATTATGGATTATGGTACAAACAAGTTGGAGTGAGGTTGGGCCACTGGAGGGCTTCGCAAATACAGATTAGGTTGGGAGCTCCACAGATCCAAAAAGTATGTCAGGTTGGGTCTTTCGCATTGGGTCAACAACTATTTCTTGGTTAAGCAGGAAGCATAGATCAGTTGCACTCAGTTCAGCAAAGGCCAAGTACATGGCTGCTAGTTTGGTAGCTTGTGAAGCTATTTGGATGCAAAAGTTGCTTATGGGACTTTTTAGATAGAGGATGGAGCCCACTGTGATACACTGTGATAATCAAAGTTGCATTAATCTCTCTTAGAATCCAGTATGTCACGATCGTTCCAAGCATTTCAAGATCAGGTGTCATCATCTTAGGGGTTGTGTGCATAAATGGATAGTGAAGCTACAACAAAGGAGCAAACAACAAATATCTTGACCAAGGCATTGGAAAGAGGCGGTTTTGTCTATTTTATATATAAGTTGGGTGTTGTACATAATCCCTTGCTTGCTAAGAGGTAGTGTTGAAAATTTAGCGAGTGAATGTCTTCTAGCTTGTGCCTTAGCCAGTGAAGACCTTGATTTGTCTTTCTCTAGCATGAGTGCAAACTCATGAGGTAGCCTTCAGTTACGATGATTTTATTTTTCAGTTTACTGGAATGATCATCTAGATTTCATGCGTAGAGGTGGAGCTTCAACTACGTGGAGTCTTCTTCAGTTTAATTACAGAACGAGGTGGTAGTTACAAGTTTAGTTAGAACGAGTTAGTCTTCAGTATTGATTGGAGAGAGAACGAGTTAAGACTCCAAGTGTTAAAATAAATCTTTCGGGAAATCACATGAGAAATTTAAGAACTGACGCGTTTCGAACTACTGAATGTAGTTCATCATCAGGATGAACTACAAGACTCCAAGTGTTGATTGAAGAAACAACGAGTAGAACTCTCTATTAACTCGCAATCAGAACTGAAGCTTCTAAATTGAGCAAGGCCTTCTTGCATGCTCGAATTGGGTCTATAAAGAGGAGGACGAAGGCATAGTATCATCACATGTTTGTGAGATCATTCTTTGTGTGTGTGCACGCAGAATTGAGGAGCTTGTGCGCTAAGATTTAGGAGGCCACAAGTGCGCAAGGAAATAGGGGATTTGTGCTAGAAAATAGGAGCGGAGATTTGTGCTAGGAAATAGGAGGAAGTGCGCAAGGAAATAGGGGCTCTAGTGCACAAGGAAATAGGAGCAGGGATCGTGGGATTTGCAGGGCAGGTCAAGACTAGTTTAGCAGTAGAAAAAGTATGTTCTTAGAGATAGATAGCTTTGTAGTAGATCTAGTTGCTCAAGAACAATCAATAAAATACCACAACAAAGAAAGCACATTTTCCCTTTTGGGTTTCCTAGGTAAACAAGTGTGTCAATTTGTGTGATTTTGTTTTTATCTCTCGATTATTTTCTGCCGCTTATATTGTTAAGAAACTCTATATCTTGGTGAAAGTAAATTTGGTTTCAGTTTTCAGTTGCCTTGTTTTCAGTAATTCATCTAAGTAGTTGCAGAGTTTCAAGAAAATTAACATTTTGTTGGCAAATCTGACTGGTGATATTTCTTAATTCTGATCTAAGCTACATAGTACAACCTATATGATAGTGCCTCTCTTGTTAAATTTACTATCATAAAACAAAGTATTCTTTTGATATAATGTCGATGATGAATAATGATACGTGAATCCTTTGCAATCATTGATTTTAATCCTCCTTGAATTTGGTGATGTAAATTAAACACTGGCGGCAAAAATTTATTTTTATTTCCAAGCATCAATGAATGAGCAATATTTGTCTAAGTTAAATCATTAGTAGCTTGTTCTAATTTGAATTCTCCCTTATCTTGAGACTAGTTCTCAAATTGTCTTAGTCGAGCTCAGCTAGAAGAACTTGCCCTTTATATTACACGACTTAGCCTAGTTTGCCTCATTATTTTTGATCTAAGCTACAATCCATATGATATTGCCTCTCTTGTTAAATTTCTGTTGAGATTTTGTGTATGTGGGGTAGCATCAGTTGTGTTCTAACTCCCAAATTTTGTGGAGGGACTAGAGTACACTTGATCTACAAGACTCAAAAATTGATTTGGGAAATTTCATCTGGTTTAGGAGATATTAAATTAATTAATTTATTTAATGTATTTCCTAAGTTAAAACTTAGGGAACTTAAATAATTAAAGTGAATTTAATTAAACATGTGATGAAATTGTCTTAAGTCACACAGATCAAGCTTTCTTTTAATCTTAGCCATTGATTCAAGATCTGATCATGGGCGTTGGTTTCCCAACGAGAAAAGTATAAGGGAAAGGCTTGGGGTCATTTGTAAAGACACACAGAGGCAGAGCACTGAAGCTAAGCTGAGATTCTAGGGCGGGTTTGCTAAGAATTCTCAGAAGTGTTTCAGCTGTAGAGAGGGGAATTTAGGCCAAGGGGATGATCTGATCCCAGGGTCTAGAATCAACAAGAGGCAGAGATCGGCTCAAAGAGGCAACGCAGAGAAGCAGGAGGGCAACAGCAGGAGGGCAACAACTTGTGCTACGCAGGTGCTGCGCAGTCCCTCAAGGACAGCGTGATTTGCTGCAGGAAACCCACAAGGGCAGAGACCCTAAGGGGCAGCGTAGGAACTGCGTCACCCAGTCTGGGGTAATGCAACCCTTTCTGGAGCAGCGCTGAGGGTCAGTGCGGCTTCAGACGCTGACGTAGAGGCTTCAGGGGCAGTGCTGGCGTTTCTAGGCCCTAATTTTGGTTGAGTTCTGTAAATCCCGTTTGAGGGTGTGGATCAGTCATTATTTTGGCCCTAGATCAACCAGTGAGCTGTAGATCTATTATTTCTCTGTCGAGTTTTCCAGATCTGGAACCCAGGCTTGTTGTATTCAGAAAATTCTTAATAATAAAACCCTCCAGCAGCCAGAAGACTAGTTTTCCTGCATTGGGTTTTTCCGGGGACTATTTGTCTAGAAATAACTGTGTCACTTTGTCTATGTGTGAATGAACTTGTTCTAGATTTGGATTGGTGGAGATCTGTTATGTGTTTTGCTTCGATTTTAACTTGAATTTATTCAGTTAATAACTTGTCTAAGTAGGAGGAGCATAAACAGATTAACAGTAAATAATTTTTGCATAAAGTGTAAAGATTCAGAAATTTCCACAATTTCTACTATCATAAAACAGAGTATTCTTTTGATATAATGTTGATGATGAATAATGATATGTGAATCCTTTGCAATCATTGATTTTAATCCTCTTTGAATTTGGAGATGTAAATTAGACACTGGCAGCAGGATTTTATTTTTATTTCCAAGCATCATTGAATGAGCAATGTTTGTCTAAGTTAAATCATTAATAGCTTGTTCATATTTTATATTATCAATTTGAACTCTCCCTTATCTTGAGACTAGTTCTCAAATTGTCTTAGTCAAGCTCAGCTAGAAGAACTTGCCCTTTCTATTACACGACCTAGCCTAGTTCGGCTCATACGAAAGCCCTCCTTAGGTCATAGGAAGCCCCTTCCTTACCGTTAAAGCGAGAGACAAGGCCACCAGGGTGACAGTGGGTGGCTTGTCTGATAGTTGTTTCTAGGTTCCCCTGCTAGGATTTGGAATTTTACTTTTAGGTGAGAATTTGAGTCGCAACACGCAAAATGTGGTCCCCCACGCTCCCCCCCTGCTGGACCCAAACAGGCTCCCTTGAAAGTAAGAGAGGAACTAATTTGTTTTGGGGATGTCTGCTCCCTCAACATCTGTGACATGGTTCTAGACCGATAACAGGTTTAATTTTTAAAATCTTATGACAGTATAGAAGATCTTAATTTCTTTTGTGATGTATTTTTCTTGCCTTTTCCGGTTTTTACACAGGAGACTCATGGAATACGTGATTTGCAGGATAGTGCATGTATTTCTTCTCCACTTCGGCAGGTAAAGAGTAAATATTAAATATGGTCCAAGCATATGCTATGGCATTCTCCTTAGTCCCAGCTGTCATGCTTTGTTAAGTGCAATTACATATTTCCAGGAAATTTGTGGAAATATAAAGTCAGGCATAAGCATTATATATCAAAACTTCAGTTAGGACACAAGAAAAACAGGATCTGCAAGTAGCAATGGCGGAATACAAGTTAGACGATAAGACTGGAACAACTTTGCATCTCCTCCTCTTCTCAGATGTTACCAATAGCAAGTGAGTATTTTATCTCTAATTTCTGCAGGTAATACATTGTTTTTCTAAATTTTGGATTATTTACTGTGGTTGTTCTACCTCCCAGGTCACTACTTCTTTAGTAAATGCAATATGCCATTTTCAAATGTCATTAATAGCAAGTGCACATTTTATCTCTCATTTCTGCTGCTTTAACATTGTTTTTCTAAATTCTGGATCATGTAGTGTGGTTGTGCTACCTTCTAGGTCACTTAGTTCCTTAGGTTATGCAAAATTCCATTTTCTTAGACAGAGTGAATAAATGACTGAATTCATAGTCCACTTGCCAAGGTAGTCCAGACTCCATCGTACCTCATCATAATTTTCTTATTTGTTCAGAGTAGATAGTGAATGCATCTGTTCTAGCATTCCAGTAAAAAGAATTCTGATCATAAATTGTTTGAAAAGGACTTTTTTTAAAGTCTCATCTGCCTTTTGGGTGATAACAGATTGTATTTGTAATGGTCAATTTAATAATGTGTTGCTTATTCTTGACCTTATCAAGATGACAACTGGGAGCAATAAAAAAGAGAAAACGATGAATCAAAATGAAAAGCTGAATAACAAAGGTATTTGACAGACTTAAGTTGTGTCAATGATTAAAATAAAGTGCTTCATAAACCTCTGGAAAACAAAACAATGACCATTAAACCTGCAAATCAATGACCCAACTAGGGCTTATTAAGTGAATCTATCATAGTGGGGAGTTTTTAGGCCTTTTTGGGTTGATGGGGTTTATCCAAAACATGCCAAAACAGAGGTAATTTTGGCTGGATCCTCATAGTTTGGGATGCACAAAATGTCATGGGAATGATGTTGAGAGCTGCGCTCCTCACCTGAGAGCTGCACTCCTCACCTATAAGCTCCTGCTAAGCTCCCAAATATATCGGGATTGTTTCCTACTAGTTCCAATGTTCCGGAAATGGAGGAAATATTGGGAGGAGGTTCGTCAACTCCCATAAGCAGTTCTTGTGCAATGCTGACATTACTATATCTTAATATTATATATTTATAAATTAACATTAATATATAATTTTCTCTTGGGAAAGTAGGCTTTAGCAGTAAATATTAAAAATGCTGTGTGGAGGTGGATCTCTTGGCTTACAAACAAGGGTGTCTCATACACCAATTTGGTGTCTCGCTTGGCTATGATCAAAAACTCATTTGCTTAAGATTCTAAGCAAGAAAACTGAAGAAAGAGGACCAATGAAGAAAATAATCCTTAATCTTTCTTTTTTTCCTTTTATGTTTTTATCTTCACTCCATCCCCCTAGAGAAGGTTCCATGGGGACTAACTATAAATAAGAATCTGGTTTCTAGGATACGTGACGAGCCTTTTGATTACCTTTCTAATTGCTTAGAGAGACAAACAAAAGACTGATCATTTAATTGTCAACCCGGGGTTCGTAGGGGAACTTGTGAATTTTTGTGCATCGTATATGCTAGTACATTCGTGTATGTGTTTGAAGTTGTAGTAACTAAATGATTGTCATTTAGAATTTCCTTGAAATTCTGCAATTGCTCTATTGAACAATCTGAAAACTAGTTTCTTTTTATTAAGACACAAAATTTGTCTACTTATTTGCAGCGGAATAAAACATAATTAAATACAGTCACACGATAGCCAAAAAGCACAAAAAAACTTCTAGGGAACCCAACTGGGAAGACCCTCTACTAGCTGTAGAAATTTTATTGACAAAGTTGAAAAAATAGAATTAATTACAAGGCAAATTGTTTCACAAGAGAACAAGGCTGTTCTCTTTGCTGATCAGGGCTACAGGGGAGCGCACTCCGAGTGGGAGCGACTCGAGAGCGTGCTCCTGAAATTCGCTTCCACAGGGAGAGAATTTCGGGAGCACCCTTCTATAAAAAAAATTGCTCCTTGGCTTTTTTCACAAAGTTGTTCCAAACACAATTGTTTTTCAAAGAAACAAGAGTTTTTGAGTGTGACAACCTAATATTCAAGCCTATGGCCCTAAAATTGATATGCAATTCATGGTAATGCTAAGTTCTTAAAGTAAAAGTGACATTCTCCTTTATCTTTCATTTTCATCCTTTTACTTTAATTTTTAACATTACCATGAAATGACTTAGGATGTTTGAGAGTGGTTCCGACCTCATTGGATTTCAAATGGAGAAAGTAGAATTTTAGATCTCACTCAAAATCCAGGGGACTTATTTGTTTTCCAAGATTGGGGAGATTGCAATGTTTCCTTTCGATTTTGTCATGTACTAGGGTATTGAACTTTTATTTAATCAAGAGTGGGAGCGTGCTTTCGCAAAAAAAAAAATCACTGCCTGGCTTTTTTGCAATTTTTTTTTCACAAAGATGTTCCAAACACAATTTTTTTTCAAAGAAACAAGAGTATTTGAGTGAGACAACCTAATATTCAAGCCTATGGCTCTAATATTGATATGTAATTCATGGTAATGTTAAATTCTTATAGTAAAAGTGACATTCTCCTTTATCTTTCATTTTCATCCTTTTACTTAAATTTTTAGCATTACCATGAAATGACAGGATGTTTGATAGTGCCTCCGACCTCATTTGATTTCATATGGAGAAAGTAGAATTTCAGATATCACTCAAAATCCAACGAACTTATCAGTTTTTCAGGATTTCAAGATTGGGGGGATTGCAATGTTTCCTTTGGATTTTGTCATGTACTAGGGTATGTGTAATGAATAAAATAATATAAATAATGATTATTAGTTAATTAGTAATTAGGTTGAAAGGCCATGTCTGATAAGACATGACCTTTCGTGAAGAGGCACTTGCCTAGGGATATAAGCAGGTCTCAGTTGTAACATTCATATCAGTCAATTCTTATTCATCTTACTATTTAATATAATGTGTATCCTCATGAATATTCTGATATTCCAAGTCTTTTGGAGTATTTGACTTGAGAAGGAAATTTGTTCACTTCATTTGGTGTCAAAGCAGTTTGAACCTTCGACCGCCTAACCGCTGCACAGAGCCACGCTCTTCGATCCAAGCCCTTGGCCATCAAAAATTCGTTAACATTGTTGCCGTGGAAGTGTTTCGTTACTAGAATTTGGAGTTTCTCTAGCTTGCCAGTAGGCATTTGGCCATATAAAAAGAAGAAGAGAAGATTTAGATAAAAATAAAATATTAGGGAAAATATATATATATATATATATATTAAAAAAATTGGAAAAAATTGGAAAAAAATAAAAAAATAAAAGTCCAATTGCTATATTAAAAAAGAAAAGAAAAAAAGGTCAAAATAAACAAAAGGAAAAAAAACACAGATAGTAAAAAAAAAAAAAATAGCTTCCGCATCATATTAAATATATTGAAAATCCAATTGTGGTTACTCGTACATCCACCAGCAAGAAATACAACCCAGAACACATACGCAACCGTCAGATCTATCTGCAATAGTTACATCACCCGTTTGGTTCTATCTGTTGCACCATACTCCGCAATCCAGAACACATATGCAACCAAACAGTCAACGCCCATCGCAGTTGCAGTTGCACACAGTTGCAGGACTAAATTGTAGCCGTAGTTGCTAACTGACAGAGCCGTTGACGACATTGCCTGTAGTAGCGGCTACCGCCATCAACCACAACATCATTTGAACTACCAAACTCATCGCTGACATTTTCCTTCCCAGCTTGCCTGTCCGACGTTGCATGTTGACCGCCGTTTCTTTCGTATGGTTAAGTGTAACGATATATATATATATATATATATATATATATATATATATATATATATTACACATTGAAAGGGAATTTAAAATACAAGGTTAATCCGTACACCGCCAAAGGTTATTCATGGTCACTGAACAGTGGTCAGGAAATAGTCATGATTGTATTAAGGAAATTCGAGAAGTCATTTTTTTTAAGTGGAGGTAATTAAAAAGCCGATAAAAGGTGTTCCGAGTGAAAGTTCAAAACCTCAAGTCAAAATATAGAAATGAGGGTTAAGGTGAAATAAAAGGAATACGCGATATTAATCGAAGTGAGCATTAATATCAAGGAGAAGTTTTGATATCATATGGAGGAGTGAAACGATATTTAAAGCAAAGAACAACGCTAAGTGAATCTCATAAATAAAATAAATTAAGGAATTATAGAAGCATTAATAAAAAGTTAAGGGAAATTACTTCCAAAATTTGTGAGGAGACTTTTGCATACATATTCACTAAAAATTTAAGAAAAGAAAAATATATTATTATATTATATATTGGAAGGTTCTTTATTATAGAGTATTTGAAAAGATTCAAGGTTTAAAAAAAAATTATATATAGAAAAAGGGGGGAAGATTTAAAAAAAAAAATAAAAATTTAAAGAGATTTCAATTATAAAAGTACACTTTAAAGGAGGAAATTTGAGTTACCTTTAAAAACTCTAAGTGCATCGACGAGCACAAAAAGTTAATTTTTGGAGGAATTCGAAAATAATGAAGGAAGAAAAAATGGAGACCAGTAATGAAAGGTTTCCTAAACCCTTTAGTAAATGTGTTGATACACTATTTAAAATTAAAGCGCAGGAAGAGATATTATAATCTCTATCAGTCCTACTGAAGGGAGTAATTATGTTAGTCCTAAATGTGCTAACCAATTAGTGATTTCTGAATCAAATATAATTGAAACAAACTTTGTTGACACAAGCGACAAAAAATACGACATAAATAAACTACAACTAAGTATTGGAGACTATACTTTTATCTCGCAATTCACTGTGAAATCTTTATTTTTTAACGATAGTGACATTGCGCTGGGTTCACCATGGATGGAAACCCTAGGGTCATTTATCTTAAATACAAAAAAGAAGTTTTTAACGTTCTCCTTCAAAAAGAAGAAAATAATGCTACAGGACATACAAGAAATTTCGAAAGTAATTCTTCAAGAAAGTAAAAAGGCGATCCAAAATATGCAAAAGGAAATTGACAAAATCACCACTAACAGGAATGAAAAAGTTGCTCGCCTCAAGGACCACAACGACAAATTACTAACACAAATTAAGAAGCTGAAGAAAGACAAGAAGTCGTTAGATAACAAAGTGCAACAACTTGTCGAAAAGGAATCATCGAAACCTTCAAATGTAGAAGTTCAAGTTGAAGAAAAAGCGAACATTGATCTAGAAAATGTCACAACTCAAGAAAAAGATAAACAAGTTGTAGAAGATACAAACTTAGATGTTGCAGTTCAGACGAGGAACATTTTAAGTGAAGGTTCTGTAACCAACTCAATAACATCCTCGCTAGAAGAAAATAAAAAAATTACCACACACCTAAGAAGGGAAAGTCAAACCAAAAGAGTTCCCTATCGACATCCAAATCACGGGAGTAGACTAGTTGACCAAGATATGTATTCAGAACAGAAACAACAAGCTGATGTTCTGAAGAATACTAATGTCAGTGCAGTCTGTTCAAGTGATAATTCATCACAAGTTTCAAATCACTGTAAGATTCCACAGAAGATTGATTTAGGATGGTCTGATCCATTCTCAGTGAGACAGTTTTGTTTGTCCCTTAGAGGATCATATCGTCTAGTATCAACGAAGATTTCGAGACAAGTATCAAGGCCTTTCATCAACAAGCTTTGAGGACAAAGGTTTTTGAGGAGGAAGGCAATGTAATGAATAAAATAATATAAATAATGATTATTTAGTTAATTAGTAATTAGGTTGAAAGGCCATGTCTGATGAGACATGAATTTTCGTGAAGAGGCACCTGCCTAGGTATATAAGCAGGCTTCAATTGTAACATTCATATCAATCAATTCTTATTCATCTTACTATTTAATATAATGTGTATCTTTATGAATATTCTGATATTCCAAGTCTTCTGGAGTATTTAACTTGAGAAGGAACTTTGTTCACTTTTGTATGGAACTCGTATTTAATCAAGAGCACCAAGCTCTCTATGTAACTTGATGTTAGTGACATTGGTTGTCGAACTCCTCTATCATGACCCTACTAAAAATGTACCCATCACTCAAACAAAATCTTGACTTGACATGCTACATTTTTTGTGTCTTATGTTAATGCTTAGAGGTTGATATTAATGACAAAGTGTGCATACAGAAATCCTACTGAAATTATCTGATTTGTATTACCTACTTGTTTTCTTCATTTAACAAGTTATTTACGAAATTATTCAGTAAATTTTAATAGAAATACTTTGCAACCTATACCAATATAAAGATCAAGAACTAAAAAATAAATGAAGCAATCACACAAAAGGGCACACTTATTTTTGGACTAACGTCCCTGGAAAAACCCAATGCGGGAAAACCGATGTAGCAGATATGGGGGTTTGTATTTTTAAGCAGCAGTATTCTGAGTACAACTAGGGTGCCAAAATCCGACTCACCCAACAGAGAGAATCCTCGGCAGACAGATAAAATAGTGAGTTTTACCTCACACTGCAAGTCTTGGCTGATCCAAGATCGAACTGGCGAAACCCCAATTCCCTCTGCGTTGCCTCTGCGCAGTAGATGCGTAGGCTTGCATTGGGATGGTTGAAGTCTGTGTCACCTTCTCTCTGCGTTGATCTGCCTCTCAGAAAATCGAGTTTCAGCCCTCTCGACTCAGAAACCCCGATCTCTAGCTAAATCTCGGACTGTCTATTGGAAGCTTAGCGCTGCCCCTGCGTGGGTCTGCGTCACCCACTCTAGGGACTCTGTCACCTCTCAGGGTGGTTGTGCTGCTTCCTCTGTTGTCTCTGCTGCCCTTGCTCTGCTATGTACTCTTGGTCCTCCGACCAATAACTGCTTCTGCCCCTCGCTGCAACTGGATCACTTAGATCTTATCTTCATCCGAGTACTACTATGTTAGAAGAATTCGATCTTTAGAATCGTCCACTTTGTGTCTTCATCAACTGACTCTCAAGCCTTCCTTTATACTTTTCTTGTTGAGAAATCAACGATCGTGATCTAATCCTTAATCAACGGCTAAAATTAAATTAGACTTGATCCTCGTCACTTAGAAGCTTTTCACCCACATGTTAAATTAATTCACTTTAATTATTTTAATTCCCAAAATTTTAACTTAGGCTCTATAAAAATAATTAATTATTTGAATAACTTTCACTCTGGGTGGAATTTCTCCAAACGATTTCTGGGTCTTGGAGATTTCATGTGTTCTAGCCCCTCCACAAAATTTCGGCGCTAGAGCACATCCGATACTACCCAAAAAATCCAACGCAAAGATCCAAAGATAGGCAATGATTTTGATGATATGTAGGTATTTGTTGTAGCATGAATTTTTTGGATGCCACAGTCCATCTAAAGGCTATTTGTTGATGTATTTTTGGTTTAGAGATGGATTGCACTCGATGTTATTTTGGTTATGTGCACCCTTACATGCTATATAATTGAGAACTTGTAACTTGTGGACATGTGGTTGATGAAGATTAGCACTTCTAGATGATTGATGTTATATGGTTTAATCCATGTTTTTATGCTTTTTATATCTAATTCATCATTTTACATGCTTTTGTTGACATATATGTATCAATATATATAAAAATATATATTATATAAAAATTCGCTCCTGTTTCGATCCCGACCTGGGACCTTTTGAAAATGTCGCTCCTTGCTCCTACTCCTTGCTTCCACTCCCACTCCCAAGTAGCCTAACTGCTGACATTTAGCTGAAACATGCTTGCAAAAACCCTGTCCTTAGATCCTAAATCCTTGTGTTGGCCTTTGAAATTCCTCCTATTTCCTAATGCATACCAGCAAGATTTTTCTTTGCCAAACCCTGAGTATAGGCATCTCCTTCACCCTCTTCCTAGCTCTGCAAGCTTACACCCAAAACTCTTGCTCTCTATTTTCTTGTCTCACCAACTTGTGCTCACAAAACAATGATCAATTCTGTGCTTTCGTCCTCCTTATAAGATTTTCGACCCATCTAAATTTGGCAAGTTTGTTTTTGGAACTCCGACATGTGATTGACTAGTTAACTAAGTCTAATTGACTCATGCAACTTGTCCTAGCCACAAATAACTTTTGAGACTGGTCACTTGTCATTTTCCAAAGCTAACTTGCACTAGGAGACAAATAACTAAGCCTCCAACTATTCGCATGAGTAAAACTACTTCATGAACTCATCCTGATTTTTAGGAACTTGTGCATGCTAAGGAAAGACTTCTTGTGGTCACTTTGTATCAGGCACAAGTCAAAGAAGACCTTGCTACTATTTCAACATTCCCCTCTTAGAGAGGAAGGTGTTGCTGGAAGAACCTTGCCCACTTGGATCTGTCTCCAACACCACCATATTCTCCGCTGCTGTAGCTGCTCCCTTTGAAATAGAAGGCTTCCCTGCTTTCTTCTACGGAGATTGAACTGAAAGCCTTTTCTTTCCAACCATGCTCTGCGAGTCTATCACTTCAATTATAAGTGTTATGTACCCTGTGTAACTCTTTGGCTGCTTCCTCTCGCTGAAAGTGATAATGGAAGATCCAACTCTATCTTGATCTCCCGTAAACAAATCCTTTGCCCACTTAGCTTGAACTCTCCCTATAATGGGAGTCACTGATTGAGTTGCTGCCTCCACTTGCCCTGGGTTATGCTCCTCATCATCCTACAGGTCATCCCAACTGTCAACTAGCTTAAACTCAAGCTGAGATACTAGCTTCTGAAAATTTCTGAATACAATAATACATAAATCCTACTGCAGTATATTGGTTTACTTCTCCTACTTGTGATTAAATTATACATGTTATTTTCAGAAAATATTCAGAAAATACCAAAGTAAACACAACTAACAGCCTACACACATGCAAATCGTTTACTGAATATTATGCTCATTTGACAAAGTGACACAGATTTTTCGGACAATTGTCACTGGAAAAACCCAATGCGGGAAAACTGGTGCAACAGATACGAGGGTTTGTTATTATTAAGAAGAATCCGAGTACAACAAATTTGGGCACCATACTGGTTGACTCGACAGAGAAAAATTGATTTGCAGCAATACTTGTTGTTCTGGAGACACTGGATTGATTTACACCTTCAAACGGGATTTACAGATCTCAACCCTGTTTTGCCTCTAGAAACTACAGTGCTGCCATGAGGCTACCTACGTCGACCCTGCTACCCTCTACGTGCCCCTGCGTTGCTCAGAAGAGGGTTGCGTAACCCCAGACTGGGTGACGCAGTCCTTACGTTGCCCTGGATGGCCTCTGCGTAACCCTGATGGCCTCCTGAAGTCTCAGCGTTGCCCCTCCTGGGCCTACGTAGCAGCTGAAGCCCTCTGCGCTGTGCAACTGCTGCATGGCCTCAACTTCCTCTGCGTTGCTCTTGATTGCTATTCCTCTGCCTCTTGCTGACTCTTGGCTCCGGGATCAGATCATCCCTTTAGCCAATACTACCCCTCGCTACAGCTGAATCTCTTCTGGAAATTCTTAGCAAACCCGCCCTAGAATTCTAACATAGTCTCTTAGCTCTGCCTCCTTGTGTGTGTCTCCAACTGACCCTCAAGCCTTTCTCTTATACTTTTTCGTTGACACATCAATGACCGCGATTTAATCTCTTATCGACGGCTAAGATTAAAAGACTACTTGATCCACGTCACTTAGAACATTTCATCACATGTGTTTAATTAATTCACTTTAATTTTTCTAATTCCCTAAGTTAGACTTAGGGTCCTCATTAAAAAAATTAAGTATTTTAATATCTCACACATTAGATGAAATTTCTCCAAACGCTTTCTGGGTTTTGGAGGTCTTGTGTGTCTTAGCCCCTCCACAAAGTTTCAGGGCTAGAGCACACCCGATGCTACCCCAACACTCAAAATCTCAACACTCCCTCTTAGCATGGATTGTGCTCTAGCAATACATCCACACCATGTATCACAAGATCTTGGCATTGGTCCCTACGCTGTTGATGCTTGGCCTGCTGCCCTCTATCCACTGCGCTGCTTCTCTGTTTATTGCTGCCCATGTCACTGCCACTGACACTGCCACATCTGTACTGCAGCTCCCTCTCAAGTTGCTGCATCATGCTGCCCATAGCACTGGCATTGCTAACTATTGCACTGCAACTCAGTTGCTGAGAAGTAAGCAACTGAAAGACTCTTGCCCAATTGTTGACAGACAAGTCAGGCTGCATCCCATCACTAAAACTTCCTTGGTTGCTGCTTTATGCTGTCCTCCTGAAGCCACTGCGTTGCTGCAGCTCTGCACTGTGTAAGCATTGCCTCTCCGCATCGCTGAAGTCCCATTAGCCTCTGCGTTACTGCCTCTACGCTGCTGCTACCTCTGCACTGCCCTACTCCCTCTACAACACTTCAACTCTGCCCTTTGCTTCACTGTGATCTTCTGCAACCATCTCCTACTTGTCTCGCTCCTGTCTTAAGGCTCTCGTAGCTCGTATGTGATCCAAGAGTTGCGCTGATCCTGCCTCTCATCTGTAGCTGCTCTATAGATCCATATTGCTCCACTTACGTGGCTCATGAGCACTCATGGCTACGTCATCATCACTCTCATTGTCCTTTGCTGCTGCTGCATTGGATTCAGAAGATCCCTTGTCCTTCTTCTTAGGACAAGTGCTGGCGAAGTGTCCAAGTTCGCCACAATTAAAGCACCGGATCTTGGATAGGTCCCTCTTCTTCTTCCCTTGCTGCCTTCGTTCCTTTGATGCAAGGGATGCATCATCTTCCTCTTCTTTGTTCACCTTGACAGTTCTGGTGCTGCTATTTTGCCTCTTGGTGAATCTCCTGATTTCCTCCTGATGGAGGATTGCCCACATGTCCACCCAGGATGGTAACACTGCCCTGCCCAATATGCTCTGGACAAACGTTTCCCATTCCTCGGTGACTGCATTCAGGGCAGTCCTTACCAAGAGTCCATCTGGAGTTGCACCCATGGCAATCAGTTGATCTCAAATAGTCTGAAGTCGGAAAAGGAGGGGATCTATCTCCTCACTCTTCTACATCTGAAACAACCTCATTTGATTCTCTAGAAGCATCTTTCTTTGAACGAAGCTTCCCTGGTACATCGTCTCCAAAGCGGTCCACATCTCATTTGCCGTTTTCTTCCCGACAATATGTGGCACGACGTGATCTTTACTCCATCCATAATCAAGCGCTTAGCCCGCGCTTGATTTTCATTGAATTTCTTTAGAGGATCTGGATTTGCAGGCTCAACTAGGACATTCTCTTCATGGTTCTTGATGTCGTACTCATCCAGGACTATCAGTATCCTGGCTCTCCACATGACGAAGTTGGACACATCGTCCAACCTGTTTTGATCTCAGCCATGAGAAGCCATCTAGCTCAAATCTGACGAAACAATATTCTTCTCCCTCTTTCTGCTGCAAAACTCAATAGAAATGCTAGATCTGGGTTTCTTGACAATCAGAAACCCTTTATAGTAGCTGCTCCATCTGTCAACTGATTTCCCTCCTGGAAATCTTCAACCAAAAACAATCGAATAGTTCTCTACGATCACCCTCTTGATCGAATCTCAGATCTCTTTGGCTCAGATCTGCTGAGTGACTGTCTTCCTCCTGCTCTTTGTCAACTTAGCTAGGCACAATTCTGCACTGGCAGAATCTCCACCTCACCAGCAACTGCTGAAGATCTGAAGCACTGCTTCTGGATCTCGGCAATACTTCACAGCAACAGAAAATTAAACTGGATTGTGTCCCTCTAGCTGGCCTTTGTGTGAGCAGATTGGCCCAACGCATCCTCTCCGCGGTGCAGGCTGCTCCTGCGTCCCTCTGGAAAGCACTGCGCTGTTTCTGCGTCACACAGATGGGATTGTGTCAGCCCCTGCGTAGCCTTCGCTGGCACTGCGTTCTCCTGCTGCTGAGTTGCCCTCTCCGGATCTGCTGCTTCAGCTGCTATCCTGCAGAAAATATGTCTTCAGCTGATTTGCTAGAGATTCAGCTTGATCTGCAATTGCTCTGATACCATGTAAAAATTTCTGAATACAATAATATAGAAATTCTACTGCAGTATCTTGGTTTACTTCTCTCACTTGTGATTAAATTATACAAGTTATTTTCAGAAAATACTGAAGTAAACACAACTAACAGTCTACAAACATACATATCATTTACTAAATATTACGCTCATTCGACAAAGTGACACAGATTTTTCGGACAATTGTCCCCGGAAAAATCCAATGCGGGAAAACCGGTGCAACAAATATGAGTGTTTATTATTATGAAGTAGAATCCATAGTTTTAAAAACCGGCCGGTTTGAACCGGTAACCGGCCAAATCGGCTGGTTAGATAGCCCACCGGTCGAAACCGGCCAGGCAACCCGGCTACCTAGGGCATTTCGCCCATTTTTCAGAAAAACCGGACCTAACCGGCCGGTTAGTAACGGAACTGGCCGGTTTATGCATAAATCGGCCGGTTAGGTGCTACCTCCTCTGCGGACCCACATTTTCGGCGACGGTTGAGTTTTAGGGCTGATTTGTTTATAAGGGGGGGTTCATTTAGCTACTCTTTCCCTATGCGGACCCACGCACGACCAGAAATGGGTTTTAGGGCTGATGTGGAGGTAAGGGAAGCATTGACATTTCATGTTAATGTTAAATTCTTAAAGTAAAAGTGACATTTTTCATTTTCATCCTTTTACTTAAATTTTTAACATTACCATGAAATGACTCAGGATGTTTAAGAGTGGTTTCGACCTCATTAGATTTCATATGGAGAAACTAGAATTTTAGGTTTCACTCAAAATTCAGCAGACTTAATGGTTTTCAGGGTTTCATGGTTTGGGAATTTGCAATGTTTCCATTTGATTCTATCATGTGTAAGGGAATGATATTGGCATTTGATCAAGAGCATGAAGTCGTTTAAGAACCTTGATGTACCCTTCAATCAAAGGAAAACAACTGGTTAGGCATGTAGCATGCTAATCTTTTCTACCGCATTTTAAGGTTGAGGAGATGAACTCTTCACTCAAACCAAAATCATTGGTTAGGCACGTTAAACTTTTTCAATTTCTATCATGTTATAAGGTTGAGCAATCCAAGTCTGAAGACTTTGAGCTAGATGATGTTTATGTATCTCTTGTTGATGATCCCATTTCTAGTAGTGATGAATCAATGATGAGTTTCATGAGAGACCATGTTGCATAGTGATTTGTAGTTTTGATGTCTATTTTTGCTACTACTACCACTACTAAAGTTGTAGAGGAGTTTTAGGAGTCCTCAAACTTTGAGCCATATTATTTATGTAGCTCATGTTGATGATCCCTTGTCTAGTAGTGGTGATAATTTTGATCATGATGAGGAGTGATTATGTTGTTGATCACTAATATGTAGTCATGTATTAGGCCAATGGCCTCATAGCTTGTAGCATTGTTTTTGGACTTTATGGGCCATTTGGAGCCTCATTTCCTATGTATTTTTCGATGATATGTATTGCACTCGGTGCCATTTTGATATATTCACCTTTGCATGGTATATAAATGAGCAAACTTTGCATATTTTGTCTCTATTGGCTTGGAATTATGGTTGCAAATCTTAAAAATAGTTTTTTTATTAAAAAAATAATTATTTAATGTATTTTTTTAAAACCGGTTCATTGAGATCTGATCGCTCCCGGTTAGACCGGTTTCGGTTAGAAACCCGGTTCATTAGGTCCACCGGTCCGGTCACCGGTTCCGGTTTTTAAAACTATGGTAGAATCTGAATACAACAAATCAAGGCACCTTACTGGTTGACCCGACAGAGAAAAATAGATCTGCAGCAATACCTGCTGTTCTGGAGACTGAAGACTGCACTGATTCACACCCTTAAACGGGATTTACAGAACTCAGCCCTGTTCTGCCTCTAGAAACCACAGCGCTGCCCTGAAGCTGCCTGCATCATCCCTGCTACCCTCTGCGTGCCCCTGCGCTGCTCATAAGAGGGTTCCGTAACCACAGACTGGGTGACGCAGTGCTTACGCTGCCTTGGATGGCCTTTGCGTAACCTTGATGGCCTCCTAAAGCCTCAGCGCTGCCCATCCTGGGTCGCGTAGTCGCTGAAGCCCTCTGCGTTGCGTAGCCTCAACTTCCTCTGCGCTGCTCTTGATTGCTGTTCCTCTGCCTCTTGCTGACTCTTGGCTCTGGGATCAGATCATCCCCTTAGCCAATACTACCCTCGCTGCAGCTGAAACTCTTTTGGAATTCTTAGCAAACCTGCCCTAGAATTCCAGCTTAGTCTTTCAGTTCTGCCTTCGTGTGTGTGTCTCCATCTGACCCTCAAGCCTTTCTCTTATACGTTTTCGTTGATACATCAATGACCGTGATTTAATCTCTTATCGACAGCTAAGATTAAAAGACTGCTTGATCTGCGTCACTTAAAACATTTCATCACATGTGTTTAGTTAATTCACTTTAATTTTTCTAATTCCCTAAGTTAGACTTAGGGTCATTAAAAAAATTAATTATTTTAATATCTCACACATTAGATGACATTTTTCCAAACAATTGCTGGATTTTGGAGGTCTTGTGTGTCTTTTAGCCCCTCCACAAAGTTTCAGGGTTATAACACACCCGATGCTACCCCAACACTCAAAATCTCAACATGGCTGAGGCTCAATATTGAGAGTTCTATCCTGCTCTTGCTCAACCACCACTTCTCTAATCTGAACTGTGAAAATTTCTGAATATAGAACTCCTACTGCATTGTCTCTATTTACTTTTCCTACTTGAATTAAATTACGAGTTAATTTTCTGAATTATTCAATAAAATCAACAAAGTAAACACAACTGCAGCATACACATTTACAGATCATTTACTGAACATAACGCACACATGACAAAGTGACACAGATTTTTCGGACAAGTGTCCCCGGAAAAACCCAATGCGGGAAAACCGATGTAGCTAGCTCTAGAGGGTTTTATTATTATGCGAAATCTGAATACAACAATTTTTGGACACCAGACATGGTTGGCCCTACAGAGAAAATCATGGCAGTAATACCTCTTTCACTCAGAGAAAAAAAATATGGTTGATTCACACCCTCAAACTGTATGTATAGAACTCAAGCCCTTTCTGGCCCACCGGAAAAGCCAACGCTGTCCCTCAGCGCTCTGCGTCAGCCTTTCTGGCCTGCGTCAGCCTCTGCGTTGCTCTGGAAGGGCCTGCGTCACCCTCTTTGGGCTTACACTACCCCTGCACTGCCCTCACTGGGCCTGCATCACCCCTGAAGGGCTCCTGCTGCATCTGAATTGCCCTCTGCGTGGCTCTGGATGATCTGCGTAGCTTTGGCTGGCCTTTGCGTGGCTCTGGATGATCTGCGTAGCTTTGGCTGGCCTCTGCGTGGCTCTGGATGATCTGCATAGCTTTGGCTGGCCTCTGCGTTGCTAGGTATGCCGCCTCTTTGCTGCTGTTGTATTCTTGGCCTCGGATCAGAATCCCTCGCCAATACTGCCGCGCATCGCACTGAAACTCACTCCGAAATTCTTAGCAAGACATGCCCTAGAATTTTGACTTAGCTTCAGTGCTCTGCCAATGTGTGTGTTCTCCAACTGACCCCAAGCCCTTCTCTTATACCTTTTTTGTTGGCAAACCAACGACCGTGATCTAATCTCTAATCAACGACTAGGATTAGAAGCTACTTGATCCATGTCACGTAGATCATTCTCATCACATGTTTAATTTAGTTCACTTTAATCTTTTAATTTTCCTAAGTTAGACTTAGGGTCCTCAATTACAAAGATTAATTATTTGAATAACTATCAAGCCAGATGGAATTTCTCCAAACGCTTTCTGGGTCTTGGAGATCTCATGTACTCCAGCCCCTCCACAAAATTTCGGAGCTAGAGCACATCCGATGGTACCCCAAAATCTCAACACTCCCTCTTAGCAAGCAGTGTGCTCTAGCAATACATCCACACCGAAGTACTGCCCTGATCTCTGGCATCGGTCTCTGCGCTGATGCTTGGCCTACTGCCCTCCATCACTGCGTTACTATTGCTCTATGTACTGCTGCCCATGACTCTGCCACAGTCACTGCCACATTCGTACTGCAGCTCCCTCTCAAACTGTTGCATCGTGCTGCCAACTCCTGCACTGCAACTTAGTTGCTGAGAAGTAAGCAACTGAAGGACGTCTGCCCAATTACTGACACATAAGTCAGTGGTGCTGCATCTCATCACTGAATCTCCCTTGGCTGCTGCACTGCACTGTCCTCTTGAAGCTGCAACTCTGCACTACGTAAGCACTGCCTCTTCTGCGCTACTGAAGTCCCATTAGCCCCTCTACGCTGCTGTTGCCTTTGCACTGCGCTGCTCTCTCTACAACATCCCATCTCTGCCCTCTGCTTCATTGTGATCCTCTGCACCCACTACTCTAGTCATCCCCGCTACTGTCTTAAGGCTCCCATAGCACGTATGTGATCCAAGAGTTGGGCACCTCAAGGATCTTGCCTTCACTCTGTAGCTTCTCTACAGGTCAATGTCGCCCCACCTCTTCTCTCGAGGCACATGAGCACTCATGGCTACTTCATCATCAGAGCCATCGTCTTCTTTAGCTGCCGCAGCCTTGGAATCAACTTCCTTATCCTTCTTCCTTAGAGGACAAGTGGTGGCGAAGTGTCCAAGTTCACCACAATTGAAGCATCAGATCTTGGATAGATGCCTCTTCTTCTTCTCTTACTGCTTTTTGGATGCAAGGGTTGCATCTTCCTCTTCCTCCTTCACTTTGCGGGATCGATGCTGGCTTGTCTCTTGGTCATCTGGCGGATTTCCTCTTGTCAGAGGATAGCCCACATGTCGTCCCAGCTTGGAAGGTCCTGTCTGCCCAAGATACTTTGGACAAACGTTTCCCATTCATCTGTGACTACATTTAGAGCAGTCCTCACCATGACATCATCCTCCACTTTAACCCCCATGGAAATCAGTTGATCTCGGATCGACTGCAACTTGAAGAGGAAAGGATCGATTTCCTCCCCCTTATTCATCACAAACAACCTCTTCTGCTTCTCCAGAAGCATCTTCTTCTAGACGAATTTTCCTTGATACATTGTGGTCAACGCTGTCCACATAGCATTAGTCGTCTTCATCTCGGCAATGTGTGGGACCACATGATCCTTGAATCCGTCCATGATAAAGCGCTTAGCATGCACTTCCGCTTCATTATGCTTCGCGAGCAGAGCAACATCGGTTGGTGTAGCCAAGACGTTCCCTGCATGTTCTCGTAGTGCGTATGTCTCCAGGACCGTCAGGATTCTGGCCTTCTAGATAGCAAAGTTGGACAAGCCGTCCAACCTATCCTGATCATGCAGTTCGTATGGCACCACCTAGCTCAAAAACAATTTGTCGAAACAGATACTCCTTTCCTTGCTGCTGTTGCTACCCTCAACAGAAGCCCAGATCTAGGCTCCTTGGCGAAAAGGCACCCTTTATAGTAACTTCTCCCTCTGACAACTGATTTCCCTTCTTGGAAATCTGCCAAATCCCTTGAATCAACCCTTTTCAATCACCCTCCTGATCGATCCTCATATGTCTTTCGCAAAAATCTGCTGAGGAGTTGTTCTCTTCCCGCTCTTTGTCAACTTAGCTAGGCACGATTCTGC
Organism: Pinus albicaulis; assembly: GCA_034641835.2. Lineage (NCBI taxonomy): Eukaryota > Viridiplantae > Streptophyta > Pinopsida > Pinales > Pinaceae > Pinus > Pinus albicaulis. Next base: position 1,369,303,912 of record CM076584.1, read on the forward strand.
ACCGGAAAAACCTCCACCACACCAACAACCTTGAAGATCTGAAGCTCTGCTTCTGGAATCTGGAAAATCTGCACAACAACCTCAAAACTGTACTATGTACCTCTGGTTGGCCTCTGCATAAGTAGGTTGGCTCAGCGTAGCGCAGGCTGCTCCTGCGTCACTCTGGAAGGCTCTGCGCTGCCTCTATGTCACTCAGCGGGGACTGCGTCAGCCCCTGTGTGGCCTTTGCTGGGACTGCGTCCTCCGGTGCTGCATGCCCTCTCTTGAACTCTCTTGCTTCAGTTGCCTTCTCTGCAGCAAAAAATTCTTTAGCCGCTTCGCTGGTGATTCAGCTTGATCTGCAATGCTTTGATACCATGTGAAAATTTCTGAATATAGAAATCCTACTACATTGTCTTGATTTACTTTTCCTACTTGAATTAAATTACAACTTAATTTTCTGAATTATTCAGTAAAATCAGCAAAGTAAACACAACTGCAGCCTACACATTTACAAATCATTTACTGAACATAACGCACATATGACAAAGTGACGCAGATTTTTTGGACAAATGTTCCCAGAAAAACCCAATGCAGGAAAACTGATGCAACTAGTTCTAGAGGGTTTTATTATTATGCAGAGTCTGAATACAACAATTTCTGGGCACCAGACATGGTTGGCCCTACAGAGAAAATCGCGGCAGTAATACCTCTTTCACTCGGAGATAGAAAATATGGCTGATTCACACCCTCAAACGGGATTTACAGAACGCGAGCCCTTTCTAGCCCACTGGAAACCCCAACGCTGCCCCTCAACCCTCTGTGTCAGCCTTTGTGGCCTGTGTCAGCCTCTGCGCTGCCCTGGAAGGGCTTGCGTCACCCTCTCTAGGTTTACGTTGCCCCTGCGTTGCCCTGACTGGGTTTGCATCACCCCTAAAGGGCTCTTGCTGCCTCTACGCTGCCCTCTACGTGGCTCTGGGTGATCTGTGTAGCTTTGGCTAGCCTCTGCGCTGTTGGGTACGCTGCCTCTCTGCCGTTGTTGTATTCTTGGTCTCACATCATAATCCCTTGCCAATATTGCCCCTCAACACACTGAAACTCACTCCGAAATTCTTAACAAACCACGCCCTAGAATTTCGGCCTAGCTTCAGTGCTCTGTCAATTTGTGTGTTCTCCAACTGACACCAAGCCCTTCTCTTATACTTTTTTCGTTGGCAAACCAACTGTTGAGATTTTGTATAGTTGGTGTAGCATCGGGTGTGCTTTAGCCATGAAATTTTGTGGAGGGGCTAGGACACACTTGATCTCAAAAACCCAGAAAGTGTTTTGAGAAATTTCAGTTGGTGTTCAAGTTATTCAAATAATTAATTATTTTAAAGGATCTCCTAAGTCTAAACTTAGGAAAATTAAATAATTAAAGTGAATTAATTAACACATGTGCTGAAATGTTCTAAAAGACACGTATCAAACAGTCTTTTAATCTCAGCCGTTGATGAATTTTTTAATCACGACCGTTGATGAGATGAATGAAAAAGTATAAGAGAAAGGCTTGAGGGTCAGTTGGCAAAGCTGAGGAATAGATCTGGAATTGTAGGGCGGGTTTGCTAAGAATTTCTAGAGGAATTTCTTGTAGCGAGGGGTAGTATTGGCTAAGGGGATGATCTGATCCAGGAGCCAAGAGTCAGTAAGAGGCAGAGGAGCAGCAACAAGGACAACGAAGAGAAGAAGAGCAACAACTACGCAGGTGTTGTGCAGGACAACACAGAGGCTCTAGAGGGCTTCTAAAATTACGTAAGGGTCTCTAGGGCCAGCGTAAGGCCTGCGTCACCTTCTCGGGGGTTACGCAGTCCCTCTCTGGGCAGCGCAGTAGCATTCTGAGGCTAGCAGGGCTGACACTGGGGCTTCGGGGGCAACGCTAGGGTTTCTAGGGCCAAATTCGGGCCAAGTCTTGTAAATCCCGTTTGAGGGTGTGCATCAGTCAGATATTTGGCACTAGAACAACAGGTAGCTGCAGATTTGATTTCTTTTATTCTCTGTCGGTTTTTCAGATTTGGAACCTAGATTTATAGTACTTAGAATCTACTTAATAAAATAAATCCTCATATCTGTTGCACCGGTTTTCCCGCTTTGGGTTTTTCCGAGGACTTATGTCTAAAAATCCAATGTGTCACTTTGTTGTATGAGCGTATTATTCAGTAAATGATCTGCATGTGTAGGTTGTAGTTGTGTTTATTTCGGTATTTCCTGAATCTAATTTCTGAAAATAACTTGTATTAATCTAAATCAAGTAGGAGAAATAAACCAAGATACTGCAGTAGAATTTTCATATGGTACTAGAGCGATAGCAGATCAAGCTGAATCTCCAGCAATCAGCAGAAGAAATATTTTTTTGGAGGGTGGCAGAAGAAGCAGCAGATCCGAAAAGGGCATCTTGACAGCAGGAGAACCCAGATCCAGATGAGGACAATGCTGAAGTTGCAGAAGGCCATCAGGCTTATGCAGACCCTTCCCAAGGCAGCGTAAGGATTGCATCACCCAGTCGGGGGTTACGCAGTCCACTTCTGAGCAGTGCTGAGGCTGCGCTGGGCCAGTCAGGAAGACACAGTCTAGTCATTTCTCCAATTGCAGAAGAATTTTTCCAAGATCCGGAAGCAATGCTTCAGATCTTCAACAGTGCTGGTGGGGTGTAGATTCTGCAGGTGCATAATTGTGCCTAGCTAAGTCAACAAAGGCGGGAGGAAGACAATTACTCAGTAGATCTAAGCCAAACAGATCTGAGATTCGATCAGGAGGATCGAAGAGTGCTGTCCGATTGTGTTTGGGTGAAAGATTTCCAGGAGGGAAATCAGTCTTCAGTAGAAGCAGTTACTAGAGGGTTTCTAGTCACCAAGAAACCCAAATCCAGAGGGAGAAGTACTGTTTCTGTCAGATCTGAGCAAGATGGCTCGATATGGACTGAGGGATCAAGATAGATTGGACGTCATGTCCAACTATGTTATCTGGAAGGCCATAATCCTCTAAGTTCTAGATGCGTATGGTCTCAAAGATCATGCAGAGAAGGTTCTTGCTGTACCAACCGATGCAGATCTTCTCAAGAAGTAGGAAGAAAATCAAGTGCAGATGAAGCGTTTGATCATAGATGGAGTCAAGGACCACATTATACCTCATATTGCTGTGAAGACTTCAGCAAATGACATGTGGGTAGCCTTGGACACAATGTACCAAGGAGGCTCCGTCCAAAGAAGAATGCTTCTAGAGAACCAAATGCAGTTGTTTCAAATGATGAAGGGTGAAGAGATAGATCCATTCCTCTTTAGGCTTCAAGCCATTCGAGATCAGCTGGTTGGCATTGGTGCTACTCTAGATGAGGGGCTCTTAGTGAGGACTGCGCTGAATGCAGTCTTAGAAGATTGGGAAACGTTTGTCCAGTGCATTCTGGGAAGGGCAGCGTTACCATCTTGGGCTATCCTCCGCCACATGGAGATCAGGAGGGTCACCATAAAAGCAGCAGAATATCAGTGGAGGAAGCGGAAAGGCCAAAGTCAAGGAGGAGCAGGAGGATGCAGCCCTTGCATCAAGGGAAAAGAAACAACAAGGGAAGAAGAAGAAGGACCTTTCCAAGGTCCGGTGCTTTAACTGCGGTGATCTTGGTCATTTCACCAATAGTTGTCCTAAGAAGAAGGACAAAGGATCTTTTGATTCCAAGGCTGCAGCAGCAAAGGGAGATGGCTCTGATGATGATGCAGCCATGAGTGCTCATGTGCCTCGAGAGAAGAGGTGGGGTGACATGGATCTGTAGAGCATCTACAGACAGTGGCGGGATCCTAGAGTCAGCCATATGAGCTACGGGAGCCTTAAGACGGTAGCGGGATGAGTCGGGAGATGGTTGCAGGAGGCCACATTGAAGCAAAAGAGGGATCTGAAGAGCTGAAGAGGGAGCAGCGTAATGCAGAGGCAACAACAGCGTGGAGGTAGCAGCGCAGAGGGGCTGATGGGACTTCAGCAACGCAGAGAAGTTGTGCTCACGCAGTGCGGTGTTGCAGCATGACAATGTCTCCAGGAGGACAACGTAAATCTACATCCAGGGAGCTTCAGTGGTGGAGGGCAACTTGACTTATCTGTCAAACAGTTGGGCAAAGTTTCTTCAGTTGCTTACTTCTCGACAACTGAGTTACAGTGCAACAGTAGCAGTGGCAGTGCTATGGGCAGCATGATGCAGCAAGTTGAGAGGGAGCTGCAGTACAGATGTGGCAGTGTCAGTGGTAGTGGCATGGGCAGCAATATAGTGAGCAACAATGCAGTGGATGGAGGGCAGCAGGCCAAACATCAACAACATATAATCCAGCTTCAAGATCTTGTAGTGCATGGTGTGGATGGATTGCTAGAGTACACTTTCCTAGAGCACACTCCGTGCTATAAGAGGGAGTGTTGAGATTTTGTATAGTTGGTGTAGCATCGGTTGTACTCTAGCCTTGAAATTTTGTGGTTGGGTAGGAGACACTTGATCTCCAAAATCGAGAAAGTGTTTTGAGAAATTTCAGTTGGTGTTCAAGTTATTCAAATAATTAATTATTTTAATGGATCTCCTAAGTCTAAACTTAGGAAAATTAAATAATTAAAGTGAATTAATTAACACATGTGCTGAAATGTTCTAAAAGACACGGATCAAGCAGTCTTTTAATCTCAACCGTTGATGAATGTTTTAATCACGACCGTTGATGAGATGAATGAAAAAGTATAAGAGAAAGGCTTGAGGGTCAGTTGGCAGAGACACACAGTTGCAGAGATGAGGAATAGATCTAGAATTGTAGGGCGGGTTTGCTTAGAATTTCTGGAGGAATTTCCTGTAGCGAGGGGTAGTATTGGCTAAGGCGATGATCTGATCCAGGAGCCAAGAGTCAGTAAGAGGCAGAGGAGCAGCAACAAGGACAGCGTAGTGAAGCAGAGCAGCAGCTACGCAGGACAACATAGAGGCTCCAGAGGGCTTCGGAAATTACGTAGAGAGTCTCTAGGGCCAGCGTAAGGCCCACGTCACTCTCTCATGGGTTACGCAGTCCCTCTCTGGGCAACATAGTAGCATTCTGAGGCTAGCAGGGATGACGTTGGGGCTTCAGGGGCAGCCCTAGGGTTTCTAGGGCCATATCCGGGCTGAGTCTTGTAAATCCCGTTTGAGGGTGTGGATTAGTCAGATATTTGGCACTAGAACAAGAAGTAGCTGTAGATTTGATTTCTTTTATTCTATGTCGGGTTTTCCAGATTTGGAACCCAGATTTACTGTACTCAGAATCTACTTAATAAAATAAACCCTCATATCTGCTGCACCGATTTTCTCGCTTTGGGTTTTTCTGGGGACTTATGTCCAAAAATCCATGTGTCACTTTGTTGTATGAGCGTATTATTCAGTAAATGATCTGCATGTGTAGGCTGTAGTTGTGTTTATTTCGGTATTTTCTGAATCTAATTTATGAAAATAACTTGTATTAATCTAAATCAAGTAGGAGAAATAAACCAAGATATTGCAGTAGAATTTTCACACCAATGACCGTGATCTGATCTCTAATCAACGGCTAAGATTGGAAGTTGCTTGATCCACGTCATTTAGATCATTCTCATCACTGCAGTTGCTTGAGGACAAGTAACATCTTGGTGGGGATGATTGTAATATTTTTAATTAGTAGTTCTTCTGATTAGAATATTAATTTTTGTCAATTTTGTATTTTGCCAAAGTTTTGGCCAAAAGAATGTGGGCTTGTGGACCCACAAATAAGACTTAAGAAACTACAGGCACTTGGCATTAGACTAAAGCAAAAATTGCAGCTTTAGGGGAGAGCGTAGGCTCAATGAGGAGGGACTGCGCATCACATGGGGATAACACAGTGATAGGCTCGAATAGAGGCAGTGCAGGCATGAGGTGGGGCCCAAGGGAATGTTGGGCAACCTTGGACAAAAGGAAGCAACCAGAACAACAGAAGAAGCAAACAAGCTAGTGTTGAGTTGGATGTGTCCCAGTGCTTAGAGCTGATGGATAGCTCTCTCAATCTCATCCCTGTAGACCTTGGGGTGCCTATAGGGGGTGGTGATCACTGCCTGGATCCCCTGCTCCAACTCGATAGTATGCTCAAACCCCCGGTCCGACACCTGCCCCGGTGGTATGTCTCCAAAAACCTTGGAGTGTCTGTCCAATATCGACTGCACATCGGGGTGTACTGACTGACCTGTGACTCCTGCCTCTGAAATACGCAGCTCTACTGCCCGCTCTATGTCCCCCTTTTGGAAGTTTGCCTCCATTCGGTGTGTTGAAACTGTCTGAGGAGGGTATATGTGCATGCCTCTGATCATCACATGCTTCCCAGTCTTCTTGTCTGTCCACTCCATCTCCAATGTCTCCCAATTTGGGGTGACCTTACCCAGCGTAATCGACCACTGCACTCCAAATACCACATTGGTATCTGGGATGTCAACCACAAAGAAGTGGTTTGTCATCGTGTACATCCCCATGGTCACCGCCATCGCTGGAACATACCTCATACACTACATGGTTTTGGCACTCGGAACCAACACTGAGAAGCCATCAAAACTCTCTGTTGGTATGCCCCTCCTTTGCATTAGCTGGGAATCAATGAAGTTATGAGTGGCCCTGCTATCTACCAAAACTGAAACACGTTGTCCCTGGACAGTGCCTCGGACACGCAGTGTCAAATACTTAGGAACTCCTCGCAAAGATGCAAGGACTCCTCCTGTGGGTGCTAACGTTGCCCCTCCTACTCATGGGGGAGGTGGTGGCGGATGATCTTCTCTCAGTGCCTCAGCGCTGACATCTCCCTCTAACTCCTCATACACATCTTGTTCTCCCTCACTGTCGGAGAAGACCTCGATGTAATTTGCCTTCCCTGCGGCACATCAATGACCCGGTGCCCATGGCTCCTGGCATGTGAAGCATAGCTTCCTCCGTCTCAAATCTCTCCGGGTGTCATCATCCAAAGGCCCTTGGCCTTGGTTCCCCTTCGACGGTGGAACTCTCGTGTCTTTCCCCTTTGGTTGAAATGTCGGTCTCTGGGGGAAAGGGGCTCTAGCCCTGGGCAAAGCATCCTGCAAGTCCCTTGTCCTCCCAACTGCGTCCTGAAGTGTAGCAGGCCTAGTAGACCTGACTAACCCATGCAGAGGTTCTGCCAACCCATCAATGGACATGAAAATCCTCTTGGCTGCAGACAAGTCTAGCACTATCACTGAAAGCCTCAAGAACTCAGAAATGTAAGTCTTTGGGTTGGCGGTTTGTTTGAGCTTGATCAACTCGACAAAATGCTTTTTCGGATCCTTCCGATCAAATCTCTCTGCCAATCTTTAGGTGAACTCTGCATACGCTGTCACTGTTGAGTGACCCACCGTGGGTATCCCATGGAACCACTAGTCATGGGCTTCCCCCTCAAGGTGCAGCGCTGCCACCTTGATGGCCTCCACCTTCGCCATCTGGTTCAGTTGAAAGTAAATGTCTAACTTTTCTACCCAAGCTTTTGCTGAACATTTTGATGACTCGTCATATGTTGGCAGGAAATATCTGCCCATGGTACATTGCAGTTCACCTCCCTAAGTGTACCCACCTCCTCTATTCTAGTTGCGAGGTCTGCTGTTGTTCTTTACCTGGCAGAAATCGTGGAAAGAGAGAGGTTCACCAAACTCTTGCCTGTATGACTGATACTCTGCAAAATAATCCCTGTAATGAGCCATCTCCGGCTCCTGGGGTCCTCCCGTTCCTGTAATTGCAGTCAAGAATGTGGGCATAGTGGAACGTGTGGGAGTGCGTAGCACCACCTCCTGCGCTGTGTTCTGCTCCTGTGTGTGATGAGAAGTGCCAGACTCTTCTCCGATGTGAAATCCCCTTGGGGTCTCACGCTGTCTGTTCTCCCCAACAATCTTCTGACCCATCTCCTCTATTTTCTGGAGAGTTCCTGTACAAACTTAAAGAGGAGATTACCAAACTTCTTCTCGTCATCTACTTCTTCTGCCATGGGTGCTTCCTCCTTTGCATCCTCTACTGGAACGCAGTCCCCGTCACCAAATATGGGCTCGAGCCTCCGCTCTCTGCTCCTGTACCGTTGCTTCCGGTAGGTGATGTATTCTTTGTCTACCAGTGTCATAGACTGATCTGCTCCACAGGCTGAGCCAAGTCTATGAGCTCTGATACCACTGTAATATTCCTAATAAGAAATAAATAGCAATACAAAGCAACATAAACAAAAAACTACAACTAATAGAGATGCACCATAAAAATCACTGCAAACATTTTAGAAGAGCTGAGCCATTTTATTATAAATCTGGAAATAAGGAAAGAGTACAAGAAGGTGATCAGAATAATGGCACCTTGGCTTGCTCAAGGCGCGCTGAAATAACTCTCCAAACCTTGCTATGGATGGTTGCTTCTCATATTGACTGCATAACTCCCTGAGCTGCTGCTGTTGCTGGAAAGTGCTACTTCTAGCTGGAATGGAGCTGCTTTTTGGGGTTGTTCCCCTGCTCAGAAAATTATGAAACTTCGGCTATGAACTCTCCTCCCCAAAACTGGAAAAACCCAGGAATGAATTCCGGAAAGGCTGACCCCGGAATTTGACCTCCTTGGGAAAATTACGCACTCCTGGTGAGTACGCTGGCCTCTGAACTGAATGGCTGGAAATTCTGGCCTCTCTCTGCTCCAAAAGACAACTTGTGAAAGGCTGATCCCCTCACACTTCCCCCAGACAGAAACTCCTGAACCTCCCTCACTCCCGGAACTGCCCTCCTCCAAGACTGCGTAATCTCTCTGAGTGACTGTGCTTCCTGATGACTGTGTAAGTCCTGGCTGAATGGATCTGCGTGCTCTGCTCTGAAAACTGAAGGTAAAGCTCCTCACCTGAGCGGGCACTCGAAGTCCCCCGAGGCTGAGGTTGGGATCTCCGCTCAGAGACACTCGTGTGCTGAACAACACTTGCAGACTTAGTTAAACAACATAAGTGTGCTCAATATCTGTTAGACAGAAATTTTGAAGATGCATAATAGAATGAATGAGAAGCTAGGCCCTCACTCCCTTTTATGCTTGAGACCTTAACATCCCCTTGGGCCCCAGTGTGCTGCGCTGTCCTCCTTTACCATGCTGCCCTGCCTACTTTGCGTTGTCCTGGCCCACGCTGCCACTAGACTGCCCGACCCACGCTGCTTTTGCGCTGTCACTTGGTCCCCCTGGGCCCCACACTGAAATCATTATGTTGGCTAAGTGAATTTAGGGAGATTATTTCTCCTAAGTTGGGTTATGGGTCCCAGCACCCTTTTTATTTATGGTTGACATTAGAAAAGAAAAATGATAAATCTGAGAAAAAATTAATATTGCCAATTAGCTACTGCTAATTGGGAATATTACATTTCTCCCCGCCAAAATGTTGCTTGTCCTCAAGCAACTGCAAGGATGGATGCTGCAGGATGTTCTCACTCTCCCATGTGGCATCCTCATTTGAGGGATTCCTCCATCTCACCAAATACTCCTTGACTGTCCTGCTCTGTAATTGTCTCTCCTGGGTGTCTAGAATAGCTTCTGGCTGTAACACTAAATGCCCCTCATCATCTGTAGGTGGGAGCTCCCCTGTTGCTGTCACCTGCTACCCCAAAGCCTTCTTCAGGCATGATACATGGAAAATGTTATGTATGCTACTCCCCGCCGGCAGCGCTAACTCATTAGCAACCTCTCCTACCTGTCGGATCACTCTGTAAGGCCCATAGAAGTGGGGCTTAAGCTTCTCGGCCCTCTTCTGCTTCCGTGTAGACTTCCTGTATGGCTGAAGTCGAAGGTAGACCAAGTCACCTACCTCAAACTGTCTCTCTACCCGCCCTGTATCTGCATACAACTTCTACTGGTTTTGTGCTGTGGCTAAGTTGTCCGTAAGAGTCCGAAGTATATCTTGGCTCTCTTGGATCCAATCCTTGGCGCTGGGGGCCTTGCTAACTCCAAACATAACATCAACAAAAGTCAGAGCATGATATCCATACAAAGCATAAAACGAAGACATACCAATAGACATATGGAAAGTAGTGTTGTAGCAGTATTCTCCCAGGTGAAGCCAACGCAACCATGCCTTGTGCTGCCCCGTGACATAGTTCTGCAAGTATCCTTCCAGCCACTTTTTCACTATCTCCGTCTGCCCATCTGTCTGTGCTTGATAGCTGGTACTAGGAGTTAACTCTGTACCCACCAAACGAAAGAGCTCTTGCTAAAAGCTGCCCATGAAATGACAATCCCTATCACTGACTATGGTATTGGGAAGACCATGCAATCTGAAAACATCACGGAAAAATAGCTCGGCCACGTGTGAAGCTGTGTACCCCGCTGATATGGCGAAGAAATGGGCACTCTTTGTTAGTCGATTAACAACCACAAAGATGCAATCCTTGCCCTGCACTGTGGGCAACCCTATGATGAAGTGCATGGACGCAACCTAGCCAAGCTGACGCAGAGACCATGCAGAGGGTGACGTAGACCCTTCTGGATGACGCAGAGGCAGCGCAGAGGCCTTCAGAGTGATGCAGGGGCAGCCTGTGCTGCGCTGGGCTAGAGGGGCTGACGCAGAGGCTGGTGGAGCTGCGTTGAGGGTTCCAGTGGGCCCGAAAGGGCTCGTATTCAATAATTCCTGAAGGGTTTGAATCAACCATATTTTCTGTCTCTGAGTGATCAGGTACTACTGTTGTGAATTTCTCTATGGGGCAAACCACTACTGGTGCCCTAGGTGTGTTCAGATATTCTGCTTAATTAATAAAACCCTCAAAGAGCTGCTACACCTGTTTTCTCGCATTGGGTTTTTCTTGGGACATTTGTTTGAAAAATCATGTGTGTCCTTTGTCATATGTGCGCTATGCTTCAGTAAATGATCTGTAAATTTGTAGGCTCCTAGTTGTGTTTACTTCGCTATTTTCTGAATATTTCTGAAAATAACTTGTATAATTAAATCACAAGTAGGAGAAGTAAATCAAGATATTGCAGTAGGGTTTATGTAATTTTGTATTCAGAATTTTCACAAGCACAACCTCAGCCATGGGACTTGGGCAATGATTGGCCATGGTGCCATTGGGATCCAGGAGGATTGGTCAATGATAGGTATAGTGAGAGATCAATTTGGGATCCAGGCTAAAAGGGGTCTGTTCCCAGTGGCTTGACACAAAGGCATATCAACACCCAGTGGTTTGTATGGGATTCGGGCATTGGGTCTCAGTTGCATCGGGCCAACACGCTGGTCCACATATTTGGATTGCATGAGGGAAAGCAATCTTGGGGCGGAGGATTGTAATGTTCCTTTTCTGGTATTCCTTATGACATGGTTAGGATGGACTTTCAAAGTTGGGGGCATACATGTCATAGGTGTAGGTTGGCGTCATCGGTGGCCCTTGGGGGATTTTGTAGGGGTTTTGAGGAGTTCTTATGAGGTCCGATGGCATTCACTTGGTATATTCCACCATTCGCACAATTTGCCTTTCGTTTCGTTGCATTCCGAAAACTTTCAGAAATTGAGTTATTAATTGACCTAACTCAATTAATTACGCCAAGGTGGCATTTCTGGAGGAATTCTTGACAGAACACTTTAGTGTAATTGCTCGTTGGAACCTGCAGTATGGGGTGGCTAGGAGTGATTTTCAGTGACCTGAGGAGGCATGGTGGCCAATTGACCATTTTCCCACATTAAAAAGAATATTTTAATTAAGGGAAATGTGCTCAATAATTAAAATAACAATAAAATAGGACCTTCTAGAGGAGTCCATCAGATCTATAAAAAGGAGGAGGAAGGGCCATTAGAGATCATCTTGGATTAGATTATTGTCTTGTGTGAGAGGTTTGAGAACTTGGTTCTCTACTTCAACAGTAGCCCCAGGACGGAAACCCTCGGGTGATTTAGTGAGAGTGGGCGAGTACCGATCTCTTCCCTTGGTAGATCGATTTAGGATTCACAGGTTGCAGTGATTGATTTTAGTCAATTTTGGGAGGGTCGACTTCAACATCAAAGCAGATTAGTTTTTGGGGATCAGATTGTCTATCTTATATATTTCAACTATATTATCATGTACACTCTCTCCAACTATTTCATATAATAAAATTTGAGATCATTTCTGCTCGATATGTTATTGAAATTTCATATGCTTTATGTATCTTATTTTACATGGCAATCTTCTGTAAATTAAATGATAATTTTATGGGAAATTTGTGTTTAAGTGAATTTTTGCAAATTTAGTTGAAAATATCCGTTTGGGGATAATACAAAAACCCAAAATAAACAACCCTTCTTCCTCCTCCAAGAACTCGACTACCTCAAACATATATTTTCTATGTAATGAAGCATTTCGATGTCACAAATGAGGTAGGAGGACACCTATATTTATATAAGATGGAGAGGTGTGTCACATGTCTAAATAACCCCAAGCCGACCTTGATAATTTGCATGTGTGGGATTCACTTCAAAAACATATTTCTCCTTGTCTAAATTTAGTGATATTTTGGTCGATTTTGGTCCTCTTGAAAAGAGGAATTCAATGCAATTATTATCTCCAACAAATGAGTTTCCCAAAGTGGAATCCGACCCTAGTTTCCAATTTTAATATGTTGGTTCTTCTCCAACTTAAGGGGGGCTTCCCTAAGGTAGGTTTCCTAAAGCTTAGGCAATAAGGATTGAAGGGGAAATGAAGAGTGGCTTTAGAAAAGAAAGTGTTGATGGGAGGATCAAGACTAGTGTTAAGTCCATTGTGCAAGTGGAATCAAAGGATAACAATAGGAGAGTTTCTTCTAATGTGATTGTGTAGCTTGAGTCAAGAGCCTACTCTTATCTTATTTCCCACAAATATAGAACATTACTTATAGGAATTCTTGATGAGGAAAACCAACAATGCATGTATGAAGTTATGTCTATAAATTGACAACATAAGCATAACAACTATTTCTAATTAATACATGTTGAGAAATCTAAGGCAGTTAGAAAGGTGTGATTTCTCTAAACTTGATAACTGCTTGTGATGTTCTCTTACTTTGACTTGTAGGAATTATAATCAACTTCTTCTCTTGATTATTATGGTGTTCTTATCATCAAAGATCCAAACAACTACCAAAACACGAAGATCAATAATACAAATGGACACAAGATATAAGCTACTAGCCAGGGCCAAAATCTTTCCTAGAGAGGGGAACCCACATGTAATTCTTCTCTTCTTGTAGAATCTTCAAATGATGAATTCCAAGACCCTTTATAACCAAGACAGAGACACCTCCAAGACCATGTAAACCTTACCTCGTGATGAGCTTGTGAAATTTTTTGAATATACTTATGCAAAAACCCTACTATTAAATATTGATTTACTTCTCCTACTTAGAAAAGTTATTAATCTGAAATATTCAACATTAACATCGAAGTAAATACATTAACAGTCTTCACACATACATATCTAAACTAAATACATGCACAATGACAAAGTGACACACAAGGATTTTCTGGACAACTGTCCTCGGAAAAACCCAATGCGAGAAAATTGGTCTTCTGACTGTTGGAGGGTTTTATTATTAAGTAGAGTCTAGGTACAACAAATCTGGGCACCAACTGGTTAACTCGACAGAGAAATAAAACTAGAGTTATACCTTTGTTTCTGGAGACAGAAAAACTGACTGATTCACACCCTCAAACGGGATTTACAGAACTCAGCCCTTTTTAGTCCCCAGAAACTCCAACGCTTCTCTGAAGCCCACTGTGTCAGCTCTGCTAGCCTGCGTCAGTCCCTGTGCTACTTAGGAAGGGCCTGCGTCACCCTAGTATGGGTTACGTTGCCCCTGCGCTGCCCTGGTTGGGCCTGCGTCAGCCTTGCTGGCCTCTTGCTGCCTCTGCGCTGCCCTTTCTGGTCTTGCGTAGCCCCTGAAGCCTCTGTGCTGCCTCTGCTGGGTTGTGGCTGTTGCCCTCTCTGCGCTGCTCGGTTTGCTGCTTCTCTGCCTCTTGTTGCACTCTTGGCTTGGGATCAGATCATCCCTTCCGTCAATACTACCCCTCGCTGCAGCTGAAACACTTTTGGAAATTCTGAGCAAACCACACCCTAGAATTTCAGCTTAGTCTCAGTGCTCTGCCTTTGTGTGTATTCTCCAAATGACCCCAAGCCTTTCCTTTATACTTTTCTCGTTGGGAAACCAACGACTGTGATCTAATCTTGAATCGACGGCTAAGATTAAAAGAAAGCTTGATCAGTGTGACTTAAGTCATTTTCATCACATGTTTAATTTAATTAACGTTAAGCTTTTAATTTCTTAATTAAAAAGATTAATTAATTAAATATCTCTTAAACATGATGGAATTTCTCAAATCTCTTTTTGGGTCTTTTAGATCTTATGTAATCTAGTCCCTCCACAAATTTTGGGAGTTAGAGCACATCTGATGCTACTGCAACACTAAAAAAATCTCAATAGAGCTTTCCTTACACAACTTCCAACAACAAACTTTGACCTTCCAGCAAATTCTACAACAACTTTGACCCCCAACAACAATTTCGACCTTCACTGTAGGTTTGCATCTTTTTGGCCCTTTTGCAATAGTTGCAACTTCACACATGTGGGATAGGTAGGCTATTTTAGGCCTCTTTACTCCTTTGCTTGACTTGCTTCTTCTTTCTTAGAAAATTGGATGATATGTCTTGCCCTTTCACATCTGATTTCGTCCTTCCTTGGAGATCTGAAATTTCGTCCTTGATGCTGCAACAACCCTAGATTCTCCTTTGCACGTGTGAGAGATATTTACCCAAAACTTTCAAATTTGTTATCTTCTAGTCCTTGTCTTGCTCTTCGCTCTTATTTCTTGTTCTTCTCCTTATGATCAAAATTTCTTGGATGGTCCTTTAAATGTGGTCGAGTTCTTCTTATAAATAGGCTTCTTAGGATGTCGAATTACCCTTCATGAGGCCGACTTGGTCTTGGAGGGATATTTGACACAATATTGACTTAAATAAACTCTTTTGACTTGATACAAGATGCCCTATAGGGTCTATTACATATGACAATGACTCTTATGCCTTCTTGACTCTATCACAAAACCCTAGAAGCACACAGTGAGTGCTTTGACCTAAAACAAATTGACCTTGAGCATGAAACCCACCCTATAAAATAATAATAATAAATTTCTTTTTCTTTTACATCAAATACATGAAATCAATAGTACATCGAATATTATGAAGACCGAACCGAGTTACACATTTCAACAATACAAAGGATGCTACATTATATTACTAGCCATAGGCACAAAGATAAATAAGAAGGGAATGAGCTGAAATTAATGTCTTCTTAACAAGGGAGCTATCTTTTTAATTAGGAATAGATGTTACACATATCATTTCAGCTATTCAAGCATCGTTTATGCAAGTAACTCCAACATTTGTATTCAACAATATCCACCCCAAGAACATAAACCACAAAAGTAAAAACATTCTAGCATTCCATTGTGATCAAGATCTTCAACAAAAACTCAAAGGGGAAAGTTTTCCAAATCCAACCCTATTCTCCAATGGAGAGAGCAAACCCTTATATAGGTTTGAGCTCAACTCCTTTTAATATAAACAAGTAATTATTTTCCTAGATTGATTAGTTTTCCAAGGAATACAATAAAATAGTACATTTCTAGCCTCCTCGACAAACTTCTTACTAAAAGTAGAAAGAAGTTGTTGGGATCCACATTCCTCTCCTAGATGAAACAATAAAATAATCATCTTGATCTAGTTGGATCACCAGCAAGAAGACTGAAGAATCCTTGCTGTAGAAAGCAACAGCAGTCGCAGAAAGCCGGACCAAAGAGGACAACATAGTAGTAGAGCCATGCAGAGGACAAAGTGACATAGTCTCCACACAGTGTCCACGCAGGCCCACGTACTTACTGCATAGAGGTAGCGCAGAGGCTATGCTGGGACTGTCTGCTAACGCAGAGGCCAACCAGGGTGACACAGTCCTGAAGCTGTTGCTAATTCAGAGTGTCGGAAGCAGCGCTGCAGAGCTTCAGTAATTGCTGGTGGGGTTAAATTTCTGAAGCTGTAGAAATTAGCCTCAGCACTAGTTGACAGAGTGGGAGGAGAACAACTTCTTGTAGAAATTTCTGTTTTCCCACCCCAGTTTTCAGTTTCACCTTATTACTCCAAAATAGTTAAATGCCCTTTCCCATATCCATACATTTAACAAGCTGAAAAATAAATTTTGCTGAAAACACAAATTCTGGAAAAATTACAGAACACTGGAAAATGCAGAAATAAATATCAGCACACATAAAACAGTCATTCACACATTTTGACACATATTTTTGGTCAACATGACCCTGGAAAAACCCCCTACAACTCTTGGGGAAAACCAGTTCGAAAGCTCCTTCTTATTTCTGGAAAATGCTTTTTATAGTGAGAGAAATATTCAGCAAAAAAATCAGCAAACAAACTTTACAACTTATCTCGTTTTCCGTGCTTAACCACCGCCTCGGAAAATGTGCAAACAGCAAAAACAGAACAGCAATAAATGCTGTACGTCCTTCTCGATTTTTGTGCCCAGAAATCTGCAATAAATGCAGCTGTACGACCTCCTCAAAATTTGTGCAAACAACAATAAATACTGCTATCCAAAATCTCGATTTTTGTGCCAAAAACACAGCAGAACTTTGTTGTACTGAACAGCCCTCTGCTGCCTCGATTTCTGTGCCAAATCTTGCTGTACGACCTCCTTTTCTAGAAAACCGTGCCCAAAAATTCTGCCTTTCACTGTGCTAACTCAGCTGTATGGTCTTGCTGAAATGCTGCCTCGAAAAGTGTGCCAAGCTGTTGCCTCCTTCTCCTCACTGCCCAGAAATCTCCCTTGCTCTCTTGCTCTCCTTCTCTCAATCTGCTCATGAAAGAATGAATGACCTTTTCCTCCTTTCCCTCCTTTAATCTAACCCTAAGTGACTTTTGGGGAATCCCTAAATCCAATGGCTGAAATAGATTGAGATCTAGGGCTGAGATTAAATGCTCATTTAAATCTCACTTTCTATTTTTAATTCACCCCACTTTAATAAAGACCCACTTAGTCATTTATTTCCAAAGTCACTTTTCCTTTCTAATTTTACATTGACTTTATTAAAGTCACTTTAAAATTAGACTTTGGTAACTTTATCACTTAAAGTCACTTTTAAATTAGATTTGACTTTATAACTTTATAAAGTCACTTTAGTAACTTTATCACTTAAAGTCACTTTAAAATTAGATTTGACTTTATAAAAATTATAAAGTCACTTTAGGAGGAAAATTAAATTCTTTTGGACACTTTTCCCTAGGCCAAAGATCAAAGCCTTAGGGAACCACCTGTCCTCCGGTAACCAAATTTCAACACTTCTCAAAAGATTTTCAGCCAAAAAAAATCTGTAGATTGATCAGAGGATCAACGAGAGCTGATTCGTTGTGATTGGCAGACTTCCAAGAGAGGGAGTCAGTTGTCAGAGGGAGCAGAGTGTGCCTTTCTTGCCAAGGACCCTAGATCCGAGTCTCTAGCATAGAGAAGAGGATTTGTTCTGACAACTTTATTGAGCAAATGGCACCTCAAGGACTACGTGATCAGGATAGGTTGGACGACCTATCCAACTTTCCTGTCTGGAAGCCCAGAATCCTGGTAGTCATGGAGGCATACGGTTTGAGGGAGCATGCAGAGAAAGTCCTGGTCACGCCGACTGATGTGGATCTCCTGAAGAAGCATGAAGAAGCAGTGGCACATGCCAAGCACTTAATAATGGACGGGGTTAAGGATCATGTAGTACCACACATAGCTGAAAATAAGACGACAAATGAGATGTGGAAAGCCTTAACCGCCCTATACGAAGGAAGATCCGTCCAGAGGATAATGCTTCTAGAAAATTAGATGAGGTTATTCATGATGGCCAAGGGAGAAGAGATCAAACCCTTTCTTTTTAGATTACAGGCGATCAGGGATCAGCTGACTGCCATGGTGAAAGTGGAGGATGATGTTATGGTGAGGATTTCACTCAATGCGATCAAGAGGACTGGGAAACCTTTGTCCAAAGTATCTTGGGCAAAGCGAACCTTCCCAACTGGGATGTTATGTGGGCAATCCTTTGACAAGAACTCCGATAGTTCACCAAGAGACAGTACAACACCGGGTCGAGTAAAGTGAAGAAGGAAGAGGAAGAAGATGCAGCCTTGGCATCAAAGAGGCAGCAAGGGAGAAAGAAGTGGGATTTGTCGAAGATCAAGTGTTTCCAGTGCGGCGACTAGGACATTTCGCCAGCAATTGTCCTCTGAAGAAGAAGGACAAGGAGGCTTCTAGCTGCAAGGCTACTGTGGCGGACAATGGCTCTAAAGATGATGTAGCCATGAGCGCTCATGAAACACAAAAGTGGGGCGGCATGGATTTGTAGAGAAGCTACATGGTGGTGGCGAGATCCTTGAGTAGCCCAACTCTTGGATCACATTTGTGCTACGGGAGCCTTTAGACAATAGCAGGACAAGTGGAGCAGTGGGTGTAGAGAGTCACAAATGGAGCAGAGGCAGAGCTGGATGCTGAGAGGGAGCAACGCAGTCCAGATGCAACAACAACGTAGCAGCGCAGTGCAGAGGGGTTGATGTGACTTCAATAGCGCAGTGCAGGCTGGCTCACGCAGAGCAGAGTTGCAGCAGCGCAGTGGCTTCAGGAGGACAATGCAGTGCAACAACCTATGGAGCTTCAGTGATGAGGATGTAACCCAACTGACTTGTCTGTCAAAGATTGGGCAGGAGTTTTCAATTGCCTCTCTCAGCAACTGAGTTGGAGTGCAATAGTTGGCAACATGATCGAGCAGATTGAGAGGGAGTTGCAATATAGATGTGGCAGTGGCGATGGCAGCGTCATGGGCAGCAGTACGGGAGAGCAACAACAACGCAATGATGAAGGGCAGCGGGCCAAGCATCAGCGCAAAGACCCACACCAGAGCTCAGTGCAGAACTTTAGGGTGAAGTAGTGTTGTGCTAGAGCACATTCCTCGCTAAGAGGGAGTGTTGAGATTTTTTGAGTGTTGGGGTAGCATCGGATGT
This sequence comes from Pinus albicaulis, assembly GCA_034641835.2. Lineage (NCBI taxonomy): Eukaryota > Viridiplantae > Streptophyta > Pinopsida > Pinales > Pinaceae > Pinus > Pinus albicaulis. The sequence continues at coordinate 1,369,322,947 of CM076584.1, forward strand.
GCTCTAGCTCCCAAAATTTGTGGAGGGAATAGAGTACATCACATCTCCAAGACCCAAAAAGGGATTTGAGAAATTCCATCCAGTTTAAGAGAAAATTAATTAATTAATATTTTTAATTAAGGACCCTAAGTTTAACTTAGGAAAATTAAAAGATTAAAGGTAATTAATTTAAACATGTGATGGAAATGACTTAAATCGCACGGATCAAACTTTCTTTTAATCTTAGCCGTCGATTCAAGATTAAATCACGACCGTTGGTTTCTCAATGAGAAAAGTATAAAGGAAAGGCTTAGGGTCAGTTGGAGAACAGACATGGAGGCAGAGCACTGATACTAAGCTGGAATTCTAGGGCGTGGTTTGCTAAGAATTTCCAGAAATGTTTCAGCAACAGCGAGGGGTAGAATTGGCGAGAGGGATGATCTGATCCCGGGCAAAGAGTCAGCAGGATGCAGAGAAGCAGTAGTCAGAGCAACGTAGAGGGAGTAGCAGCTAAGCAGTGCAGAGGGCTTCAGGTGTTACGCAAGTGCTACGTAGGCCCACGAAGGGCAGTGCAGAGGTAGCAGGAGGCCATCAAGGCTCACGCAGGCCCAACCAGAGCAGCGCAGGGACAACGTAACCCAGTCTGGGGTTACGCAGGCCTCTCTTGAGCAGCACAGGGGCACATGCAGGCCTCTCTTGAGCAGCGCAGGGCCACACACAAGCTAGTAGAGCTGACACAGAGAGCTTCAGAGCAACGCTGGGGTTTTTGAAGACTGAAAAGGGCTGAGTTCTGTAAATCCCGTTTGAGGGTGTGAATCAGTGAGTTTTTCTGTCTCCGGAATAGAGGTATTGCTGTAGATCTTGTATTTCTCTGTCGGGTTAACCAGTAAGGTGCCCAGATTTGCTGTACTTAGATTCTACTTAATAATAAAAACCCTCCAGCAGCCAAAAGACCGGTTTTCCCGCATTAGGTTTTTTCGGGGACAGTTGTCCAGAAAATCTTGTGTCACTTTGTCTATGTGTATGTATTCAGTTTAGATCTGTATCTGTGTAGGTTGTTAAAGTGTTTACTTCAATGTTAATACTGAACATTTCAGATTAATAACTTGTATAAGTAGGAGAAGTAAATCTTGATTTAATAGTACGGTTTCTGGATAAGTAATATTCAGAAATTTTCACATTTTCGGCATCATCCATATTTCCGGCATCTAGATTTTCAGTATTCATTTTCGGCATCTAGATTTCTGGTATCCAGATTTCCGGCATTCATATTTCCGGAATCTATATTTCTGGCATCCATATTCACACGTAGGAGAGAGAGAAAGAAGCCTCTTCTAGGCTGTATGAACCAATACGATCATGAGGAATGTGTGTGATGAGATGATGATGAAATGGACAACATCTCTCTCCAATTTATATCCATCAATGAGGGTGTGTGACACAACTGTAGGGCTTGTGAGCCTACATTACAAATCTGGCCGACCTTGCACATGTGTGGAAAATAAAATCAAAATATATGTTTTGCTCATCCAAACAATATGATCTTTAGATCAATCTTGCACCTCTCCGAAAGAGGAATCCAACAAAAATATAATCATCATCATATGAGCAGTGCAACATGGAGTTTGGACCTAGTTGCCCAAAATTAACACTCCCTCTCAACTAGGGTGAACTCCATCTGTCCACCTGTGCCATCCAGTGATCAGTACCATTGAGTACTATCATATATCATCCTGCACTCCTGCATCATCCTGTCGTAACATGCTTTGTTGGATCTTCTTCGCAAATTGAACAAGGAGGGTGAGTCACAAAGACATCACGCTCTGCTGACCCGAAGTCAACTTCGACTCAAAAGAGTCATATACTAACTCGAAGTTAGTTTACTGACCCGAAGTCAGTTTAGGATAAAACCTCAATGGACTCAAAAAGAGTCACATGCTAACAGAAGCTAGTTTACTGACTCGAAGTAAGTTTAGAGGATAAAACCTCAATAAACTCAAAAAGAGTCACATACTAACTCGAAGTTAGTTTACTGACTTGGAGTCAATTTAGAGTATAAAACCTCAATAGACTCAAAAAGAGTCACATACTAACTCAAAGTTAGTTTACTGACCTGAAGTCAGTTTAGAGGTAAGAACCTCATCAGACTAGATCCCAGATCAAGGTGTTGGACACGTGCCATCCTAGACATAGAGAGTATGACAATCTTCGATGCATCCATCGGTCTTGCTATTTGTCTCTGTCCACATTTCCCACCTCATTGGCCAAATGAGAGGTACTTCCCATGAGTCTGAAACTCCATGGGTAGGATGCGTGCGGGGCATATATCAAAGAGAGGTGAACCAACTCAATATCATAACGGTGGGACAGAAGCACAACAAGGTTCGGCAAGCCTAGCCCCGTTGGTGCTTATAGCTCCAAGAAGCTATCCCCAAGCCCCCTGGAGCTCCCAAAGCTCATTGTCCAACTCAAGCAGGACCCTCACAATAGGGTCTTTGCACGATTCCAAGCTTCTCACGGAAGTTTAGGAACTTGACTTTCCCTAGGGGCTTTGTGAGAATATCTGCGACTTGCTCATCAGTTCCTATATGATCGAGCCTTACGGTGCCTCGCTGTACCATGTCCCGGACAAAGTGGTACTTAATATCAATATGCTTGGATTGATCGTGGAACACGAGATTCTTAGAAAGACAAATCCCACTCCGATTATCACAAAGGATAACGGTGGTATCTAGCACATGTTCGAACAACTCACTGAAGAGATTTTACAACCAAACAGCTTCACAACAGGCCATACTCGTTGCAATGTATTCGACCTCAGTGATGCTCAAAGCCATCGACTTCTGGTTCTTGCTCATCCAAGATATCGAACCAGGACCCAAGGTGAAGCAACATCCAGATGTTCTCTTGCGATCCACCACACTGCCAACCCAATCGCCATCAGTATATCCATGGAGTCTCAAACTCCCTGCAGTGTATCTCAGCCCATGGTTGATTGTGCCTTGAAGATATCTCAATGGATTCTTGGCACCAATGCAGTGAATGTGATGAGGCTCAACCATATGTTGACTCAAAGTGTTCACTGCCAAACATACTTTCGGATGGGAATTCACTAAGAACATTAGGGGCCCTACGATTTGTCGATACTCGGTGGGATTTCCCACCTCGGGCCCAGCAGCGCTTTCACACAACTTTTTAAAGTTGAGTTCCATCGGTGTCGACACAGACTTACAGTCTACCATACCAAATATCTCTAATAGCTACTCAACATATTTTCCTTGAGAAAGGAAAATCTCGCCTGACCTTTGCTAGACCTCCAAGCCTTGGAAATAGTGCACCAATCCTAGGTCTTTCATCTCAAACTCGGAAGCTCTCTTACATTGATGAATGAGAGGGTCCACACCTGTTAGGAAGAGATCGTCCACATAGAGAACTAGAATGAGAGGCCTTTCTCTATGAACCTTAAAATAAAGGTTTGGATCAACATTACTTCGAGTGAAGCACAACTTCATCATGTAGCTATCTATCCTCTCATACTAAGCCCCGGGGGCTTGCTTCAACCCATAGAGGGCTTACTTTAACTTGCAAACATAGGTGTCTCTATCTTGGACTTCGAACCTCAGAGGTTGCTCCACATACACCTCTTCCTTTATTGAACTATGCAGAAAAACAGTCTCCACATCCATCTGATGGAGACTCCATCCTTGTGTTGCAGCAAGGGCAATAATAGATCGGATTGTGATATAGCGGGCGACAGGTGCAATTATATCATCATAATCTATGCCTTCTTTTTGAGAGAAGCCTTGGGCAAAAAATCTGGCCTTATACTTTTCAGCACTACCATTAGATCCATGCTTGATCTAATAGAGCCATTTCAAGGTGACAACAGATTTGTCCTCTGGTCTCGTTACCACTTCCCAGACATCATTTTTCATAATGGACTCATATTCTTCGTGCATAGCATCCTTCCAAACTTAATGCTTTATGGCTTCTTCAAATGATCCAGGCTCAGATTGTACAATTGTACTCATGGCTGCTAGGTACCCTTGGTACCTATTCGGCTTCTTGCTTTCACAGAATGTCCCCCTTGGGGCAATATGTTTCTTGGCATCTTCGAGAGTGTCCTTGAGCCATGAGGGTCTTCTCTTATTAGAAGGAGGTGGATCAATATGATCCATTGGTCCTTCAACATCGGGCATCGATACATCTTTCGATTTTTTCCTGCCTTCCTTCCTCTTCTTCGTCTTCCTTTGAGCTAGGAAGATTTCTTACTTTCTTGAGGGCAACATCTTCATCGAAGGTGACATCGTGGCATATCTCCACTTCTTTTTGACTAGGCACATAGATCCTATATGCCTTCGAAGTTTCAATGTAGCCCACAAACATTCCCTTCTTTCCAGAAGCATCCAACTTGCTTCTCTTTTCTTTCGGCACATGAAAGTAAACAGGACTTCCAAAAACTCTAAAGTGGGAGACATCAGGCTTCTTACCAGAGAAGACTTCTTCCGGAGTTTTGGAGTCCAAAGCGGAATGTGGGCATCTATTTTGAACATACACAACACTGTTCGCAGCTTCTCCCCATAGAAACTTCGGAAGACCTTGGTTATATAACATGGCACAGACAAATTCCACAATGGTCCTATTCTTTCTTTCAGCAACACCATTTTGCTCAGGAGTAGACTCAATTGTGGTCTCCCTCTTAATGCCATCTTCCCTGCAAAAGTCATTGAATTCATTTGACTCATACTCGGACCCATTGTCGGTCCTCAAAACTTTGATTTTCTTCTTGGTTTGATTTTCCACCAAGGCCTTGAAGGTACGAAACCATTTGAATGCTTCGTCCTTCTACTTCAAGAAGTATATCCATGTCTTGCGGGAGAAGTCATCTGTAAAAGTCATGTAATAGGAACATCCTCCCAAGGATGTTACAGGCAGCATGCCAGATAAATCAGAATGTATCAACTGCAAGATATCATATATCTTTGTGACACTTGAGGGGAATGGTCCCCTTGAATGCTTCCCTTCGGCACAACCTTGACATACACCTTCATGATCATCTTTAAATTCGGGCATCCCTGTCACCTCCTTGTTTCGGGAAGGGCTTTGTAATGAAGGTGTAAACCTCCGATGCCATAACTCTGTTTGAAGAGTTGTATCACATGACATAGCCCCCAATGGACTTGCTCCAACCTGGTAGAGTGTATAAACTCTAAAACCAATAATAAGAGCTTCCTTGAAGTTCTTCTTCCAGATGCGTACCTTTCCATCAACGAATGCCACCTTGAATCCTTTGTCTTCTATTTTCGAAATAGACACAAGGTTCTTCTTCAAATCAGGTACGTACAACACATCTTGCAAGCAGAGGACTTGACCTTGAGATAGATGAAGTGTCATAGTCCCTGTCCCTTTCATGGGATATGTGGCATTATCTCCAAGGATAATGTCTAAATTAGTAACCTTCTCAATCAAATGAGAGAGGGCTTCTTTATAACCAGTGAGGTGCCTTGAAGCACCACTGGAATTCCTTGACCTCTTGAAAGGTTGCCCATTTCCACTACAATCATAGGGAGCATTCCTTTTTCCTTTGAACCTATTGTTCCTTTGATTGTCATCCCCCCTGAAGTTGTTGTTGTCATCATCCCTGAGAGAGACCCTTCTATTGGGGCACTCTCTTGCATAATGATCAGACTTGTTACAAGTGTAACATCTTCCCTTCCTTCCTTTGGGCCCCGCTCTACCATGGTTTTGATTTCTCGGGCCACCATGGTTCTTCTTCTTTGCATGAGCAGCGAAGGCAGTAAGGTCACCTCTATTTCCATTAGAGGGATGATCTCTCTCCATCATTCTTGTCTCCTCTTGGGTGCATCTAGTTAGCAATTCATGAAAATCAGGAATCATATTATTATTAAGAATCATAGTATTAAATACATACAAGTCTCGGGGAAGTCCTCCAAGAGCAATGAGGACGAGCTTTAGATCAACTACTTCTTCTCATATGGTAAGGAGATCATTCCTGATTTCTGTGAGCCTCATAAAATATGATGGAGGCTCATGAATCTTTCCCTGCACATAGTCCATGACATCTTTATCTTCTAATGCCAAATCCAAGGACATCTTCCATGCATGATAATCAGACTTGTCAGTCAACTTATCATCAGATTTGAAACTTGTTGATTTATGGTAGCATCGAATGTGCTCTAGCCTTGTAATTTTGTATATAGGCTAAGACACATGTATTCCATAAAACCCAGAAATGGTTTTGGAAAATTCCACTTAGAGATGATTTAATTTAATTAATTAATCATTTTTTAATGTTTTCCTAAGTTTAAACTTAGGAAAATTGATTAATTAAAGTGTATTAATTAAATCAAGTGTGAATCTTCTAGATGAAGTCATAGATCACCTCCAAGTTAATCTTAGCCCTTGATTATGTTTTAATCTTGGCCGTTGAAGGGTCAAAGAAAGATTATAAGGAGGGTGAGGGGCCTATGGAAAATACACTTGACGCTTGAGCCATTGAGCATTTTCGAAATTGTGCGAGGAGACACAGCTTTTGATCAAGAATAAATCACTAGGGCTGGGTTTGCTAAGTGATTTGATTCAGAGATCAGATTCAGAGAGGGGCAGAAACAAAGATTGGTCAGGAGGACCAAGAGTGCATTATTAGAGAGAGGTAGAGGTGGCGCAGATAGAGACAATGCAATTTTCTGCAGAGGTGACGCAGTTCCTGCAGAGAATCACGCAGAACCAACGCAATGTCTCTTGGAGTCAGCCCGGAGAAAGCTAGAGGCTGTGGTTCTGAGCCAGGAGGGCCAAGATCCAGCTTCAGATAAGCCAGATCAGTTGCAAAGAATGGTGACACAGTTCCTCAAGCTTGCATACGCAGGCTTAAGCAAATCCAATGTAGGCAATCACGCATAGGCAGTGAGGGCTTCACCAATGCTGTTTTTGATCAACCAGAGACTTGTTGAGTAAGGTATATCTCACAGTTATTTTTGATGTCTAGATTTCTCTGAAGGGTTTGCCGGATGTTGGCACCCTAGATGTACTTAAGATTTCGCTACTTAATAATACAAACACTCAGATCTGCTTCACCGGTTTTCCCAGGTTGGGTTTTTCCAGGGACTTAGTCCAAAAATAACCGTGTCAATGTGGATGTTTTTCATTGCATTTTGTTCAGGTTGTTTCAACTTTCAACAATTAGATTTATTCTGCAGTATTATTTGTGTAGACTGCTTCAGTAATTACTTCAATATTTCATGAAATGAAATAATTATGTAAAATAATAGATGAAGTAATTCAAATTTGTTTCAGTAGGAATCCAGATCTAGGATTTTTCACAAAACCCTTGAAGGTTGAGGAGGCCATTGGTCCTTGACAAGACTTCTTTTTCGGTGATTGCTTTTCACACTATCTTGGGCTTTGTCTTCACCTCAGCTCTGATACCATGTTAATTTTAGATAACCATGGTATGTTCTATGCTTGATGCAATTTTACTTCAATCTTACTTAGACTCGATTCAATTTAGAAATCACATAAACATGAAAGTAAAATGCTGATAGAACATAATAATAGATCAACAGAAGACAAGCCAATAATATAGATCAGATTTTACAATTCTTCTTGTCCAACAAAGATAGAGAATAATGTTCGTTACGACAGTCAACAGGATGCACCAACCAGCAAAGTCTTGAGTTGGTCAAACCAACTTTTCCAACGGACAAATCAGCTTTCCACAAGTGTCACACACACACCTCAAAGACAACTCCAAAAGTTAACGCAAGTCAACAAAAGAATTCCTCATCCAGATTTTCGACATCCATTTCCGGCATCATCCATATTTCTGACATCCATATTTCCGGCATCCATATACGACATCATCCATATTTCCGACATCCATATTTCCGGCATCTAGATTTTCGGCATCCATTTCTGGTATCTAGATTTCCGACATCCATTTTCACACGTAGGATAGAGAGAGAGAAGCCTCTTCTAGGCTGCACAAACCAATCAGATCATGAGGAATGTGTGCGATGAGATGATGATGAAATGGACATCATCTCTCTCCAATTTATATTCATCAATGAGGGTGTGTAACACATTTGTAGGGCTTGTGAGTCTACATTACAAATCTCGCTGACCTTGCACATGTGTGGAAAATAAAATCAAAATATATGTTCTGCTCATCCAAACAAGATGGTCTTTAGATCAATCTTGCACCTGTCCGAAAGAGGAATCCAACAAAAATATAATCATCATCATATGAGCAGTGCAACATGGAGTTTGGACCTAGTTGCCCAAAATTAACATATCAAGTGGTCAAATCACCATAAAATGTGTGCAATGAGGCTAGCACTCCATCAAGGGGTGTTAGGCACATCATAACAAAGTGGTTCATATGTGCAATTTCCTCATATCTCCTAGGGTATTCTAACTAGGAGGGTTCAACTTATCACATCAATAAATAACCATTGAAGTATCTAGATAATGTGAAAAGGAGAAAGTATGTTACGTACCCTCAATAACAATGATGTCCAAAAGTACAAACCATAGAAAAATTGGCATTGAAAGTGCTAAGGCGCTCAATCTTAATGAAAATTAGTCATAATCTAACCATGGTGAAGCACCCTTAATTTAACCATCATACCAAGGAGCAAAATTAACATTTGAAACTTAGGGAGACCCCAAGTTGCTGGGTTTCCAATCCATAAAATGCACTAAGTGCTAAGTAATTGCAAAGTCAAAACAACCCGAACATGCCAACACTACCATATAATGATGTTGCACCACATCATCAAGAGATTAACCATTAGGCACATGCTAACTGCCCAATTAGACCACCACAAGCACACTAGAATATCTCACCCCACACTTACTAGCAACCATTATAGCACCAAATCCACCTCAAGATAGCATCATCTATAAGCTAAAATACAAATGCATCCCAGGTCATTTGAAAGATCAAGCAATGTGATCATACAAGATTGAACTTTGTGACAAAAAATCACATGTGTTGCGATGGAAACTCACAAGTGCAAGCATGGTGCAACACGAGGGGTAATATTGGGGAGCTATGAACCGTAGCTTTGCAGTATTGTAGGCCTAGACAAGGCAGGAAATTGCCTAACTTGACCAACACAGACAGTGTTCTAGGTCTCTATGTCTGTTGAGCTTTGAACTTGGGTCGTTTGCATGGTGACATTGTGACTCAACGACGAGACCACAGCGTGATGGACTATGGGGTGGTTTTGGGTTGGTTTGTAATATGTATATCTCATAAGTTATTTTATGTACGCACTTTTTTATTTTTGAGATGCTTTTGTTTCCCAAGTTTTTAAGTTGAATTTCTTGGAAATGCATTTGTTTTGTTTGATATATCCTTTTGAAAAATAGGATTTCATACCATATTTCCCCATTCATGTTATCCATTAAATTGACCTTTGTCTTCTTTTCTTAGCTGCCTATATGCCTTTCTTTTCATTTCTAGCATAGATAGATCTATGCACACCCCTGCACAGGGTTTCTCAAAACATCAACTCATGGTGTTCCACACATGACACAAATTGGGACCAATACAACTTTATCATTGTCAATTAATTCTCTGTATTCTCTTTTATGCTGACTAGTTTTCTAATATTCCTTCATCAGTAGTTCTTGTACAAGCAGAACCATAGTTTGCAGCTTGCCATTTCTGTACATGATTTCGGTCCCTGTAACTGACCCCGTGGTTGGCAAAGGAGGTCACTTTTAAGTAGAACTTTTTCCTTTGTGGAGGAATAAACCAGATAATGATTAAGGTTTCTTGCAAGTGGAGTTAATGGAAACGAGTTGTCATTGATCACAGTGTTCTTAGTTAGAGGACTGCTTTGCCGAAGAGAAAGAGTTGTAATCAATTGCTTATATTTTGCTGAAATGGAAAACTGCCCTTTTATGTTATTCACTTTTGACAAAGGAATCAATAGTGAATCTTATTTGAATTTGTGAGTAATATACCCAAATGCTTTATCTTAGCTTATGTTAGCAATAAATACTAAGTTTAAATAATTGATGTTCTTATTCCAGTTGCATATGGTTATGGCATCCTATTGAGTGCTTTGTTTGAGTAATGGGTTATTTGTCATTTGCCATGTGTATTCTCTATTACTTTTGCCTTATTCTTCTCTCTTCTTAATGTACCATTCTTTCTCGTTTTTGGGTTTGCTTTATGCATGCCAATTTATTCAGATTCTCAAAAATATTTGGCAGTTTTGTTTGTCCTGTCAAATTATCTGGTATCTGGTTGGGTTTGTTTGCATGTGGTTCCAACTTCAACCTTATTATTCTTTTCTTCTATGACTTTTATGTGAGGATTTTCACCCTACATTAATGCTTTTAAAGTGAGATATCATGTTATTGGTAGCATGGCAATGCATGTGGCAAACCTTTTGATAGACAATTTTTAAAGCTGGATATGGAATTTCTTATATTTATCTGTGTAACTGAAAACTATCAAGAGTCTATTCAAACGAGGAAGCTAAAGCAGTTGGCGTTTTTTAATGCATTAATTGTAACATTTATGTGGGACTGCTCATCCCGAAAAGCTTATGTGGTTGTTATATATAGTATCAATGCTGTATTTAGTTATTGGTGACATGGTAATGTGTGTGTAAAGTTTTCTACCAGAAAACTAAAACTGGATGCCAAATATCTTCCATTTTGTCTGTGTTGCAGAGAACTTTTGGATTATATGCAAGCAGGGACACTAGATCCTGAGCTGGGATTTTTTAATGGATTACTTGTATGTTCCCTTTGTAAGCCTTACATATTTTGCAAGTATTTCAAGTGCATCTCTACCTGCTGTTTGCTGGACATGGGGACAAGCTTTCCCACTGGTCTGTATTGATGAATTAATATGGAGAAGTTGTTTCTCCCTTAAGCAATATACTCATTAGAATTTACGATCAACTTCTATTGCACTTGAACTGCTTTTTGCTTCTCATGAATCTAACTTTATGCAAATGTATTGCCAAGGTTCATGACTTATTCATAGAGCATATGTTAGTATTATGGTTCCTTGAACTGTCAAACTGTCATATGCAATCTTACTTGTTGAGATTTGGTGCAGATACCAAATGTATTTCCTGTTCTTGCTGCTGCACACAAGTCTCTCCTGGCCAAGTGTCGAGGGTGTCTTACCACAAAAACTCTTCATTCAGAGCTTGTTTACAATTACTCAGGATCAAAGCATGTATCCACTACTTTTTGCATTCAATGCCAAACATTGTTTCTCCTCATTCCATAAAGAAAGACTTGTTAAGCCCTTAACATTTTCAAGATAGCAGAATCTCTGAAAAGATGCGGTATCAATGATAGTACAACCTATATTCTAGTGGCTCGATTTAATGCCACTCCTGATGAGGTATATTTTATGAGATAATCATTCTTCTTTTCTCTCCGTATTTTTTTTGATTGAATGTGGTATGTGGACAAACACCATACTTTTTATGGTGGTTTGATTTTTGTGGGAAAACATGACGTATTGTGTTAATGATATATCTCCTAAAGTGACAATATGGTACATTGAATTTGTCTAGACTCGTTGAATTTGTTTATTTTTAGCATTTTTTAGGAGATGTGCTTGCACTCCCACATTGTATTTATACTGACTGTACTCTTATTTAGTCCCATTGACCTACTTTTGTAGTTATCAGTTCGACATTATAAATTTACTTATAAAAGAAAACGTACATGTAATCCTCCACAAGCAAGTATTGAAATGCCATTGTTGGTTGTGCATTGCCTTCACAATGAATGATCTGTGGGCTGATAGGGAAAGCTATATGGTTAGATCAAGCCTCTGAGAGAAAGCCCTCCTTGAAAGGCTAGAAACGTGTCATTATCACTAACCTATCAAATAGGTGGTAGCTCTCATATAACTCCACCCCATCACGATACATCTACGAGCATAAGAGGTTGAACCTTAGTAATTCAAGCCTCTTACCTCAAATGTTAATAGCAAGTACAATAATTGTCAAATAAAAAGGCATTAGGCAATAAGACTACCTGATAATAGTGGGAAGATAATATGTTAGTTATATGTCTCGGTTCTTATTGTCTGTGGCAAGGTTGCTGGGAAGCGTCGCCCTCCTCGACCTTGCTCCCAAAACGCGCTCTGTTCGGGAGCATTTTGGGAGCACTTGGGAGCGCGCTCCCGAGCCTGAAAAAACGCTCCCTGGTTTCTAGGGAGCGTTCCAGGGAGCGCTTGGGAGCGAACGCTTCCTCCATTTAAAAAACGATTCGGGAGCGTTTTTTAAATGGAGGGAGCACTCGGGGAGCGTTCGCTCCCAAATGCTCCTCGGCAAAAAAAACGCTCCTCGGCGCACGGAAAGAAATCAGTGGAGATTTTTTGGGAGGGAGGGTGGGTGGGTAATAAAAAGCCCTCCCCTCCTCATTTGTGTTATTATTTGTTTGTCAAGAGAGAGAGAGGAGAGAGCAACAAGGAGGATTGAAGGAGTTAGGACAAAGAGGTAGGAGTCAAGACTCTCTAATCTAGTTTTTTTTTCTACGTTGCATTTTTAAGTTGTTCAAAAATGAAAATTTGAATTTTTTTCTCTATGTTGCATTTTAATGTGTTGAAAAGTGAAAAATTGAATTGTTTTTTTGTATGTTTCATTTTTTCCTATTCCCATTTGGCATTCCTCCATTTTTTTGCAGGCTAAAAACTTGAAACTTGAAACATCATGGCTATATGGCTTTGGGTTTTCTTCATGTTGGTTCCTTTCTTTGTAATAATGGTGTTGGAGAGTAGAAGAAAGAGGCCCATTCGAAAAGAGGAGGATGAAGAAGTGGGTTATAGTGGATTTGATGAAAATCATGAAGAGGAGTATGCTGAGGAGGAAGGGGAGAGTGGAGAACATGAGGCAACAGAGACACCAACTAAACATAACCAAAGTCAAACACAATTGTGGAAATATGTTCAGAGGCAGGAAGGAGGGAAAGGGGGTGGAACCATTAAATTTCTTTGCCCCCATTGCAATAAAGAATATGCAGGTTCATACACCCGTGCCAGAAGGCACCTTTGTGGGAAAATGCCATGGGATGGAGATAAAAATATAGGAATCAAAATTTGTATAAGTGTGCCAACAACAGATAGAGAGAAATACAGAAAGGAAGAGGAGGCTGCCCAACAGAAATCTAAAAGATGTAGGGGTTTCATTGATTCTTATGCACCATCAGGTCCATCACATCATGGACAAAGAATTCCATCAACTTCCACCCATGGCAGTGGATATGGAGACACACCTGGACCAAACATCTCCTTAAGGCATAGAACCATATCTGATTTCCTTGAAGGAGGGTCTAGGAGTGATGTGGATTCAAAAATTTTCTGGTTTCTCTATGCATGTGGGGTACCATTCAATGTTCTTCGCTCACCTTATTGGCATGAAATGGTTTCTGCCATTAATGATGCCCCCAAAGGATACAAGAGCCCTGGGTATGACAAGGCCAGAACAGTGGGACTTGATCATGAAAAAGCTAAAATAACTCATTCTTTGAATAGAATGACAAGTTCTTGGAATGAGCATGGTGTGTCCATTGTATCTGATGGATGGACAAATGTAAAATGAAAGCCATTGATAAGTGCTTTTGCTGTGTCTGTTAGTGGTGCAATATTCCTTTCAGCGTATGATTATTCAGATGAATTCAAGACCGACATTAACATTGCAGAACCATTACTTGAAACAATTGAAAGTATTGGGCCATACAATGTCGTCCAAGTCATCACTGATAATGCTGCTAACTGTAAGGCAGTGAGAGCAATTATTGAGGATAAATACCCCAACATATTTTGGTCTGGGTGTTTGGTTCACATAATGTACCTTTTGATGCATGATATAATTAAAAACAAACAACCTCAATACAAATGGCTTGGTGATTTATACAAGAGAGGTAAAAAAATGATAAAATTTACTACAAATCATAGCAATACTCATGGGATTTTCCGTACTCACTCGAAATTGGAGTTGTTGAAGATAGCAAAGACTAGAATTGCTAGCTATTACCTCGCCTTTAGGTGCCTTTTGAAGGTAAGAGAGTCATTGGCAGCCATGGTATCAAGTCCACACTAGCAGGTATTAAAGGACAAGGCAACAACAATAGTTGACAGGCAAGGTTTTGAACAGGTGGAGGAGACCGCTCTTGATCCTTTGTTTTGGGCATGTGTGAGGGAAATTTTGAATTTCGCCAAGCCCATTTATCACATGATTCACTTTTCAAATACAGATAAACCAATGATCGGGGAGGTGTATGAGCAGATGGATAGCATGTTGGGGCAAATAAAAGATGTTGTTAAGGAAAATGATCCCAACTTGTATTCAATGATTCACGACTGTGTGTGTGCACGTTGGAATAAACTTAATGTTTCACTACATGCCTTGGCATATATCTTTATGCCAAAATACTACTCTCCATCTTGGTTGGGCTAACCTGCACCTAGAGGTGGGGTTAGGATCAAACCTCACACAGATCCAGAGGTACAAGAGGGATACATGAAAGCATTAGACAAGTTGGTCCCCGATAGGGAGGAGTGTGCTAGATTGCCCCTTGAATTAGGCAGATACTTCAGTTGCACTAGTAACTTTGGTTCTTTCCATGCAATGGAAGATAGAGACATATTTGATGCTCTCACATGGTGGGAAGCATATGTCGGCATGGGACTTTTGCCAAAGTTGGCAAAAAAAGTTCTCTCACAAGTTGTAAATACTTCTTCTGCAGAGAGGTGTTGGAGCACCTACAACTTCATACATAATGTCAGAAGAAATAGACTGAATGAAAACCGAGCAAAAAGCTTGGTTTATGTGCACTACAACTTGAGGTTGTTGAGTCATTATTGTGATCGAGCTTACGAGGATCAATCATATAAAGTTTGGGACAACAACCTAGAGGACGATAATTTGGAGGATGACACTATACATATGGAAGAATTGGAAGCAAAACTTTTGAGGGATGATGATGAAGCAACAAAAGCCATGCCACCGCCACACCCAGGGCCAGTCCCACCATCCAGTAGCAATGCGGGTGCCAGTGCCAGTGTTCGATTTCCAGCTATTGTTCCTTTGCAGATTCAACCTCCACCTACATCCTCACATGGTCCTCAGCCTTCTAGTTATGGTTGTGGTACTCAGGAGACTACTAGAAGACCACCATTGTCTCGTGGTTCTCACAAATTAGACATTTCTCGTGGGCGTGGCAAGGGGCCAGCCAATAGATAAAATAGATTTACATTTTACTAGTATTTTCTATTTTCTAGTAGCTTTTAACTTTTATAACTGTTGAACAATTGAAACTTGACTCTCTCATATTTATTATGATAATTTTTGTAAACAATATATGACAATTTAAGTTTGAAGTTTGAATTTGAAAGGTGAAACTTTGAAGTTGGCATTTATAAGTTTATATGTCATTATGAATTATGAATATGATGCTTCATGAAAGTTGAAAGTTGTTTCATTTCGTTTAATTTTATAACATTTCATTTCATGTTAAATATTCTTTGTTGTAATGGTTATTGGTTACACTTAGCTTACAAGTACAAATATGGTGATCAATGAATCAATGATGATAAGTGCTATATATCAATGCTGATAAATGTTATATATTGAATTTTGAAAGCTTGAAACTTTAAGATTGATGAATCATGAGACTCAAGAGTCAATATGTTGTATGTTTCTAACTTGTGGGCATGGTTGATGAAGATTATAACTTCTAGATGATTGATGTTATATGGTTCAATCTATGTTTTTATGTTTTTTATGTCTAATTCATCATTCTACATGCTTTTGTTTACATATATGCATAAAAATATAAAAAAATATAAAAAATATATATTTAAAAAAAACGCTCCTCGAAACGCTCCTGGACCAGGAGCTTTTGAAAATGGCGCCCCCGCTCCCGCTCCCACTCCCACTCCCAAGTAACCATGGTCTGTGGATCCTTTTGTGACCAACATGGACTGCACCATGACCAATCCATATCCACAATCATCCTAAATTGAAGGCATTAACCCAGATCATCTCCAACGATGGCTCCTGTTCCTAAAATATGCATGCAATAATCAATAATAACACCATTGATAATCACAATACCAAAAATAAATGCTATATTTACAATATTCAATGTTAACAACCATACACAAGGACTCAAAACTGGATAAACATGAGCCAACACAGTATGCAAAGGGTCTTTACAAGAAAATTATACCTACCAATCCCACACAAAGGGGTAAAGTGTACTGTACTTTTCAAATATTGGCAGTGATGATATTGGTCTAGGTCCTTGCCCCATTATTGTCAAAATTGAATTCCAAAATGCAGTTCATTGTGTTGTACGTACACATACTCTAGGCCATAGTTCAAATCTTTTAATGAATATGAAAGGGACCTGTTCTTGCAAAATCTAGCAGGCCCAGTGCAATGCGTTACCGAGCAATGGGTCAGAACTTATGGAAACTAAGAGAAAGGATTGCCACTGTCACCTAACCTTTTTCCTGATCTTTAGTGGGATTTAAACCACAAGGGAGGCTTCCCTAAATCACCTATAAAGATACTCTAATATTAGGGCTCAAGGTGATGAGCTTTAAATGCCTATTGTTAGGTAGAGTACTGGCGAGATGTAAGATTGGCTTGGATTTTCTATGCTATGATTTAAGTACTCTAAGCCTAGACCACTAAATGGGCCGCTCTTGTGAAAATTTCTGAATATTACTTATGCAGAAACCCTACTGTTAAATCACGATTTACTTCTCCTACTTATACAAATTATTAATCTGAAATGTTCAGTATTAACATCGAAGTAAACACTTTAATAGCCTACACAGATACAGATCTAAAATGAATACATGCACATAGACAAAGTGACACACAAGATTTTCTGGACAACTATCCCTGGGAAAACCCAATGCGGGAAAACTAGTCTTCTGGCTGCTGGAGGGTTTTTATTATTAAGTAGATTCTAAGTACAATAAATCTGGGCACCTTATCGGTTAACTCGACAGATAAATACAAGGTCTGCGGCAATACCTCTGTTCCAGACATAGAAAAAATGACTGATTCACACCCTCAAATGGGATTTACAGAACTCAGCCCTTTTTAGTCTTCAGAAACCTCTGCGCTGCTCTGAAGCCCTCTGCGTCAGCTTTGCTAGCTTGTGTGTGCCCCTACGTTGCTCATGAGAGGCCTGCATAATCCCAGACTGGGTTACGATGTCCTTGTGCTGCCTTGGCTAGTACTGCGTAAGCCCTGATGGCCTCCTGTTGCCTCTGCGCTGCCTTTCTGGGCCTGCGTAGCACCTGAAGCCCTCTGCGCTCTGCATTTGCTGCTCCCTCTGCGCTGCTTTGACTGCTGCTTCTCTGCCTCTTGATTCTTGGCCTGGGATCAAATCATCCCTATCGCCAATACTACCCCTCGATGCAGCTGAAACACTTTTAGAAATTCTTAGCAAACCACGCCCTAGAATTCCAGCTTAGTCTCAGTGCTCTGCCTTAGTGTGTGTTCTCCAACTGACCCCAAGCCTTTCCTTTATACTTTTCTTGTTGGGAAACCAACGACCGTGATCTAATCTTGAATCGACGGCGAAGATTAAAATAAAGCTTGATCCGTGTGACTTAAGTCATTTCCATCACATGTTTAAATTAATTACCTTTAATCTTTTAATTTTCCTAAGTTAGACTTGGGGTCCTTAATTAAAAAGAATAATTAATTAATTTTCTCTTAAACGGGATGGAATTTCTCAAATCCCTTTCTAGGTCTTGGAGATCTCATGTACTCCAGTCCCTCCACAAAGTTTGGGAGCTAGAGCACATGCGATGCGACCCCAATACACAAAAAATTTCAACACTCCATCTTAGCGAGGAATGTGCTTTAGCACAACACTACTTCACCCTGAAGTTCTGCACTGATCTCTGGTGTGGGTCTCTGTGCTGATTCTTGGCCTGTTGCCCTTCATCACTGTGCTGCTGCTGCTCTCCCGTATTGCTGCCCATGACACTGCCACCGCCACTGCCACATCTGTACTGCAACTCACTTTTAATCTGCTCCATCGTGCTGCCAACTGCTGCACTGCAACTTAGTTGTTGAGAGAGGCAACTGAAAACTCCTGCCCAATCTTTGACAGACAAGTCAGTTGGGTTGCATCCTCATCACTGTAGCTCCATAGAATGCTGCTTTGCGCTATCCTCTTGAAGCCATTGTGCTGTTGCAGCTCTTCTTTGCGTAAGCCAGCCTGCACTGCGCTGCTAAAGTCACATCAGCCCCTTTGCGCTGCACTGCTACACTACTGTTGCATTTGTACTGCGCTGCTCCCTCCAACATCCAGCTTTGCCTCTGCTCCATCTGTGACTCTCTGCACCCATTGCTCCACTTGTCTCGCTATTGCCTTAAGGCTCCCGTAGCACGAATGTGATCCAAGAGTTGGGCTACTCAAGGATCCCGCTACCACTCTGTAGCTGCTCTATAGATCCATGTCGCCCCACTTTCGTGGTTCATGAGCGCTCATGGCTACGTCATCTTCGGAGCCATCGTCCGCCACAACAGCCTTGGGAGCTAGAAGCCTCCTTGTCCTTCTTCTTCTGAGGACAATTGTTAGCGAAATATCCTAGTTCGCTGCACTGGAAACACTTGATCTTTGACAAATCCCGCTTCTTTCTCCCTTGCTGCCTCTTTGATGCCAAGGCTGCATCTTCTTCCTCTTCCTTCTTCACTTACTCAACCCAGTGCTGTACTGTCTCTTGGTGAACCGTCGGAGTTCTTGTCGGAGGATTGCCCACATACTGTCCTAGTTGGGAAGGTTTGCTCTGCCCAAGATACTCTGGAGTCTGGACAAAGGTTTCCTAGTCCTCTGTGACTGCATTGAGTGTAGTCCTCACCATAACATCATCCTCCACTTTCACTCCCATGTAGTCAGCTGATCCCTGATCGCCTGTAATCTGAAAAGAAAGGGTTTGATCTCTTCTCCCTTGGCCATCATGAATAACCTCATCTTATTTTCTAGAAGTATTCTCCTCTGGACGAATCTTCCTTCATATAGTGTGGTCAGTGTTGAGTTTTTTGTGTTGGGGTAGCATCGGATGTGCTTTAGCTCCCAAAATTTGTGGAGGGACTAGAGTACATGAGATCTCCAAGACTCAGAAAGGGATTTGGGAAATTCCGTCCAGTTAGGGAGATAATTAATTAATTAATATTTTTAATTAAGGACCCTGAGTCTAACTCAGGAAAATTAAAATATTAAAGGTAATTGATTAAAACATGTGATGGAAATGACTCAAGTCACACGGATCAAGCTTTCTTTTAATCTTAGTCATCGATTCCAGATTAGATCATGGCTGTTGGTTTTCCAACGAGAAAGTATAAGGGAAAGGCTTGGAGTCAGTTGGAGAACACACACACGGAGGCAGAGCACTGAGACTAAGCTGAAATTCTAGGGCGGGTTTGCTAAGAATTTTCAGAAGTGTTCAACTGCGGAGAGGGGTAGTATTGGCTAAGGGGATGATCTGATCCCAGCGCCAAGAATCAGCAAGAGGCAGCAACCAGGAGCAGCGCAGAGGAGAAGGGGCAACAGCAGCAGCTATTCAACGCAAAGGCGCAGGGGCAACAACAGCAGTTGTGCAGTGCAGAGAGCTTCAGCCACTACGCAAGCCCAGGAAGGGTAGCGCTGAGCAGGAGGAGGCCCTCCAGGGTGACGCTGGTCCAGCTAGGGTAGCTAGGGACTGCGTCACCTAGTCTGGGGTTACGCAACCCTCTCCAGGACAACGCAGAGGCATGCAGAAGCTGACGCAGGGGCTTCAGGGGCAACGATGGGGTTTCTAGAGGCAGAAATTGGCTGAGTCTTGTAAATCCCGTTTGAGGGTGTGGATCAGTCTAGTTTTCAGTCTCCAGAACAACAGGTTAGCTGCAGATCTATCTTTTCTCTGTCGGGTTAACTAGTGAGGTGCCCGAATTTGCTGTATTAAGAAACTACTTAATAATATAAACCCTCTAGCAGCCAGAAGACCGGTTTTCCTGCATTGGGATTTTCCGCAGACAGTTGTCCAGAAAATATTGTGTGCCACTTTGTCTATGTGCATGAATTTATGTTTTAGAAATGAATCAGTGAAAGTCTGTTATGTTTTTACTTCGATGTTAATCTGAAGATTTCAGCATTAATAACTTGTTTAAGTAGCAGAAGTATAACCAGAATTGTTGAAATTTGGTACCGGAGGACAGGTGGTTCCCTAAGGCTTTGATCTTTGGCCTAGGGAAAAGTGTCCAAAAGAATTTAATTTTTCTCCTAAAGTAACTTTATAATTTTTTATAAAGTTAAATCTAATTTAAAAGTGACTTAAGTGATAAAGCTACTAAAGTGACTTTATAAAGTTATAAAGTCAAATCTAATTTTAAAGTGACTTTAAGTGATAAAGTTACTAAAGTTAAAGTGACTTTAAATAAAGTCAATATAAAATTAGAAATGAAAAAGTGACTTTAGAAATAAAAGACTAAGTGGGTCTTTATTAAAGTGGGGTGAATTAAAAAATGAAAAGTGAGATTTAAATGAACATTTAATCTCAGCCCTAGATCTCAATCTATCTCAGCCATTGGATTTAGGGATTCCCCAAAAGTCACTTAGGGTTAGGTTAAAGGAGGAAAAGGAGGAAAAGGTCATTCATTTCTTTCATGAGCAGATTGAGAGAGGAGGAGAGGGAGCTGAAGAGTGATTTCTGAGCAGAGGGAGAGCAGCAAGGCAGCACAGCAAGTTCGTACAGCAAGAGAGCACACTTCCCAAGGCTGGAAAATCCGTACAGCAGAGTTTATTGGCACATTAACCAAGGCAGAAAGTCCGTACAGCATTTGCACGGTTTTCGAGAAAGGGGCAGCACTGTTTTCGAGAGCTGGAACAGCAGCAAGGAGCACGATTTTCAAGGCAGATTTTTCTGGGCACGAAAATCGAGAAAGGGGGCTGCTGTCCCATCCGTACGGAATCAGTACAGTCCGTACGGTCATTCTTGGCACGTTTTTCGAGGCAGCTAAGACAGCATTTAATGCTGTAATTTCTCTGAAATATTTCTGTTTGCTGTTTGGCACGTTTTTCGAGGTGGAGGGTGGCACGAAAGTCAAGATAAGTGATTTTTGTGTTTGCCGTAATTTTCTGTGTATTACTGCTCACTGTAAAAGCATTTTTCAGAAATAAATGAGAAGCTTCCAGACTGGTTTTCCCCAAGAGTTGTAGGGGGTTTTTCCAGGGTCACCTTGACCAAAAATTTCTGAGTTATGATGTGTTGAATGACTGTTTGTTACTGCTGTTATTTTATTTCTGCATTTATAGCATTCTGAAAAATTTCCAGAATTTGTGTTTTCAGCAAAATTTATTTTCCAGTTATTAAATGTATGGATATGGGAAAGGGCATTTAATTATTTTGGAGTAATAAGGTGAAAACTGAAAACCGGGGTGGGAAAATAGAAATTTTCTTCAAGAATTAATAGCAGGGTTTCTGCATAAAGTAATAATATAAAATTTTCACAGTCAGAGCCACCCACATATCATGAGCTGTTGTCTTCTTGGCTATGTGAGGCACTACATGATCTTTGACTTCATCCATGATGAAGCGCTTGGCGTGTGCTGCTTCTTCTTCATGCCTCTCCATAAGTTTTGGCATCGGTCGGCGTGGCTAGGACTTTCCTACATGCTCCCTTAGACCATATACCTCCATGACTACCAGGTTTCTGGCCTTCTAGATTGCAAATTTGGACAGACTGTCCAACCTATCCTGATCACGTAGTCCTTGAGGTGCCATCTTCTCAATAAAATTGTCGGAACAAATCCTCTTCTCTATGCTAGAGACTCGGATCTAGGGCCCTTGGCGAGAAAGGCACCCTCTGCTCCCTCTGACAACTGACTCCCTGTCTTGGAAGTCTGCCAATCACATGAATCATCTCTCTTCGATCCTCTGATTGACTCGCAGATTTATTTGGCTGGAAATCTTCTGAGAAGCTGTTCTCCTCCTGCTCTTTGTCAACTAGTGCTTAGGCTAATTTCTGCACCTTCAGAAATTTAACCCCACCAGCAACTACTGAAGCTCTGCAGCACTGCTTCCGACACTTTGAATCAGCAACATCCTCAGGATTGCATTACCCTGGCTGGCCTCTGCGTGAGCAGATAGTCCCAGCATAGCCTTTGCGCTGCCTCTGCGCAGTAAGTACGTGGGTCTGCGTCACTCTGGCCTCTGTGTGGCTCTGCTCCTTTCTGCTGCTACGCTATCCTCTCTGGTCTAGCTTTCTGCTGCTGCTGCTGTTTTCTTTTCTGTTTTCTGTTGTAAGGGTTCTTTAGTCTTCTTGCTGGTGATCCTGCTAGATTTGCAATCCCTTTGATACCATGTGAAAATTTCTGAATATTACTTATGCAAAAACCCTACTGTTAAATCACGATTTACTTCTCCTACTTGTAAAAGTTATTAATCTGAAATGTTCAGTATTAATGTCGAAGTTAACACTTTAACAAACTACACAGATACAGATCTAAACTGAATACATGCACATAGACAAAGTGACACACAAGATTTTCTGGGCAATTGTCCCCGGAAAAACCCAATGCGGGAAAACCGGTCCTGTGGCTGTTGGAGGGTTTTTATTATTAAATAGATTCTAAGTACAGTAAATTTGGGCACCTTACTGGTTAACCTGACAGAGAAATACAAGATCTATAGCAATACCTCTGTTCCAGAGACAAAAAAATTCACTGATTCACACCCTCAAATGGGATTTACAGAACTCAACCCTTTTCAGTCTTCAGAAACCCCGACGTTGCTCTGAAGGCCTCTGCATCAACTCATGAGAGCCCTGCGTAACCCAGACTGGGTTATGATGTCCCTGCGCTGCCCTGGCTGGGCCTGCGTAAGCCTTGATGGCCTCCTGTTGCCCTTTCTGGGCCTGCGTAGCACCTGAAGCCCTCTACGCTGCTCTGACTGTTGCTTCTCTGCCTCTTGCGGAATCTTGGCCTAGGATCAGATCATCCGTCTCGCCATTACTACCCTTCGCTGCAGCTGAAATACTTCTGTAAATTCTTAGCAAACCACGCCCTAGAATTCCAGCTTAGTCTCAGTGCTCTGCCTCTGTCTATGTTCTCCAACTGACCCCAAGCCTTTCCTTGATACTTTTCTCATTGGGAAACCAACGGCCGTGATCTAATCTTGAATCGACGACTAAGATTAAAAGAAATCTTGATCCATGTGACTTAAGTCATTTCCATCAAATGTTTAAATTAATTACCTTTAATCTTTTAATTTTCCTAAGTTAGACTTAGGGTCCTTAATTAAAAAGATTAATTAATTAATTTTCTCTTAAACGAGATGGAATTTCTCAAATCCCTTTTTGGGTCTTGGAGATCTCATGTACTCTAGTCCCTCTACAAAGTTTGGGAGCTAGAGCACATTAGATGCTACCCCAACTCTCAAAAAATCTCAACAACTCTAAGTTAGGATTTGGATGATGTTCAATGATGAAGCATTCTGTGTCATATATCAACCCAAGAAAATGCCTAAAAAATTAAAATGATAGTCAACAACAAAGGAACAAGACCTTCTGATAGAGGTTAGGTTTAGGCTAGGGTAGATAGTTCTATGACTGTTAGATATGCATAAACAACAACAAAAATATGTCAGCTGTTTGAAGTATACTAGATCATGCCCTATGCTAAATTTTGCTTGAAGACAATTTACAAAGGCAATTCTTAAATCATTAGCCACCCACATGCATTCAAATGACACTTTTATGGATAAATTTGCTCTAGAAATCCTAGCGGCTTCCCTAGCCATCTAGGAGGGAAAAATAGATAAAATTTATTAAGTTTTATGGTGATCAACACACTCTTAGACCAGTTCCTTATCCCACTAGGGTTCAATGGAGTCTTTATTTCACAAATTCAAGGGAGGGATATTGATCAAGTAAGGGGCGATGCCTAGGGAATCGACTTCTGAAACCCTAACTATTGCTCTTGCGAGTGGAGAAATCAAGGTTACTTGGGAGCGAGAGCGAAAACGCGAAGCGGGAGCGGGAGAGCCATTTTTAGAAGCTTCCGGTCCGGAGCGTTTCCGGGAGTGTTTATATATATATATATATTTTATATTTTGATGCATATATGTCAACAAAAACATGTAGAATGATGAATTAGACATAAAAAAACATAAAAACATAGATTGAATCATATAACATCAATCATCTAGAAGTTATAATCTTCATCAACCACGCCCACAAGTTGGAAGCATACAACATATTGACTCTTGAGTCTCGCGAATCATCAATCTGAAGGTTTCAAGCTTTCAAAATTCAATATATAACATTTATCATCATTGATATACAACATTTATCATCATTGATTTCAAATTTCAATATCTAACATTTATCATCATTGATTCATTGATTTCAAAATTCATTATACATTTATCATCATTGATTCATTGATTTCAAATTTCAATATATAACATTTATCATCATTGATATATATCATTTATCATTATTGATTCATTGATTTCAAAATTCAATATATAACATTTATCATCATTGATTCATTGATCACCATATAACTTTCATGAAGCATCATATTCATAATTCATAATGACTTGTAAACAGTAAACTTATAAATGCCAACTTCAAAGTTTCACATTTCAAATTCAAACTTCAAACTTAAATTGTCATTAAATATATAAAAGAGTCAAGTTTCAATTGTTCAACTGTCAACAACAAATAGAAAAGACTAGTAAACAACAAATCTATTTTATCTACTGGCTGGCCCCTTGCCATGCCCACGAGAAATGTCTAATTTGTGTGAGCC
Organism: Pinus albicaulis; assembly: GCA_034641835.2. Lineage (NCBI taxonomy): Eukaryota > Viridiplantae > Streptophyta > Pinopsida > Pinales > Pinaceae > Pinus > Pinus albicaulis. Next base: position 1,369,347,760 of record CM076584.1, read on the forward strand.
ACGAGGAAATGGTGGTCTTCTAGTACTCTCAGGAGTACCACGACCATGACTAGAAGGTGGAGGCTGGATCTGCAAAGGAACAATAGTGTGATATCGAGAACTGGCACTGGCACTGGCACCCGCACCCGCACTGCTACCAGTGGATGGTGGGACTGGCCCTGTGTGTGGCGGTGCTGCTGATGCTTCATCATCATCCCTAAAAAGTTCTGCTTCCAATTCTTCCATATGTACCGTGCCGTCCTCCAAATTATAATCCTTTGGGTTGTTGTCCCAGACTCTGTATGATTGATCCTCATTTGCCCGATCATAGTAATGGGTCAACAACCTCAAGTCGTAATGCACATAAACCAAGCTTTGAGCTCGGTTTTCATTCAACCTGTTTCTTCTCACATCGTGTATGAAGCTGTAGGTGCTCCAACACCTCTCTGCAGAAGAAGTGTTCACAACCTGTGAGAGAACTTTTTTAGCCAACTTTGGCAAAAGTCCCATGCCGCCATGTGCTTCCCACCATGTGAGAGCATCAAATCTGTCCCTGTCTTCCATTGCATGGAAAGAACCAAAGTTAGTAGTGCAACTGAAGTATTTGCCTAATTCAAGGCGCAATTTAGCACACTCCTCCCTGTCAGGTACCAACTTGTCTAATGCCTTCATGTACCCCTCTTGTACCTCTAGATCTGTGTGAGGTTTCATCCTAACCCCACCTCCAGGTGCAGGTTGGCCCAACCAAGATGGAGAGTAATATTTTGGCATAAGGATATATGCCAAGGCATGTAGTGGAACATTGAGTTTATTCCACCGTGCACACACAGTCATGAATCATAGCATACAAGTTGGGATCTTTATCCTTAACAATATCTTTTATTTGCCCCAACATGCTGTCCATCTTCTCATAAACCTCCCCAATCACTGGTTTATCAATATTTGCAAACCGAATCATGTGATAAATGGGCTTGGTAAAATTCAAAATTTCCCTCACACGTGCCCAAAACAGAGGGTCAAGGGCAGTCTCCTCCACATGTTCGAAACCTTGCCTGTCAACTATTGTCGCTGCCCTGTCCTTTAATACCTGCCACACCAATGACTCTCTTACCTTCAAAAGGTGCCTGAAGGTGTGGTAATAGCTAGCAAATCTAGTCTTTGCTATCTTCAACAACTCCAATTTGGAGTGAGTACGGAAAAGCCCATGGGTATTGCTATGATTTGTAATAAATTTTATCATTTTTTTACCTCTCTTGTACAAATCACCAAGCCATTTGAATTGAGGTTGTTTGTTTTTGATGATATCATGCATCAAAAGATTCATTGTGTGAACCAAACACCCAGACCAAAAAATGTTGGGGTATTTATCCTCAATAATTGCTCCTACTGCCTTATAGTTAGCAGCATTATCAGTGATGACCTGTATGACATTGTATGGCCCAGTCTTTTCAATTATATCAAGTAATGGTTCTGCAATGTTAATGCCGGTTTTGAATTTGTCTGAATAATCATATGCTGCCAGAAATATTGCACCACTAACCGACACAGCCAAAACACTTATCAATGGCTTTCCTTTTACATTGGTCCATCCATCAGAGACAATGGACACCCCATGCTCATTCCACAAACTTGTCATTCTAGCCAAAGAATGGTTTATTTTAGCTTTTTCATGATCAAGACCCACGGTTCTGGCCTTGTCATACCCAGGGCTTTTGTATCCTTTGGGGGCATCATTAATGGCATAAACCATTTCATGCCAATAAGGTGAGCGAAGAACATTGAATGGCACCCCACATGCATATAGAAACCGGTAAACTTTTGAATCCACATCATTCCTACACCCTTCGTCCAGGAAATCGGATATGGTTCTATGCCTTAATCCAGGTGTGCCACTGCCTCCAAAACCACTGGCATGGGTGGAAGTTGAACCTGTTTGTCCATGACGTGTTGGGCCTGAATAAGAATCAATGAAACCCCTAGATCTTTTAGATGATCTCTATAGGGCAGCCTCCTCTTCCTTCCTATATTTCTCTCTCTGTGTTGCTGGCACACTAGTACAAATTTTGATTCCAATATTTTTTTCTCCATCCCTTGGCATTTTCCCACAAAGGTGCCTTCTTGCACGGGTGTATGAACCATGGTATTGTTTATTACAATGGGGGCAAATAAATTTAGTGGTTCCCCCACCTTTCCCTCCTTCCTGTTTCTGAACATATTTCCACAAAGGTGTCTGAGTTTGGTCTTGTCTAGTTGGGGAATCTGTGTCCTCATGTTCTCCACTCCCCACTTCCTCCTCAACATAATCCTCGTCCTCTTCAGGATTTTCTTCAAATCCACCATAACCCTCCTTTTCATCCTCCTCTCCTCTGATTTGCCTCTTTCTTCTACTACTCTCCAACACCATTATCACAAAGAAAGGAACCAAAATGAGGAAAATCCCTAGCCATATAGCCATGATGGAAACAAGTTTCAAGTTTCAAGTTTCTAGCCTGCAAAATAAATGGAAAAATGCCAAATGGGAATAGGAAATGCAACATAGGAAAAAAAAATTCATTTTTTAAGTTTTAAACCCAATAAAATGCAACATTCAAGAAAAAATCAAGTTTTCATTTTTAAACAACCTACAAACTCATCCTAGAAAATACAAAATTGGATTAGAAGGCCTACCTCTTTCTTGCAATCCTCCTGTTGCCTTGCAGCTTGCTCTTTGCTCTCCTTGTCACTTCTGCAGCTCAGCTCTCCAGTTCTCTCCTCAAGCTCTTCTTGCTCTCTCTCACTCACTCAACAAACAATAAAAACAAAATGACCCCCCCCAGCCCCCTTATAAACAAAACGAATTTTCATTGAAAAAAATTTCCGCCCGGTGGGAAACGTTTTTTGTTTCGGGGAGCGTTCGAGAGCGAATGCTCCTCGACCGCTTCCGGCGTTTAAAAAAGGCTCCCAAAGCGTTTTTTAAACGCCGGAAGCGCTCAGGGAGCGTTCGCTTCCGAGCGCTTTCGGAAACGCTCTCGAAAAGGCAGTGAGCGTTTTAACAGTTTCAGAAACGCGCTCCCTAAAATGCTCCCCTCAGGAAGCGTTTTCGGGAGTGCGTTTCCGAACGCTCCCAAAACGCTCCCGCACGGAGCGCGTTTTGGAAACGAGAATGGGGGGGGGGGTGAAGCTTCCCCGCAACCCTGGGAGAAATTAAATATAGGGTGTGCACATTAAGAGTTTCCTTGTAGGCCTTAGAGGGGACAAATTTACATGCAATATTGAAGAAAAATTTTAGCAATAGTAAAGCATTTAGTCATGGCACAATTGAAGCCCTACTTTAAACATAAAGCATGCAAAATATCAATAGTAAGACAATAAAATTACAAAGTCCCCCACGAAGGAACTTCTTTCAATCCTAGAATAATGTCTCCATACAAAAATCACATCCTCAAGCAAGTCACACCAATAAATGTTGATTTTTGTAGCATCATTAAGTGTTCTAAGTCTCAAACTTTGTGAGGAGACTTGGACATCGGTATTCCAAAGAACCCAGAAACCGTTTGTGGAAATTCCACTGGGTTCATGTCTTATTAAAAAAATTAATTATTTTAATGGGGACCCTAAGTCTAAACTTAGGGAAATTAAATAATTAAAGGGTATTAATAAGACAGAGTGTGAATCTTCTAGAAAACGAAGATCAAGTCAATTTTTGATCTTAGCCATTGATTAGACTTCTAATCTGGGTCAGTTATTCACCAACGAGAAGATTATAAAAGAACGCTTAAGGGTCATTTGGAAAGTAAGCCGGGCATACACTCGGTACCCGAAGGAGATCAATTCTGAAGGAATAGAATTCGATCTCAGTGGGAGAGTTGCAGGCATAGTTTTAAAAACCGGCCGGTTTGAACCGGTAACCGGTCAAACTGGCCGTTCAGCTAAGGCACCGGTATAAACTGCTCAAGCAACCGGGTTAAGGGAGGCCTGTCACCTAAAATGGCCGGTTAACCGGACCTAACCGGCCGGTTAGGTGTCCCATGCTCAAGTTTGGGCTACCATTTCAGGAGGGCAAGGGGGGCTTCACTTGACTTTGCCTACCCTCTCATTTTCCTGACACATCCTCTTGGCAATTAATGGTAATGTTAAATTCTTAAAGTAAAAGTGACATTTCCTTTATTTTTCATTTTCATCCTTTTACTTAAATTTTTAACATTACCATGAAATGACTCGGGATGTTTAAGAGTGGTTTCGTCCTCATTGGATTTCATATGGAGAAACTAGAATTTTAGATTTCACTCAAAATTCAGCAGACTTAATGGTTTTCAGGGTTTCATGGTTTTGGGGTTTGCAATGTTTCCATTTGTTTCTATCATGTGTAAGGGTACGAGATTGGCATTTGATCAAGAGCATGAAGTCATTTAAGAACCTTGATGTTGGTGGCATTGATTGTTGAACTTTGTTGATGTTGGTGGTATTGATTGTTGAACTCCCCTACCGTGGCCTTAACAAGAATGTACCCTTCACTCAAAGGAAAACAATTGGTTACGCATGCTAATCTTTTTCTATCGCATTTTAAGGTTGAGGAGATGAACCCTTCACTCAAACCAAAATCATTGGTTAAGCATGTTAAACTTTTTCAATTTCTATCATGTTATAAGGTTGAGCAATCCAAGTCTGAAGACTTTGAGCTAGATGATGTTGATGTATCTCTTGTTGATGATCCCATTTCTAGTAGCGATGAATCAATGATGAGTTTCATGAGAGACCATGTTGCTCAGTGATTTGTAGTTTTGATGTCTATTTTTGCTACTACTACTACTACTACTAAAGTTGTAGAGAAGTTTTAGGAGTCCTCAAACTCTGAGCCATATTATTTATGTAGTTCATGTTGATGATCCCTTGTCTAGTAGTGGTGATGATTTTGATCATGATGAGGAGTGATCATGTTGTTGATCACTAATATGTAGTCTTGTATTAGGCCAATGGCCTCATAGCTTGTAGAATTGTTTTTGGACTTTATGGGTCATTTGGAGCCTCATTGCTTATGTATTTTTCGATAATATGTATTGCACTCGGTGCCATTTTGATATATTCACCTTTGCATGGTATATAAATGAGCAAACTTTGCATATTTTGTCTCTATTGGCTTGGAATCATGGTTGCAAATCTTAAAAATAGTTTTTTTTATTAAAAAATAATTATTTAATGTATTTTTTTTTAAAACCGGTTCATTGAGATCTGACCGCTCCCGGTTAGACCGGTTCTGGTTAGAAACCCGGTTCATTAGGTCTACCGGTCCGGTCACCGGTTCTGGTTTTTAAAACTATGGTTGCAGGGTGTAGAGTTGCAGAAGCAGAAGCTGGAGAAGGGAGTTAGCAGTGTCTGAGCTCGAGAACAGAGGGACACAGAGGGTAACAAGAGGTAGCGCAGTGAACCCACGCAGAGCCTACGCAGTTCAGCGTAGGGACTGTGTAGAGAAACACGCAGATAGACACAGAGGGAAGCAAACGTTGTTCCGGGTGTCAGGAAATTGTCGGGAGGATCCGAAAATTTTGTCTTAGGTGTTTTTTGATTATATCTACCAGTGTATTCCTTGTAAAGATTCATTTGTTGAAGATAAATAATAAAACCCTCATCTGCTGCACTGGTTTTCTTGCATTGGGTTTTTCCGGGGACAATTGTCCAAAAATAACTGTTTACATGTGATTGGTTCTTATGCTTTTGTCCTTTATTGTTCACTTTTCTGCATATATAATTGTGAATGTTGTGTAGTATTTATTTCGAAGTTTATTGATAGATATGTAAATAACTTATTGAAGTAATAAGTAGGAGAAATAAATCTATCATTGCAACTGTAGATTTTGAGATTGAAAATTACACATGGTATCAGAGCCAGATATGAGTAACAGGGATGGAGAATCGACAAGTGAACAAAATTTTGACATTGTGGTAGCAGCTCGGAGGGGTTCACGCAGTTCTCTAGAGAGGGAAAGAAGCATGATAGAACAGATGGATCACGATGTTTATGTTCTGGGATCCAGACTTTAAGAAGAATTTGCTTGTGTGTCAAGCACTGCTTCTCCTGAGCTCTGGTACATTGACAGTGTAACTTCTGCTCATATGACGGGAGTCGGGAATGTTTTGCCAAATACCGAGAGGAGCAGAGGAATTTTAAAATAACCATGGGTAATAAAGCAAAATGTACCCCTATTGGAAGAGGTACTGTAGTATTTCAGACCGAGGCTGGAAATAAGCTTCGGGCCACTAATGTACTACATGTGCCCGGGTTGAGAACGAACTTGCTCTCAGTGTCTCAACTTCAAAACCGAGGTTATGGCGTTTACTTTATTGGTAACAGGGTTTACGTTAAACACCCCAGTTGGAAGAAGAAAGCACAGATCGGAGTAAGGAGCAACAAACTTTATAAGTTATAGCTCGAATCCCCAATGGCACTAATAAGTAGCGCTGATGAAACAAACCTGAATGAACTATGGCACAAAGGAATGGGACATCTGCATCATGGGGCGTTAAAAATTCTCAAGAAAACTGTCACGGGAGTTCCAGAGCTGAGCACCAAGCGGGACGATGTCTGCAGAGGGTGCGTGTTGGGTAAATATGCCAAGGCAGCATATCAGAGAAGCAACAATAGGGCCAAGAGTGTATTGGGCCTGATACACTCAGATATCTGTGGACCAATGTCCACTAGAGCTCTTAGTGGTACCACATATTTGGTCACCTTTATTGATGACTATTCCAGGAAAACCTGGATCTTCTTTTTGATGACCAAGGACGAAGTCTTCAGTCGGTTTAAAGAGTTGAAAGCTTTGGTAGAAAATCTGACAGGAAAGCGGATCAAGGTGTTGCGTTCAAACAATGGTGGTGAATACATAGACAAAGAATTCACTGGGTTCTAGCAAGGGAAGGTATCAAAAGAGAGTGGACCGCTCCATATAATCTAGAGCAGAATGGTGTGGCAAAAAGGAAAAACAGGACTATTTTCAAAGCTGCAAGGGTGACGCTGTATAATCAAGACATGCCCAAATTTTTGTGGGCTGAAGCTTGTAATACAACTGTCTATGTTCAGAATAGGATCCCTCACGTTGCAATGGGAAAGATCACGCCGGAAAGTGTCTTCACTGGCAGCAAGCCTGACGTGAGTCACTTTAGGATCTTCGGCAGTACAACTCACTGTCATGTGCCCAGTGAGAAGAGGAAGAAGTTGGACATGACTGCGGAAAAGGGGTATCTGGTAGGATACAGTAAGAATGCAAAGGCATACCGCATCTAATTCCAGAGAGCGGGAAAGTTGTAGTGCGGAGGGATGTGAAATTCATGGAGGAGAGGGCCTTTAGAAGATCCCGCGAGTTGCCTTCTACTACGCATTTCGAGGAGGATTTGTTGGTTCAACCTCAACAACTTGCGGCAGATAAATCAGTTGCCTCTCCAAGGCATGGGGATCTAAGGGAAATTTCTCCCGAGGACTTGTAGGAGGGAGAGCAGGTAAATCCGCCCACTACTAGTGGGAGAATGAGCAGTGAACTACGACAAATTCTGAGGGATGTAGAAGACTTTGTCGGAGTTCCCCGAAATAAGAAGAGACAACGTAAGCAGCGTGAGAGGTATCAAGCCTTGGTTGCAGAAGTTGGGGAACCTTCTAGTTTCCGAGAAGCACCTTAGCACCAGGTATGGGTAGATGCAATGGTGGAAGAGTATAGTTGCATCATGAAAATGATGTTTGGGAGGTGGTCCCTAGACCTCAGGAGAGATCAGTTGTAGGATCAAGATGGATCTACAAGGTCAAGTATGCTGCAGATGGCAGCATTGGGAAATTTAAAGCCAGGTTTGTGGCTAAGGGGTATGCTCACAAGGAAGGGATATATTATGAAGAAACCTTCGCCCCAGTAGCCAGATATACCTCTATTAGATCCGTGATATCCCTTGCTGCGCAGATGGGATGGGAGATTCACCAGATGGATGTCAAGACTGCGTTCCTGAATGGGGTGATAGAAGAAGAGGTGTATATTGAACAACCAGAAGGCTTCAAGACGCATGATTAGAAGACTCATGTGTGCAGGCTTAAGAAATCCTTGTATGGACTAAAGCAGGCTTCTAGAGCTTGGTATGGTCAAATTGACAGCTACTGGCAGAAGATGGGATTCGTCAAGAGTGACGCAGATCCCAATCTCTACTATCTAAGGGTAGGGAGTGAGCCCTTGATTTTGGTTTTATATGAAGATGATCTATTTCTAACAGGATCATTGAGACTCATCAAAGACTACAAGGAGAATTTGGCCACGGAATTCGACATGAGGGATCTAGGGCCGATGCACTATTTTCTGGGGTTAGTAGTTTGGCAGCAGAAGGGGGAGATCTTTCTTGGTCAAGGAAGATATACTACAGAGATTCTGAAGAGATTTCAGATGGAGGATTGTAGACCCATGACGACTCCAATGATCACCAACTGGAAGAAAATCGACATATCCAAAGATGATGAGGCTGACCCTACTCTGTATAGGCAGCTCATAGGATCGTTGATGTATCTGGTAAACACAAGGCCACACATCTGTTATGTTGTAAATACCCTCAGTCAGTTCATGGTGGAACCTAAGAGGGCTCATTGGGCAGCAACCAAGCATGTTCTTAGGTACCTTCAAGGAAGAGTCGAGCTTGGATTGAAGTACACCTGTAGCATTGATGTGGGTTCACCGACGCATATTGGGTTGGGAGTCCAGTTGATCGTAAGAGTACCAATGGGTATTGTTTTAGTCTAGGATCAGGGATGACTTCGTGGTGCAGCAGGAAACTGAAATCCGTGGCACTGAGCTCATCGGAGGCTGAATATATGGCAGCTAGCAAAACTTCGTGTGAGGCCATATGGCTTTGGAAATTGCTTGTGAACCTACTAGAGGAGAAAATGGAAGCGACCAATATTTTATGTGATAATCAGAGTTGCATCAAGCTCTCTGAAAATCTTGTGTTTCATGATCGGTCGAAGCACATTGACATCAAATGTTACTTCATCAGGGACTGTGTCCAATGGGGAGCTGTACAGTTGCAGTACACTCCAATAGGAGAACAAGCGACAGACATTCTCACGAAGGCTCGGGAAAGACTAAGTTTGTCTACTTCAAAGTGAAGATGGGGATGATCAAGAATCCATTCCAGTAGCAGGAATGGATAGGATCAGGATTCAGAGGGAGCTATAGTACAGATGCAGCAGTGACAATGGAAGTGTCATGGGCAGCAGTATAGAAGGTAGCAGCGCAGCAGATGAGCGACAACAGTATAGAAGGCAACAACGCAATAGATGAGGGGCAGCGTCCAGAGATCAACATCGCAGAGGATGCTTCAAAAGCATAACAACATGCAACAGGCATATTGCTGGAACACTTTCCTCGCTAAGAGGGAGTGTTGATTTTTGTAGCATCATAAAGTGTTCTAAGTCTCAAACTTTGTGAGGAGACTTGGACATCAGTATTACAAAGAACCCAGAAACCATTTGTGGAAATTCCACTCGGTTCATGTCTTATTAAAAATTGATTATTTTAATGGAGACCCTAAGTCTAAACTTAGGGAAATTAAATAATTAAAGGGTACTAATAAGACAGAGTGTGAATCTTTTAGAAAACAAAGATCAAGTCAAGTTTTGATCTTAGCCATTGATTAGACTTCTAATTTGGATCAGTTATTCACCAACGAGAAGATTATAAAAGAACGGTTGAGGGTTATTTGGAAAGTAAGTCGGGCATATACTCAGTACCCGAGGAGATCAATTCTGAAGGAATAGAATTCGATCTCAGTGGAAGAGTTGCAGGGAGGAGAGTTGCAGAAGCAGAAGGAGAAGGAGGGAGTCGGCAGTGACTGAGGTCGAGGACAGAGGGACACAGAGGGTCCAGGAGGCAGCGCAAAGAACCCACACAGAGCCTACACAGAGTTACGCAGTCCAACACAAGGACTGCACAGAGAAACACGCAGACAGGCACAAAGGGAAGTAGAGGTTGTTCTGGGTATTAGGAAATTATCGGGAGGATCCAAGAATTTTGTCTCAGGTGTTTTCTGATTATATCTGCCATTGTATTCCTTGTAATGATTCATTTGCTGAAGATTAATAATAAAACCCTCATCTGCTGCACCGGTTTTCTCGCATTGGGTTTTTCCGGGGACAATTGTCCAAAAATAACTGTGTACATGTGATTGGTTCTTATGCTTGTGTCCTTTAATGTTCACTTCTCTGCATATATAATTGTGAATGTTGCAGTGGTATTTATGTCGAAGTTTACTGATAGATTTTTGTAAATAACTTATTGAAGTAATAAGTAGGAGAAATAAGTCTATCACTGCAACTGTAGATTTTTCAGATTGAAAATTTCACAATAAAGATACATTTTTCCCAATGTAGTGAAAAAGACAAGATTGCGCTCTCTTAGAGTGGAATAGAATTTGATGTGTAATGATGAAATGAAAATGAGTGGGGCCTCTATTTATATTATACCTAACTCCCTCATTATTACGAAAATAACAAGCAAAGCCCTAATTGAAAAGTTTACTTTTAGGTGTTCCACAAGATAGGTTACAAGGAAACCTCATAGCTCAAGAACATAACAAAAATGCTATAAATTCACGTGTGAGAGAAAATCCTCCTGAAACATGATGTCATCTTCCAAATGAGCTCCAATGCCACAAAAAGTTGTCATGTGGGCTAATGAGTGCTCCATACTGCAAGATGTAGCTCCTACTGTAGAAATTTCTGAATCTTATGTCTTATGCAGAAATTATTACTGTTAATCCAGTTAAGCTCCTCCTACTTAGATAAGTTATCAACTGAATAAATTCAAGTTAACATCGTAGCAAAACACATAACAGATCTCTACCAATTCAGATCTAGAATAAGCACATGCACACATTGACAAAGTGACACAGTTATTTCTAGACAAATAGTCCTGGAAAAACCCAAGGTGGGAAAACCGGTCTCTGGCTGCTGGAGGGTTCTATTATTAAGAATATTTCTGAATACACAAATGTGGGTTCGAGATCTGGAAAACTCGACAGAGAAAACTCTAGATCTACAGCTTAATGGCTGATCTAGGGCCAAAATAATGACTGATCCACACCCTCAAACGAGATTTACAGAACTCAGCCAAATCTAGGCCTAGAAACCCAAGCGCTGCCCCTGAAAGGCTTTGCGTTAGCCTCTAAAGCCCATGAAAGCCTTTGCGTCGCCTTGGATGGCCTCCAAACCCTCAGCGTTGCTCCAGAAGGGACTGTGTTACCCCAAACTGGGTGACGCAGTCACTACGCTGCCCTTAAAGGTCTCTGCGTAACCCCTGAAGGGTTTCCTGAAAATTACGCTGTCCTTGTTGCTGCTGCTGCTGCCTGCCTCTGCACTGTCCATGAGCTGATCTCTTCTCTGCCTCTTGTGTATTCTAGACCTTGGGATCAGATCATCCCCTTGGTCTAAATTCCCCTATCTGCAGCTGAAACACTTCTGAGTATTCTTAGCAAACCCTGCCCTAGAATATCAGCTTAGCTTCAGTGCTCTGCCTCTGTGTGTCTTACAAATGACCCCAAGCCTTTCCTTTATACTTTTCTCGTTGACAAAACAACAGCCAAGATTAAATCTTTAATCAATGACTAAGATTAAAAGAAAGCTTGATCCGTGTGACTTAAGACAATTTCATCACATGTTTAATTAAATTCACTTTAATTATTTAAGTTCCCTAAGTTTTAACTTTTAGGAAATACATTAAAATAATTAATTAATTTAATATCTCCTAAACTAGATGAAATTCCCAAATCCATTTCTGGGTCTTGTAGATCAAGTGTACTCTAGTCCTTCCTCAAAATTTGGGACTTATAACACAACTGATGGTACCCCAAATACACAAAATCTCAACACTCCCTCTTAGCATCAAGGGTGTGCTCTAGCAATACATAACACTATGCATTACATGACTTTGAGTACTGGTGCTGTGCTGCTGAAGCTTGGCCTCTTGCCACTCAACTCTGCACTGCTGCTGCTATTTTGTATTGCTGCCCATGACTCTACCACTGCCACTGCAACTTCTGTACTGCAGCTCTCTCCCAATATGCTGCATTTGTGCTGCTCATAGCACTGTCACTGTTGATCTGCTGCACTGCAACTTTAGTTGTTGAGAGAAACAATTGAATCTCCTGCCCAATCTTTGACAAACAAGTCAGCTGGGCCATATCCTCATCACTGAAGCTCCATAGGCTACAAATCTGTGCTGGCATCTAAAGAACGATGCACAACTACAAATCTGCCTGCGTAATCAGACTCCCTCTGCACTACTGAAGTCACATCAGCACCTTGCGCTGAAATCTATCACACTGCTGTTGCACTGCGCTGTCCTCTGAAGCTCTCTGCGCTGCTGCAGCTCTGCACTGCGTAAGTAGCACTGCGCTGCGCTGCTAAAGTCACATTAGTCTCTACACTGCTACTGCTTTTACGCTGCTGCTGCTTTGCTCTGTGCTGCTCCTCCCAGCCTCAGATCTGCCTTTGCTTCCGCCTCATCTGTGATCTATGCACCCACTGCTCCACTTGTCCCGCTACTGTCTTAAGGATGTCGTAGCTCACTTGTGATCCAAGAGATGAGTTGCTCAAGGATCTCGCCTCTCTTCATGTCCATGTCACCCCACCTCCGTGGTTCATGAGCACTCATGGCTGCATCATATCTTGACCCATCATCTGCCACAGCTGCTTTGGAAGAAGATGCTTCCTTATCCCTTTTCTTCTCCATAAAATGGCTGGAAAAATGTCCCATTTGACCACACTGGAAGCATTTGATCTTTGAAAGATCCTTCATCTTCTTCGGCTGCTTCTTCGATGCCAAGGCTGCATCTTCCTCATCTTCCTTCTTTACTTTTCTTAACACAGGGTTGTGCTGCCTCTTGGTGAATCGGTGTAGTTCTTCTTGCCGCAGGATTGACACAAGCTGTCCCAATCTAGGAGGTCCGCTTTGCCCAAGATACTTTGGACAAAGGTTTCCCACTCATCCGTGACTGCATTGAGGGCAGTCTTGACTATCACTGCATCATCCACGGTTGCACCCGTTGCAGTCAGTTGATCCCTGATTGCCTACAGTTTGAAGAGGAAGTGTTCCATGTCTTCTCCCTTGGTCATCATGTATGACCTCATTTGGGTCTCCAACAACATTTTCCTTTGGATTGATTTTCCCTCATACAGAGAAGTCAAGGCCTTCCACATTTCGTTAGCTGTCTTCTTGTCAGCTATGTGTGGTACAATATGGTCCTTGATACTGTCCATTATCAGCCGCTTGGCATGCCTAGCAGCTTGCCTATGCTTTCGTAGGAGATCCGCATCTGTCGGTGTGGTCAGAGTCTGCTCTGCATGGTCTCTTAGATTGTATGCCTAAAGGACAATCAGGATCCTTGCTTTCCACACCAAAAAGTTTGAGAGGCCCTCTAGCTTATCTTGATCATGTAGTCCATGAGTAGCCATCTGCTCAGAATGTGTCAGAACTTCCTCTTCTCTTTGCTAGAGAAATGGATCTAAGTCCTTTGGTGAAACAGGTGCCTTCTTCTCTCTCTGACACTTGATTTCCCTCCTTGGAAATAACCAAATCAACTATGATTCAGCTTCTTCTTTGATCCTCTAATCAACCTGCAAGTTTCCTTTGGTAAGAAACTCTTAGAGAAGCTGATCTCCTCCCAATCTTTGTCACTTGTGCTGAGGCTAAAAATCTGAAAACTTCAGAAATTTAACCCCACCAGCTCTTCTGAATTTCTGCAAATTTTCTGCAGACTTTTCTAGATTTGACAGATTCAAATCTGAATCACATGGGCTGGCTTCAAACCCAACCAACGTTGTTTCTGAGCTGTCTCTGCGCAGTAATTGCGCGGGCTTGCTAGGACACAGCGCTGGACAGCGTCACCCTTCCCTCTGCGTGAATCTGCTCCTAAAAACTGTGCTGTCCCTTCAGATCTGCTTCTCTGTTGCTTTTCCAGCAGCTTTCTGCAGCTAGATCTTTCAGATTCTTCAACTGCTGACCCTCCTAGATCTGCAATTGCTCTGATACCATGTAGAAATTTCTGAATCTTATGTCTTATGCAGAAATTATTACTGTTAATCTGGTTAAGCTCCTCCTACTTAGATAAGTTATCAACTGAATAAATTCAAGTTAACATCGAAGCAAAACACATAACAGATCTTTACCAATTCAGACATAGAATAAGCACATGCACACATTGACAAAGTGACATAGTTATTTCTGGACAAATAGTCCCCGGAAAAACCCAAGGTGGGAAAACCGGTCTCTGGCTGCTGGAGGGTTCTATTATTAAGAATATTTCTGAATACACAAATCTGGGTTCCAGATCTGGAAAACTCGACAGAGAAAACGCTATATCTACAGCTTACTGGCTGATCTAGGGCCAAAATAATCACTGATCCACACCCTCAAACGGGATTTACAGAACTCAGCCAAATCTAGGCCTAGAAACCCCGGCGTTGCCCCTGAAAGGCTCTACGTCAGCCTCTAAAGCCCCTGAAAGCCTCTGCGTCAACCTTGGATGGCCTCCAAACCCTCAGCGTTGCTTCGGAAGGGACTACGTTACCCTAGAATGGGTGACACAGTCACTACGCTACCCGTAAGGGTTTCTGCGCAACCCTTGAAGGATTTCCTGAAAATTACGCTGTCCTTGCTGTTGCATGTGTCTGTGTTGTCCTTGAGCTGATCTCTTCTCTGCCTCTTGTGTATTCTAGACCCTGGGATCATATCATCCCCTTGGTCTAAATTCCCCTCTTTGCAGCTAAAACACTTCTGAGTATTCTTAGCAAACCCTGCCCTAGAATATTAGCTTAGCTTTAGTGCTCTGCCTCTGTGTGTCTTACAAATGACCCCAAGCCTTTCCTTTATACTTTTCTCGTTGACAAATCAACGACCAAGATTAAATCTTTAATCAATGGCTAAGATTAAAATAAATCTTGATCCGTGTGACTTAAGACAATTTCATCACATCTTTAATTAAATTCACTTTAATTATTTAAGTTCCCTAAGTTTTAACTTAGGAAATACATTAAAATAATTAATTAATTTAATATCTCTTAAACTAGATGAAATTTCCCAAATCCATTTTTGGGTCTTGTAGATCAAGTGTACTCTAGTCCTTCCTCAAAATTTGGGACTTAGAGCACAACTGATGCTACCCCAAATACACAAAATCTCAACACCTAGTTCATGGGCATGCCTCTAAAGTGCCTCCATGCTAAGATGTCATCTCTGTGGTGCTCAATGTCACCCTCCAAATGGAAAGAGGGGTGGTGTGGCAGTCTCACACTCAAGCATTTGGCCTCCAAAGTGATGTGCAATCCCTCCCCTATCATCACAAGGATGACCATCATCATCAGGGCCCTGGAACAAGTGATGCCCATCAAACAGTGTCAAGGCCAACCTAGGTCCACTGGGCACATCATCAATATCTCCAACACCAAACTTCATGAGCTCAACGTTTCAGCATGTGGGGATACCTCGAAGTGTCAAGCATCATGTCGGGTCTTCAAGCAACCCAACGCTCTGCGTTGGATAGGAAACACTACATCGACAAGCCATAGTCTCCCTCTGGAGTGGATAAAACAACCTTTGCAATGTTACTGAGAAAGTAGGGAAATCATCTCAATAGGCCTTTGCTGTTGTGATGAGAATCACTTGGCAAAACCCTCTCACGATCTAGTGAAAATCAACAGTCATTAGGTACAATAACCATGGATGCATCATAGTGGACCATACTTAATGTTGGGGGCACAATAATTCTTCATACAAAGATCACCTTCAAATATCTAACTAGATTGAGTCTCGTAAACAAGTTACGTCCTTATGTTAGGGATGGTTAGATGGATAACACTATTAGGTGTTTTTAGTCCCCAAGTGAAAGTGGTAAGTATAGGTACCATGGACACACTACTTAAATCAAAGCCTCACAAGTAGTGTCCTTCGTAAAACCCTAAGGCCTCAGAGGAGGTCCCTTTGGACTAGAGTCAAAGACTAACCTCCCAGGTGAAGTGAGGGAACAAGAATACAATCAAGATTGGTCAATCATTCAAGTCACCCCTTGATTCATAATAGTATGCTTGAAACATTAAAAGAACATGATTACAAAATGGTTAAAGTACCTACGAATGGATGACCCACCTTCCTTCAAGAAGGAATGCCTGATGGGAGAGAGCAATTTGACTAGAGCAAGAAGTGGAGGATCTTGGCCTCTTGTCATGTATTGATCATATAGGGTTGTTGGCTAGATGATTGTCCAAGGAGGAGAAAAGGTTTCTCCCATGGGTTATCTTCTTTTTGGTGGGTAATGGGACCTAAATTGTGGTAGGCAATAGACTATAGTCATAAGTCAAAACTTGAACCTATATGGGGAATTTTTTGAATACTTCAAATTAATCTATAGTCTATTGAGAGAATACTTATTCAATCCAAAAGTTTCCACTGAATTTCTCATTTGATAAGCATTATCAACGTTATGCCTTGAAAAGGACTCAAAGCTCCACTCTCATTAGTATAAGATTTTGAGTCTAGCTTGTCTACCTCTTTTCCCATCAAGAGATCTTGAAAGTAATTTCGTTGCATGAATAAGAGTGATGTAGTATGTTATCGTGATATGAGTGTGGAATTCATGACAAAAGTAGAGCATTGGAGTATTGCTAATTTTCTATTGATTGGTTTCATAGATCAAGGTCTAATACATTGTACAATTCTTTTGATTCTCATTATTTGGGAGTATGTCATACACTTAAGAAAAGACATAGATAATTTTCTTAAATTCAGGAAAATCCTAAATAATTAAATTTGCTACCAAAATAACATTACGTTAATAGGGGTTGGGGATTTTGCACATATTTTTTTCCTTAAAGAGGATGAAGTGACATAGATATCTATATTTACATGTAGGAAATATGTTATAAATGTAGGGAATTTTTGTTGAAAAACCAAGTTAAATGTTGTCTAGTCACTGTTACCCACCACTTCGTGGGTGATATCCCTAGGAGAATTTTTTCTCCATGATTGTAAATTTATGTAGATGTTCTATGCTTGATGCAACTTTACTTTCTCTTCAATACTAGACAACAATCACATAAATCATTAAGTAAAATGCTGATAGAACATATCAGTGGATCAACAGAAGACAAGCCAGAAAAATATATATTTGTTGATACGTTATGACGATCAGCAGGATGCTTCAACCAACAAAGTCTCCTTGGTCAGCCAGCGTAGCATGTGTCACAACAACCCTCAAAACAGCCAAACGGTCAACTCAAAGTCAACCCTAGAAAAGTCAACGCTACCCCAAAAAAGTCAGCGCAGAACGACAACAAGCAAAAGTCAACGCAGCACAGTCAACCTTTGACCTCGGTTCTTGTGCCAAAAAGTATGGACTACATAAATCGAAGTCTATGCCAAAATTCAACTCCTTTAGACCATGCGTTGAACAAAGTCAACGCTGGTCACACCTATGGTAGAAACCCTAGCTGCAGCAGAAAATATTTTCATCCTTCTCCCACGTGTGTACCACAAATTTGCCTCCAAGTAGCTCAAACCAATCAGAAGTGGAGAGAGAAATATGTGTGATGATGAGATGAGTGAAATGTCCTCCAACGTTGACTTTATTTATATCAATCACTGAGGGTGTGTGACACATTTGCTGGGGGTGTAAAACCTTAAGGCCGACCTGCACATATTTTGAAAGTATTAAAAATAAATTCAAAATAAATATTCTGCTCATCGGATCAAGATGATCTTTGGATCAATCTTGCACCTCTCTGAAAGAGGACCCCAATAAAAATATTGGTGTCTTCATCTGAGCATCACAACATGGAATTTGGACCTAGTTGTCCAATTTAACACTCCCTCTCAACTAGGGAGAACTCCATCCACCTGTGCAATCAAACGTCGTGCGTCATCTCGTCGTAACTTGCTTTGCTGGCCTCTTTATTTCAGAACAACAGTGGGTCAGTCACAAAGACATCATTCCCGACTGATAGATTCAGGCCAGAGGTCCGAAACCTCTATAGGACTCACAAAGAGTCTCATACCAACCCGAAGTTGGTTTACCTGACCCGAAGTCAGTTGGAGGTCTGAAACCTCAGATGGACTCAACGAGTCACATACCAACCCAAAGTTGGTTTATCTGACCCGAAGTCAGTAGGAGGTCTGAAACCTCACTAGACTTGATCCCAAATCAAGTGGTTGGACACGTGTCATCCTAGATAGAGAGTACGACAATCTCTGATGCGTCCATCAGTCTTTGCTACTAGTCTCTAGCTTTTCCCACCTCATTGGCCAAATGAGAGGTACTTCCCATGAGTCTGGAACTCAATGGGTAGGATGCATACGGGGCACAAATCATGAGAGGCGAACCAAGTCAATCATCATAACGGTGGGGCAGAAGCACCACAAGGTTCGACAAGCCTAGCCCCGTGTGTGCTTATAGCTCCGAGAAGCTATCCCCAGAGCCCCCCCTAGAGCTCCAAGAGCTCATCGTCCAACATGACCAGGGTCAAATAGGGTCATTCCACGATTCCAAGATTCTCATGGAAGGTTAGGAACATGACCTTCCCCAAGGGCACTGTGAGAATATCCACGACCCGCTCATCAGTTCCTATATGATTGAGCCTTACGGTGCCTTGCTGTACCATATCTCGGATAAAGTGGTACCAGCCATCAACATGCTTGGATCGTTCGTGGAACACGAGATTCTATGACAAACGAATCCCCCTCAGGTTATCACAAAGTATAACAATGGCATCTAGCACATGCTCGAACAACTCACTGAAGAGATTTCGCAACCAAGTGACTTCACAACAGGCCATACATGTTGCAATGTATTCGGCCTCAGCGGTGCTCAAGGCTACCGACTTTAGTTTCTTGCTCAAAGCAGATCCACGTGTGAAGAAGCATCCAGATGTGCTCTTGCGATCCACCACACTGCCAGCCCAATCGACATTAGTATATCCATGGAGTGTCATGCTCCCGACATTGTATCTCAACCCATGGTCTATCGTGCCACAGAGATATCTCAAGAGTTTCTTGGCACCAACCCAGTGAATGTTATGATCAACCATGTGTTGACTCAAAGTGTTCACTGCACAACATACGTCTGGACGGGTGTTCACTAAGAACATCAGGGCCCCTACAAGTTGACGATACTCAGTAGGATTTTCTAACACGGGTCCAGCAGGGCTGCCACTCAACTTCTTAAAGTTGAGCTCCATCGGTGTCGACACAGACTTGCAGCCCACCATACCACATCTTTCTAGAAGCTTCACAATGTATTTTCCTTGAGAAAGGAAAATCTCGCCAGGTCTCTGCCAGACCTCTAGGCCTAGGAAATAGTGCATCAGACCTAGGTCCTTCATCTCGAACTCGGCAGCGAGCTCCCTCTTGCATTGATGAATGAGAGGGTCAGCACCTGTCAGGAAGAGGTCATCCACATCCAGCACCAGAATGAGAGGCTTCTCCCTGTCAACCTTGAAGTAAAGGTTCGGATCAACATTACTACGAGTGAAGCCCAGCTTCATCAAGTAGCTATCTATCCTCTCGTACCAAGCTCTAGGTGATTGCTTCAACCCATAGAGGGCTTTCTTCAACCTGCAGACATGGGTGTCCTAATCCTGGACTTCAAACCCCAGAGGTTGCTCCACATATACCTCTTCCTTTATCGCACCATGCAGAAATGCGGTCTTCACATCCATCTGATGGAGACTCCATCCTTGCATAGGAACAAGGGCTATGATAGATCGAATGGTGGTATATTAGGCCACAGGTGCAAATATGTCATCATAGTCTATGCCTTCTTTTTGAGAGAAGCAACGGGCAACGAATCTTGCCTTGAACTTTTCAGCACTTCCATCAGATCCATGCTTGATCTTGTAGAGCCATTTCAAGGTGACAACTGCTTTGTCCTCCGGTCTTGGAACCACATCCCAGACATCATTCTTCATTATGGACTCATACTCTTCATGCATAGCATCCTTCCAGACTTGATGCTTTACAACTTCCTCAAAAGATCCAGGCTTAGATTGTACAATAGTACTCATGGCTGCTAGATACCCTTGGTATCTATTTGGCTTCTTGCTTTCACGGAATGTCCCCCTTGGGGCATGTTGTCGCACAAATTGTCTAGGCACCACGACAATGGCTCAGATTGGGGGCTGTCACCTTTATCCCCAATCTCTCTATTTAAGCCGTCTCCTTGCAAGCTAAGGGAGGTAGACCCTACTAGAAATGAGGATGAAGAATCCAGGAGACACAACTAAAACATCAAATACTTTATAAAATGAACGACATTCCACAGATCTAAATTAGATTTCAAGTTTAAGACCAGTCCCTTCTGGAGTCAAACAAGATCTCGCTATGCAATTATAAACAAGTAAGTGATGATTAACTGTTGCTTATTAAAACATGATTGATTACAATGATATTCAATTGAAAAATGTCACAACCATGCATTAAGATACTTGAGCCAATCAACAAAGCTATCATGAAACGATGCCAAATGCTTGAAATATTTCCGAAATCAAGATATTCCAATATGACCCAATTCGAAAATTAAAATACTCCACAGTCAAACTTCAGATAAAAATTTGAGGCTCATTCGACTATAGAGAAATTTTAGAAATTTATGTTTTTGTATTTTTTAAATTTTTTAGAATTTTTGGAATTTTTTATTATTATTTATTTATTTATTTCTTAAATCTAAATCAAGATCTAAAAAAAATCTAAATCTAAATAAAAATTCTAATCTAAATTTTAAAACTAATTTAAACTAGAATCTAAATTAAATCTAAAATCAAAACAAATCAAAATCTAAAAACTAATCTAATTAACGTCTAAAATTTAAATCTAACAAATTAAACAAAACATTAATTAAAGTCTAAAATAAAATTGAAAACTAGAAATTAACAAAACGAAAATCAAAATTAAATCCTAACTACACCTACGCTAAAGCTAAACATCGAATTGAAATTTTACAACCTAACTCTACTCGTTACAAAACTTAAAATCTAAAAAGATTAAAACAAAAGTTTAATTAGAAAAAACGAAAGTCTAAAACCTAGGCTAACTTACGCTATCACAAAATATGAATCCACATTAAAATATACAACGCTCATATACAAAGGCTTAACAAATATGTGCGTTTTGATTTGCTTGTCGTTTTGCAGGTGAACGAGGAAACAAATCTGGATGGGGGCAGACAGAGGTCGAACGAAGAGCTGGATGATGGCTGGAACGGAAAGCTGAGAAACAAGGGCAGATGGATGGCAAGAGATCGAGGGGAACGCAGAAGATAGGATTCGATGCAAATTGATTGGTTGACGGCAAATGAGAGAAGGCGGAAGATGGAAAGGGGCATGAAGAGGGAGCAAGGGTTTGACGGAGCAGGAATGGAGGACGACAGCAGGGTAGAGGTGACGCAGACAAGGACAGCTAGGAAAATCGACTTGCAGATCGGATGGATAGACGGATAGCAAAGGAGAATGAAGCAGTGTTAAGGAAAAGAAGGGTCAACAGTCAGGGATAAGGTAATGGTTAAGGAAATCGATGGCTGGAGAAAGCTGGACGGGCAACAAGAGATGGAGCGAATAACCCAGTAAAAATGTCTAGCAAAATTTCAATTTTTCCCTCTCAAAAATCAGATTTTCATCAAATAATGTCCAGATTTTATAGATGCTGGTTTAACTGTGTTTGAAATCTTCTCCTTGGTAGCACGATTATGCCCAGATCTAAAAAAAAAAACTAGATCCTAAAAGATTTTTTGATAAACCTCCTGCAATCCTGAAAAAAATAAAAAACCCAACAGAATGAAAACTGCACACAAATTTACAAGGCCAATTTACAATTTAGAAAGCCCTCATAGCTAGATTTGAACCCTTTTAGCACAGTTTTTTAGAGATTTAAAATTTTAGGGAGAGACACAAGCCTTAAAAACCCTGCAAAACCACCAATTTCATAAGATAGACTTGGAATTTAACAAATAATGAGCTTTTCAGACTTATGTTTATTGAGAGTCGGCTGGTCCAACCGAAGACTTCCCCAGACGCTCAATCTTAAGAAAAAATTTCCCTGCACACTTAGATCGATAGAGATTTAAGAAAACAACATGAGACCTTTTCAGAAAAATCAGAATGTTATTTTATAAACCCAAAAAGCTGCACAAGATACCTGTATGCAGATTAATCCATGAAGGCCATCAACCATAAAATGCAAGAAACAAAGTAGCAAAGTTTAGAGACAATTCACCACATAGATCTGAGAAGAAACATCAAAATTTGTAACCCCAAAGTCTTTATGCTTTATTCCTCAAAAAATTTACAAGAGCTTCTAAGAACAAGTGCATGATCTTGAGATCGAATGATTCAAGACTGACAAAGACCTCTAAATTTATAGGACAAAATCTCTAATGGCTACTTTGGATGATCCTCGTCAAAATAATCTCAACCGTCCAAAAGATTTAATTATATTTTAATCCGGAGCGTTGAAATTAAAATTTTGGGGAAAAACGAATTTATCATTTAATTCAATTTTAATTAACTCAAAAATATTATTTTTGAGTTAATTACCCCAAAATTTTGACTTTGACTTAACCACCAAGGCCCAAAGGTCCAAAATTTTCTTAAAATTCTCAATATTCCCTTGGCCTGGGGCTTTCAAAATCATTTTCCAAGGACCCACAATTTTGCCTTGAAAGATTTAATCCTAACTTAGGACCCTAAATTAATTAAATTTCTGGTTTAAGATTTTTTTAAATTAATTGACCAGAAAATTTAATTAATTGACTGAGAGGGGATTTTAATTATTTTTCCAACCCTCTTTACATAAGATAATACATTTACATACATGAAGGGGGAATACCCATTCGTATAGACCCTCAAATAAATACCCAATTCTGCGACTCAAAACATGATCTAGTAGACCAAGTGGCTCAAACTACTTTTACAAGGACTCCATAGAAAACACCAAGACTCACTTAGTATGCTGATGATAAAATCCACCCTAGCTTTGGGGTGAGGCTAGAGGGAAAAACTCTGCCGATCACTTTCGTGAATCAGTGAGACAAAAAACCTCCTAGGATGGAAATCATCAACAATATACTAGGCTTACCTAGGTTGTTACTTACATTCACTGTCTTACTTAGATCATTTACATCATAACATGCAGAATGGGTTTACATCATTCATAAAAATTGTCGACTGATGATGGAATCTGAACGACGCGACCACGTCGAACATGACGAATCCCATTTGAAAAAATGGGGGTGTACTGCTATGGGGTAGTTGACAAAGTGTGGTCAACATCTGGCTCTACTTGGGGACACGTTGCTTCATTGAAGGAATGTGAGAATCCAGAATCTGCATCCAAGCAACACACATATCATCATATAACGTTAAGCTCATGAAAAATAGAAGCTCTTCTTTTATTTATTATTCTACTTAACATGAAAAGTAAATCTACTCTAACTGTAAAATGAAAAGCTGAAATAACAAGGTGTAAAGTTAGAGATACAATACAAAGGATTCTTTGTGGCATCAGATGTGCTCAATATAGTGTATGCTGAGCATTTGCTTGCTTTCAGGCAAGTCCGTGGGCTGCTTTTCAGATGTGCCATATCCAATCTTGCATAATGTAGGACTCTGTCTTATCCGAATGTCAAGCTGCTCTCGACCATCAGACGAATCAAACCACTTACTTCTTTTTTGCTTCTTTCTCTTCTTCTGAGTGGGTTGTGATGTCAGCAATGAGACCACTGTAGATTTCTTGTCCTCATCTTGAAGATGTTTGTACAAAATATCTGAAGAACCTGGAGCATGACCAATATTATTCTGGATATACTCTGTCAATGGTGAAACATAAGCTTGGTCTTTTTCAACATCCTTTGAAACCATAGTTAAATCCTCCGTGTGATGAGATGGGAATGGCTTTAGCAGACAAGAAGTCTTATGATCTGTTGATGAATCTTCATAATCAAATTTCGGCTGAAACTTTCGTATATGTAATTTTTCCATTTTTTCCAACCTTTTCTGTATGGAACTCATCTCCAACAAGTGATTTTCCTTCATGGTAGTCATTTCCTGGGTGTGTCTTGCTTCCATGATGGACATCTGATTAGAATGATTAACTTCTATTATCTTTAACCCGTTTTCCATGGCATTTATTTCTTGTGCATGACTTGCTTCCATGGAACTTATCTTATTTTGAAGATTGATTTGGTTAGCTTCCATGTTTTGAATCATTTGCGTATGGTTGGGTTGCACATCCTTAATCATCTGAGCTGGTTCCTTAACCTGACTTTCATGATCTTTTATATGCATGTGATAGTCCTTACCAACAACATTAATTTGATGGCTCGACCCTGCCATTCTACTAGCTATGATTCTTTTGACAACATGGCAAGTAACCTCTTCATGAAGAGCATTACAGGCTCTACAAAAAGGCAGAGCTTCATCCACAAGATTTGCAAACTCAAGTTGATTTGTTGGTCTCTGCTCATAAGATAGGCCTCTTTTCTGCAAAGTATTATTATTTCTAGGTTGGGAATTTTGCGTTTGAGCCCTTTCCATTTGGACCAACCTAGCCTGTAAGACACTTATTTCCTTAGCATGTTCAGAGATCAATTTCGCTTGATTAAGCTCCATGCTTTCAAGCTTTTGCATTAACCTTTTCATAGGATCATCATCATCTTCTAGAGGTTCTTTTAACTTAGATTCTATCAAAGACCTATCAAAATCTGGAATTTCAGAGTTCCCAAATGCCCTTTTATCTTTTTCAAGCTCTCCAGCTAAAGATTGACAAGCCTTATAATTTGCAGTTTTAGCCCGCCTTAACTCATATGAAGTATAAGAATCAAAAGCATCAATGTAAAAATTCAGAAGAGATCCATCAGGAGGTTTATGAGTTTGAGATATTTCTCTAAGGATACCATTAAATCTCCTGTTAAATTCTTCAGTCTTTTCATTTTCTTTCTTTTTTATGGTACTGATCTCTCTTACCAAATGCCTATCTTCCCTTTTATCACCATATTTTTCCTTAAAGGCAGCTACAATTGATTCAAAAGTATCAAATGAATTATTAGGTTTTTCCGTAAACCATTCAGCAACATCTTCACCAAAAGTAATAACAAAAGTTTTCATCTTTACATCATCGAAATTATTATTTGCAACTGCAAATCTATTCCACCAGTTAGTGAAAGCAAACAAATGAGATTTAACACTGACTGCTTCATTTTCTTGAAAAGAAGGTAATTTATCCATTTGAGGAACATCATGGGGATAACCCTGAATATTAGCGAAATTACATGGGGCAAAAACATCCATGATATCGTTTTTAGGATTTTAGAAATAGATCCGTGTTTAGGAATAGTCAAAAGGTCCTCAAGAAGCGAACTTCTTGGCAGGAACTCTTGTAAGAAATGAAAGAATTGGAGTCGCCACTTGAACATGAAACTAATTCTAAAACAGAGGAAATAATCGAGAGATAGCAGATGGATATCAAGAGGGGATTCTTGTCTGGGAGTAAAAAGATGAATAAGTGGAGTCGCCACCCAAACAAGAAGCCAACCGAAATGTCCAGGTGCTAAAGATGAAATGATGAAATGATTAGTGATATGACGAAAGATAAGATGATGAAAAGATGAAGAGATGAAAAGACGCCAAAAAATGTGATCTCTTGCGACAGGCAAATGAATGGCGAAAGAAGATTTGAAGATTATAAAATGTTGTTAAGACCAAGGACAGAAAAACTCTATCCTCGGCAATGGTGCCAAAAAATGTTGTCGCACAAATTGTCCAGGCACCGCGACAACGGCTTAGATTGGGGGCTTTCACCTTTATCCCCAATCTCTCTATTTAAGCCATCTCCTTGCAAGTTAAGAGAGGTAGACCCTATTAGAAATGAGGATGAAGAATCCATGAGACACAACTAAAACATCAAATATTTGATAAAATGAACGAGATTCCACAGATCTAAATTAGATTTATGGAGTCAAACAAGATCCCGCTATGCAATTATAAACAAGTAAGTGATGATTAACTGTTGCTTATTAAAACACGATTGATCACAATGATATTCAACTGAAAAATGTCACAACCATGCATTAAGATACTTGAGCCAATCAACAAAGCTATCATGAAACGATGCCAAATGCTTGAAATATTCTGAAATCAAGATATTCCAATATGACCTAGTTCGAAAATTAAAATACTCCACAGTCAAACTTCAGATAAAAATTTGAGGCTCATTCGACTATAGAGAAATTTTAGAAATTTATGTTTTTGTATTTTCTAGATTTTTTAGAATTTTTGGAATTTTTTATTTTTTTATTAATTTATTTCTTAAGTCTAAATCAAGATCTAAAAAAAATCTAAATCTAAATAAAAATTCTAATCTAAATTTTAAAACTTAATTAAACTAGAAAATCTAAAATCAAAACAAATCAAAATCTAAAAACTAATCTAATTAACGTCTAAAATTTAAATCTAACAAATTAAACAAAACATTAATTAAAGTCTAAAATAAAATTGAAAACTAGAAATTAACAAAACGAAAATCAAAATTAAATCCTAACTACACCTACGCTAAAGCTAAACATCGAATTGAAATTTTACAACCTAACTCTACTCATTACAAAACTTAAAATCTAAAAAAATTAAAACAAAAGTTTAATTAGAAAAAACGAAAGTCTAAAACCTAGGCTAACTTACGCTATCACAAAATATGAATCCACATTAAAATATACAACGCTCATATACAAAGGCTTAACAAATACGTGAGTTTTGATTTGCTTGTCGTTTTGCAGGTGAACGAGGAAACGGATCTGGACGGGGGCAGACAGAGGTCGAACGAAGAGTTGGATGATGGCTGGAACGGAAAGCTGAGAAACAAGGGCAGAGGGATGGCAAGAGATCGAGGGGAACGCAGAAGATAGGATTAGATGCAAATTGATTGGTTGACGGCAAATGAGAGAAGGCAGAAGATGGAAAGGGGCGTGAAGAGGGAGCAAGGGTTCGACGGAGCAGGAATGGAGGACGACAGCAGGGTAGAGGTGACGCAGACAAGGACAGCTAGGAAAATCGACTTGCAGATCGGATGGATAGACGGATAGAAGAGGAGAATTAAGCAGCGTTAAGGAAAAGAAGGGTCAACAGTTAGGGATAAGGTAATGGTTAAGGAAATCGATGGTTGGAGAAAGCTGGACGGGCAACAAGAGATGGAGCGAATAACCCAGTAAAAATGTCCAGCAAAATTTCAATTTTTCCCTCTCAAAACTCAAATTTTCATCAAATAATGTCCAAATTTTATAGATGCTGGCTTCACTGTGTTTGAAATCTTCTCCTTGGTAGCACAATTATGCCCAGATCTTAAAAAAAAAAAACAAGATCCTAAAAGATTTTCTGATAAACCTCCTGCAATCCTGAAAAAAATAAAAAACCCAACAGAACGAAAACTGCACACAAATTTACAAGGCCAATTTACAATTTAGAAAGCCCTCATAGCCAGATTTGAACCCTTTTAGCACAGTTTTTTAGAGATTTAAAATTTTAGGGAGAGGCACAAGCCTTAAAAACCCTGCAAAACCACCAATTTCATAAGATAGACTTGGAATTTCACAAATAATGAGCTTTTCAGACTTATGTTTATTGAGAGTCGGCTGGTCCAACCGAAGACTTCCCCAGACGCTCAATCTTAAGAAAAAATTTCCCTGCACACTTAGATCTGAACCTTAGATCGATAGAGATTTAAGAAAACAACATGAGACCTTTTTAGAAAAATCAGAATGTTATTTTATAAACCCAGAAAACTGCACAAGATACCTGTATGTAGATTAATCCATGAAGGCCATCAACCATAAAATGCAAGAAACAAAGTAGCGGAGTTTAGAGACAATTCACCACATAGATCTGAGAAGGAACATCAAAATTTGTAACTCCAAAGTCTTTATCTTTATTTCTCAAAAAATTTACAAGAGCTTCTAAGAACAAGTGCACGATCTTGAGATCGGATGATTCAAGACTGACAAAGACTTCTAAATTTATAGGACAAAATCTCTAACGGTTAGTTTGGATGATCCTCGTCAAAATAATCTCAACCGTCCAAAAGATTTAATTATATTTTAATCCGGAGCGTTGAAATTAAAATTTTGGGGAAAAACGAATTTATCATTTAATTCAATTTTAATTAACTCAAAAATATTATTTTTGAGTTAATTACCCCAAAATTTTGACTTTGACTTAACCACCAAGGCCCAAGGGTCCAAAATTTCTTAAAATTCTCAATATTCCCTTGGCCTGGAGCTTTCAAAATCATTTTCCAAGGACCCACAAATTTTTCCTTTAAAGATTTAATCCTAACTTAGGACCCTAAATTAATTAAATTTCTGGTTTAAGATTTTTATTGACTAGAAAATTTAATTAATTGACTGAGAGGGGATTTTAATTATTTTTCCAACCCTCTTTACATAAGATAATACATTTACATACATGAAGGGGGAATACCCATTCGTATAGACCCTCAAATAAATACCCAATTCTGCGACTCAAAACATAATCTAGTAGATCAAGTAGCTCAAACTACTTTTACAAGGACTCGATAGAAAACACTAGGACTCACTTAGTATGCTAATGATAAAATCCACGCTAGCTTTGGGGTGAGGCTGGAGGGAAAAAATTCGCTGATCACTTTCGTGAATTAGTGAGACAAAAAACCTCCTAGGATGGAAATCATCAACAATATACTAGGCTTACTTAGGTTGTTACATACATTGACGATCTTACTTAGATCATTTACATCATAACATGCAGAATGGGTTTACATCATTCATAAAAACTGTCGACTGATGATGGAATCTGAATGGCGCGACCACGTCGAACATGACGAATCCAATTGAAAAAATGGGGGTGTACTGCTATGGTGTAGTTGACAAAGTGTGGTCAACAGGGCCATATGTCCCTCTGCATCCTCGAGAGTGTCCCTGAGCCATTATGGTCTCTTCCCCAGTGAAGGAGGTGGATCAATCGGGTCCATCGGTCCTTCAGCATCGAGCATCATCTCATTCTTCCGGTCTTCTTGATTTCCAGGCCTTGCTTCATGATCTTCCTCAGATCTCGGAAGATTGACTACTTTCCTCAGGGAAGCATCTTCGTCAAAGGTGACATCGTGGCATATCTCCACTTCCCTTTGACCAGGCACATAGATTCTATAGGCATTCGAAGTTTCGCTGTAGCCCACAAACATTGTGGTCTCCCTCTTGATGCCAGCTTGTTTCCAGCGGTTCCAGTAAGGCTTTGAAGGTACGGAACCACATGAAAGCTTCATCCTTCTTCTTTAAGAAGTATATCCAAGTTTTGCGAGAGAAGTCATCTATGAACATCATATAATAAGAACATCCTCCCAAGGATGTCACAGGTAGCATACCAGATAGATCAGAATGGATCAATTGCAACACATCAGATGTCTTTGTGACACTTGAGGGGAAAGGTCCCCTTGTATGCCTTCCTTCGGTATAACCTTTACATACACCTTCATGATTATTTGAAAACTCGGGCATCCTTGTCACCACCTTCCTTGCTTCAGGAAAGGCCTTGTAGTGAAGGTGTCCAAACCTCCGGTGCCATAGTTCAGTCTGTCGGATAGTATCACATGTCATCGCTCCCAGTGGACTTCCTCCAACCTGGTAGAGTGTATCAACTCTAAACCCAATCGTGATAGCTTCTTTGAAGCTCTTCTTTCACATGCGCACCTTTCCATCAGTGAATGTCACATTGAAACCTTTGTCTTCCATGGCCGATATAGACACAAGGTTCTTCTTCAAATTAGGTACATAGAGTACATCCTGCAAGTGGAGGACTTGACCTTGAGACAAGTGGAGGGTCACAATCCCTGTCCCTTTCACGGGATATGTGGCATTATCTCCAAGGACAATTTCCAGATTAGTATCCTTCTCAACCATATTAGAGAGTGCTTCCTTGAACCCGGTGATGTGCCTTAAGGCACCACTATCTATCAACCAGACATCCATAGTGTCGGGTGGAGATGCAATAGAGAGGGCATATACAAGAATGTATTCATTTCTTTTATCAACAACATTTGATTCCTTATACTTGGAGTTTCTTGACCTTTTGAAAGGTTGATCATTTCAGCCGGAGGGAGCCTTCCTCTTTCCCTTGAACCTGTTGTTCATTTCATTCCTCCGGTTGTTATTATTGTCATCACCATCGGGAGAATCCTTCTTGAAAGGACATTCTCTAGCTGCTAGCATAGTGACCTGGCCTATGACAAGTGAAACACTTGCCCTTCTTTCCTTGGGCCCTTGCTTTTCCTTTGTTCTTTGGACCACCAAAGTTCTTTCTAGAATGAGTAGCATAGGCAACATTTCCTTCATTTCCATACTCCTTCATTCTTGTCTCTTCTTGAACGCATCTCGATAGTACTTCGTCAAGGTCAGGTACCACATTATTATTTAGAATGGTAGTGTTGAACACATGCCATTCGAATGGGAGCCCTCCAAGTGCGGTGAGTACCATCTCTTGATCAGCTATTGTCTCTCCAATAGCCAGAAGATTGTTTCTGATCTCGGTCAGCTTCAAAAAGTATGATTGAATAGACTCATCCCTGCCTTTCTTCAGATTCTTTAATTGATTCTTGAAGAATAGTACTTGATTTGCATTGTTGGCCTTAAACATGAGGAACAACTTATCATACATCTCTTTTGATGTGCTCAGCTCAGAGATGTAGGCAACCAGACTCTTGTGAATTGAGTCCCTGATCATGAGCTTCGCTTTGATCTCCCCCTTATACTTTGTCTTGGCGACAACAATTGCAGTGGATGGAGGCTCTTGGATTTTACCCTGCACATAGTCCATGACATCTTGATCTTCCAACATAAGATCCAATGTCATCTTCCAAGCATGGAAGTCATCCTTCCCAGTCAATTTGTCATCAGCCTTAAAGCCATTGTAGTTTGAGGAACCCATCCTCTTTTTCGGTGATTGCTACAAGTTAGGGCTTTGTCTTCACCTCAGCTCCGATACCATGTAAATTTATGTAGATGTTCTATGCTTGATGCAACTTTACTTTCTCTTCAATACGAGACAACAATCACAAAAATCATTAAGTAAAACGCTGATAGAACATACCAGTGGATCAACAGAAGACAAGCCAAAAAAAAAATATATTTGTTGGTGCGTTATGGCGATCAGCAGGATGCTTCAACCAACAAAGTCTCCTTGGTCAGCCAGCCCAACATGTATCACAACAACCCTCAAAACAGCGAAACGGTCAACTCAAAGTCAACCCCAGAAAAGTCAACGATGCCCAAAAAATTCAATGCAAAACAACAATAAGTAAAAGTCAACGCAACACAGTCTACAATCAACCTTTGACCTCGATTCTTGTGCCAAAAAGTACGGACTGCATAAATCGAAGTCTATGCCAAAATTCAGCTCCTTTAGACCATGCGTTGACCAAAGTCAACGCTGGTCAAACCTGTAGTAGAAACCCTAGCTGCAGTAGAAAATATTTTCGTCCTTCTCCCACGTGTGTACCGCAGATTTGCCTCCAAGTAGCTCGAGCCAATTAGAAGTGGAGAGAGAAATATGTGTGATGATGAGATGAGTGAAATGTCCTCCAACGTTGACTTTATTTATATCAATCACCGAGGGGTGTGACACATTTGCTGGGGGTGTAAAACCTTAAGGCCAACCTGCACATATTTTGAAAGTATTAAAAATAAATTCAAAATAAATGTTCTGCTCATTGGATCAAGATGATCTTTAGATCAATCTTGCACCTCTTCGAAAGAGGAACCTAATAAAAATATTTGTGTCTTCATCTGAGCATCACAACATGGAGTTTGGACCTAGTTGTCCAATTTAACAATGATGGACCTCAACCGACAACCCCTTGCAGCCTCCTACTAGCTTGTTGTGCCTTTTCTCCGCCACCTGAGCTAGCCATGTGGTCCCTCACCCATCTAAATTGATCGTATGTTTGAAGGTGGGCCTCCCGAATCATGGATACTTCTGGCATGGATTGATGGGGGTATTTGGCAGAAAGAGTGGGCTTAGTTGTGCTCCTGTCCTTTGATCTCTTTTGGGTGTTACCCTTGCATTTTAGTCCCGTGGTATCTCCTTTATTGACCATTTGGTTCTAAGGTGGTACTACTTGGGAAACCCCGACTTTGGGTGCGTGGTCACGTTCTTTTATTCAGATATATTACTCCCCTTCCACTCACTATACCCCATTCATCATTTCTCACACTTGGGTCCACATAGTCCCCATGGGTCCACATGGGATCAACCTCCCTATCCCCTTGCCCCAACCTTGGGTCAAGCTTGGAATGATGCCTCGGAGGTTGAGGCAACTAAAAGAAGAAAAAGCATAATTGGCCGCACTTAACAGGAAACGGTACCATAAAATGCAAAAGATGGTTGGTACAAAAAAATAATTAGCGCGTGGGCAAAAGCCAATGCATAAGCTCTGCCCCTTACCCATGGCCATCACCCTGGTTCCATAGGCCCTAGATGAGCCTCGTTTGTCATACAAGAACCCATGATTGTCCCAACCACCTGGAGGGAAATGAACTGCCCTACCTTAAAAGGGGTAATTATTTGACACATCAAGCTCTTATCCTTGAGCCTCGAGCAGTTAATTAAAGAAAATTCATAAATCAAGGCGAAATTCATACAAAGAAGGGTGAAAAAATGAAGGCCGAGACACCTCATGTACCACGATTTCTCCCTCCTACACATTATATACCCTAGTGCGGGCTTCCCCTTATGTGGCTGCCCCTATGCCCCGATATGTGGCCCAGGATTGCCCCTCTCATTCCCTACTCTGTTTCACTTGTTTGTCACTTGCCACCCCCATTCAAAGGATGTACCTTAGACCTACTATCCCTTTTAAGGGCTGAAAACATTTAATAATGTACATGGCTAACCCCCTTTGGAGTATGGAGACACTAGCACATGCCAAAGCCCACTGCGGAAGGGCATGGCATTGTGAAGTGTCCACTTTGTTATCCATGATTTGTAAGCTCTTTTACGCGATTATTCTAATGACTGGTTGTACTGGAAGCCTAGGGGGCACATTGGATCTTATACTAGATTGCAGATGGTTTCCATTTGGGTTTGGTCTCCTTATACAAGATCCTAACCCCAGAGAGCTACATTGTCACACATAGGGTGTGCATAGAGAGCCATGGGCCTCCACAACAACAAACAATACTCCACAGATCCTTATTGATATTCAGGGACTACTAGTGATCCACTTTTAGGATGATGGTCATTGGTGATGTGCATGGTACACTATGCCAAATGTTGAGGTTTTAGGTAGCATCGAATGTGTTGTAGCTTCGAAACATTGTAGAAGGGCTAGACCACATGAGATCTCCAAGACCCAGAAATTGTTTGGAGAAATTCCTCTCGAATCCTAAGTTACTCTAATAATTAATTATTTTAATGGAGACACTAAGTCAACTTAGGGAAGTTAAATAATTAAAGGGAACTAATTTAAACATGTGGGTGAGAATGTTCTAAGTGACGAGGATCAAGTCTTTTCTAATATTAGCCGTTGATTAGAGATTAGATCATGGTCGTTGATTGTTCAACGAGAAAAGTATTAAAGGAAGGCTTAGGGTCAGTTGGAGAAGACATAGAGAGCGGTAGCACTTGAGCTAAGTTGAAATTCTGGGGCGCGGTCTTCTGAGAATTTTCGAGTGAGCTTGCAGTGCAGCGAGGGGCAAATCAGTCGAGGGGTTTCAGATCCGAGGCCGAGAATACAATTGCAGAGAGGTAGATCTGTACCAGAGAGGCATCGCAGTCTAGGAAGTGTGAGCAGAGGCAACGTAGGCCCAACAGGGGTGATGCAGACATAGCCAGGCTCACGTAGAGCCAACACAGAGGTTGACGCAGGCCAGGAGGGGTTGACGTAGAGCCAGAGGCTGCAACGCTAGGGTTTCAGTGGGCCAGAAAGGGCTCGTATTCAACAGATCAAACAGAGTGACGTAGCCACATTGAAGGGTGACGTAGTGACTGTGTAAGCACCTGTGGGGTTCCTCATTCTCAACTTGATCAACCATATTTTCTGTCTCCAGAGGTAGAGGTACATCTGCTGGGATTTCTTTGTTGGGCAAACCAATACTGGTGCCCTTGTTTGTATTCAGAATTCTGCATAATAATAAAACCCTCAAGAGCTGTTGCACCAGTTTTCCCGCATTAGGTTTTTCCGGGGACATTTTTCCCAAAAATATTGTGTGTCCTTTGTCATGTGTGCTTAATTCTTCAATACTTGATCTGTATGTATGTGTAGGCTGCAGTAGTATTTACTTTGATGTTTTACTGAATAATTCAGGGAAACAGCTTGTTAATTAAATCAAACAAGTAGGAAAAGTAAATCATAATATCGCAGTAGGGTTTTTGTAATAAGGATTCAGAAATTTTCACATGGTATTAGAGCTATTGTAGACCAGGGGGAGAAGGAAGACGACTGAAACAACACAGATCCAGAAAGAGGTAGTGCAACACTAGAGGGACAGCGAAAACCCAGCAGGGGTGATGCAGAGCATGTTTAGCTAACGTAGAGCTGACGCAGAGGCTGATGCAGGAACAAGAGGGTGACACAGTCCGAGAGGGGGTGATGTTGTGCAAGTTACCATGGCTGGAGGTGCAGTTTTGTTCTTCGAAGTTGCTGGTGGGGCATTGTTTCTGCTGGTGTAGAACAATGTCTAGCAGGGTTGACAAAGTAAGGGGAAACAATTCCTCAACAAAATTTCTAGTCAAGAAGTTTGAGATCCAATCAGCGGTGTGATTGGAGAGGGTTGATTCGACAGAATTGATGGAGGATTTCCGGGATGGAAATCACTGGTCAGAGGGAGCGTATTTTGTAGAGGGTTTCTATCGCCAAGAAACCCAGATTTGGTCTCTTGCTAAGAGCAACAGCAGAAGAAGCAAGAAGAGCATCCGTTTCAACATTTTTGAGAGATGGCCTCGCATGGATTGAGGGATCAGGATAGGTTAGATGGTGCATCATCTGGAAGGCCAAAATCCTGTTAGTCCTTGACGAATAACGTAGCAAAGATTATTCCGAGAAGGCTGTACTGTTCTTTTTGACTCTGATCCATTGAAGAAGTATCAGGAGGCACAAGCAAGGGCCAAGCGCTTGATAATGGACGGGGTAAATGATCATGTGGTCCCACACATTGCTGAGAAGAATATGACAAATGAGATGTGGCCACGTTGAACACATTGTATCAAGGTACTTTTGTCCAGAGGAAGATGCTTCAAGAGAATCAACTGCGACTATTTCAGATGCACAAGGGAGAGAAAATCGA
Organism: Pinus albicaulis; assembly: GCA_034641835.2. Lineage (NCBI taxonomy): Eukaryota > Viridiplantae > Streptophyta > Pinopsida > Pinales > Pinaceae > Pinus > Pinus albicaulis. The sequence goes on from CM076584.1 coordinate 1,369,383,070, forward strand.
CCCCTTCCTCATTAGATTGAAGACAATTCGAGATCAGCTGGTTGCTATGGGGGCAACTCTTGATGATGTTCTCATGGTGAGGACTGCCCTGAATGCAGTCACTGATGATTGGTAGACCTTTGTCCAAAGTATTTTGGGCAGAGCACAACTTCCAAAGTGGGAGGACATGTGGGCAACCCTTCGTCAAGAGGAGATCATGAGGATGTCCAAGATGGGCAACAACAACAAAGGAGCCAAGATCAAGAAGGAGGAGGAGGAAGATGTGGCTCTCGCATCTAAGGGACAACGACAACAACAAGGGAAGAAGAAAAAGGACCTCTCAAAGGTCTGGTGCTTCAGTGTGGTGAATTAGGACATTTCGCCAATAGTTGTCCTCAAAAGAAGAAGAGCAAGGAAGATTCAAATTCTAAGGCTGCGACAACTAAGGGGGATGATGGGGCGACATAGATCTGTTGATTGAGCTACAAATGGTATAAAGGGTGGGATCCTTGAGGTGCCCAAACTCTTGGATCACATACAAGCTACGGGAGCCCTTAAAGACAGTAGCAGGATGACTTGAGTCAGTTGGTGCAGAGGATTATGGAGGCACGGTGGCAGTGAGGACGCTGAAGACTGGAGTAGCGCAGTGCAGAGGCACAACAACGTGGAAGCTACAACGCAGAGGCTAATGGGACGTCAGCAACGCAGAGGGGCTGTGCTTACGCAGTGCAGAGCAACAAACAACGCAGAGCTTTAGAGGGTCAGTGCACTTTTAGCAGCTGAGGATGCTTCAGTATCGAGATGCAACCAAACTGACTTATTTGTCAGTGTTTTGGGTGATGTCCTTCAGTTGCTTACTTCTTAGCAACTGAGTTGCAGTGCAACAGTTAGCAGTGGCAGTGCTATGGGCAACATGATGCAGCATTTGAGAGGGAGCTACAGTATGGATGAGGCAGTGACTGTGGCAGAGTCATGGGCAGTAGTGCAGAAGGCATCAACACAGTGAATGAAGGGTAGTAGGCCAAGCATCAACAACGCACGAGATCGATGCCATGGATCAGAGTAACGCTTCTGGGTTGAAGTGTTGCTAGAGCACATTCCTCGCTAAGAGGGAGTGTTGAGATTTTGGGTAGCATCGGATGTGCTCTAGCTCCAAAAACTTTGTGGAGGGGCTAGAACACATGAGATCTCCAAGACCCAAAAATCGTTTGGAGAAATTCCACCCAGAGCTAAGTTACTCCAATAATTAATTATTTTAATGGAGACCCTAAATCCAACTTAGGGAAATTAAATAATTAAAGGGAATTAATTTAAACATGTGGGTGAGAATGTTCTAAGTGACGTGGATCAAGTCTTTTCTAATCTTAGCAGTTGATTAGAGATTAGATCACGACCGTTGATTGTTCAACGAGAAAAGTATTAAAGGAAGGCTTGGGGTCAGTTGGATAATACACGAGACCGGTATCACTTGAGCTAAGTCGAAATTCTAGGGCGTAGTTTGCTGAGAATTTTCAAGTGAGTTTGAAGTGCAGCAAGGTGTAGATTGGCAGAGGGATTTCAGATCCGAGGCCGAGAATACAATTGCATAGAGGCAGATTCGTACCAGAGAGGCAGCGCAGTCCAGGAAGGGTGACATAGAGCCAGCGTAGGCCTAGTAGGGGTGACGTAGACCCATCCAAGCTCACGCAGAGCCAGCGTAGAGGCTAACAGAGTCACAGGAGGGTGACGTAGGTGAGGAGGGGCTGACGCAGAGCCGGAGGCTGCAACGTTGGGGTTTCAGTGGGATAGAAAGGGCTCGTATTCAGCAAATCAAACAGACTGATGCAACCACACTGAAGGGTGACGCAATGACTGCGTAGGCACCTGTGGGGTTCCTCATTCTCATCTAGATCAACTATATTTTTTGTCTCCAGATATAGAGGTACATCTGACGGGATTTCTCTTTTGGGCAAACCACTACTGGTGCCCTTGTTTGTATTCATAATTCTGCATAATAATAAAACCCTCGAGAGTTGCTGCATTGGTTTTCCTGCATTGGGGTTTTCCAAGGACATTTGTCCAAAAAATATTGTGTCCTTTGTCATGTGTGCTTAATTCTTCAGTACTTGATCTGTATGTATGCGTAGGCTGCAATAGTATTTACTTTGACGTTTTGCTGAATAATTCAGGAAAATAACTTGTTAATTAAATCAAACAATTAGGAGAAGTAAATCAGAATACTGCAGTAGGGTTTCTGTAATAAGGATTCAGTAATTTTCACACCCAACAGGCCCCACACGAGCCCCACACTCTTAGCAGGTGTCACACGACGTGTACGATGTCATGGCAACGTTCATTCCATCATTCGAGCCCTTGCAGAGGATATGCAGGCATTTCCAATTCATATGGAGACCCATGGGGTCATTTGTGCGCCCCCACGCCCACTGGGAGCACCACAGGTCTACTACTTGGAGAACAAGGAGCCAACCCCTTGTCCATCATATTCCGAGGAATTTATTCCTCATTATGGCACTTCATGACATTATTAGGCCTCTGGAGGGCCACAAGACATGTACATATAATTATTTGGCCCCTGTGAGGCTTATTGTTTCCATTTATGAGCTAGTTTGGTGGGCTTGTCACCAATAGGGGTTTTATTTGCACATTATTTTATCATTAGGGGCTAATGTAGGCCCATAGGCTAATTCAAACTCCTTAGGAGGGTATATATTGATGTTCCGCTACATTCATTTGTATCTTCAGTTCACTTGGGATCTTTCTATTCTTAGAGAATTTCACATTTCTTCTTGGAGCATCATTTTGGATAAATGGATGAATTTTGATGTATGGATTTGGGCCATTTTTATCTTGGAGCTTCGTTTTTTGCAAATGTGATGCTGGTTAGATATACTCTCTAACATTGTAAGTAAATTTTAATGATATATTCTTGCTGCTACATACTGTTGAACATCGCTATAATTAGGGCTAGTTGCTGCATTATTGGAATGTGGAATTGATGTCTATTTAGCTTGTTTAATGTATGGGCCATTGTTAGATGAATGAAATGTCCTAGAGATTGTTTTATCTCAATAAGCTTGCGCTATTCGCATGAAGTATAAATGCTTGAAGGTCACTTTTCTTCTTTTTCCCTTAGCATTGTACAAAGTTGACTTTCCGAGCCTCCTTGATCAATAAGCCGAGTTCTTATTCATTATCATCCTTGACTCCATATCCCTAAGGGAAATAGGCATTGATCCCTCAAAAGGGTGGTCATTTTCCCCTTCTTTTTCACCTTTTTCCCCTTTTCCCCAGGTCTAGCCCTGATAGGTCACCTAGGCCATCAATTTCCCGAGAATCTACCCACAAAAAAATTTCGATCTCTTGGATGCTACTACGCTGGTGGGTCCCCTCCCTCCCCTCCGAATTTGAGGCAATTCCCACGGTGGAATCTCTGGGAATCTCACGCCCTAGCTCAATTTCTTGTCTGATCCTTTCCCCTCACCTTGTCCAGGATAGGAACATCATTGGTTGCTATATTCCATCCCCAAACTTGGGCTGAGTCCATTTGGTCCCGTGTGGTCTCGTTTCCTATCAAAGACTAATCATCGAGGGATATTTGGGAAACCAAGTTCATATAGGATTTTAGGGATCGAGAAGTGCCTCTTTATGTTGTATCCTTCTCCCTTACCCTCACCCCTTCTCCCTTGGAAGGCAAGTCCCTAGCTTAAAGAGAAAGCAAGCACCATCTCTTCACCTCCTTCTTGGGAAATGGTTACTGGGATCACTTCATACTTATCCATTGACATATCCTTCATAAGTGGCTTCCCAAAAACATCGGGACTCCTCCCATCGGTGAAAGTCCTTAAAGAGCAGGAAGTCTTAGCTGTGGTGACAGTGGGCTAAGCCTCCACCATTGCCCTTAGTCTAGTAGTTGCCTTGTTAGAAACCCCTTTAGGTCCCCTGCTGGTTTGAGTGGTAACAATCACTTAATTCCTTTTCTTTATAATTGCTTGTGAATATTAGATGTCTTCTTAATACTTCTAATATCCTCTTCATCAAGTAATTATACAATTGTTCAAAATATAAAGATCACAATGAGACAAGAGACACAAAATTTAGGCTGTTAACCAGGGCAAACAATCCTTCTCTTATAGAATTGGATCAAAGTGAGAGATATCCAAGACAAAGACCAAGACCAAGCAGCCACTAAGTTACCAAGTCCTACCCTCCTCCAAATCAACTCCAAAGTCAAAGTCAACGATTGTCAAACTGCCCCAAAATCTGGTCAACGTTCTGAAATTTGGTCCTGCAACAAGGGGCCGAAATTTGGCCTGCAACTACCTCAGAATTTTTAGCCTCTTTCACAGAAAATCAAACCTCCACACATGCAAGCTGCAATGGTCGAATATTCGGTCAACAAAAGAAATATTTTTCTAGTTTGGACATGCTTTCTCTCTCCTTTGTTTCTGCTTCCTCTCTCCTTCGCTTGTTTCAAAAAATGCTTCATGTGATGTTATGTGAATGTGCTCCAAAGTAGGTCAAACTCTCTTATATATAGTTGTCCAGCAGGGTCGAATAGGTGTCTCTTGGAGGACTAGGCCGATTTGGTGAACTTGTGGACTTATGACTAAACATTAAAATTCAAATTCCTTTTCTTTACAATGTCCAAATGGAACATGACTCAAATACATTTTCTTTGGACTATAATAAATTCTTTTTTACTCTAAGCATGAAGCACATGCTTTGAAAAAAATATAATAAACGTATAAATACATCAATGGTAGATTTACATTATAAAGACCAACCTAGTAACTAGTTACAACTTCAACAATTTTAACGTGCCAAAAGGAACACAAAATATATGCAGGCTCTCCCTGATAGTCTTAGTAGTCCATATCAACATGAACCAAGATAGGGGAGTCATCATCAAAGATGACCTTGATTCTCCCTAATGATGCTTAGAACTTTTTGTGGGCCAAGTATGGTGGTGAGAGAGGTATTTTAATGGTTCCATGGGAAATATGTATGTTTCCCAGGGAGGAGGGGGGCTTGGGTCTTATTTACATAGCAGCTAGCTTTGTAGGGTAAAGTCGTGGAAGCTAAATGGGTTGTTTGGTGGTTGAAAGGAACGGTGCCTTGGCAGATACTTCAGCAATACAGAGTTATGGAGGCACAACACATTTTTCTAGTGTGTGTTTCTTTAGCCTATGTGATATCATTGCATCCTCTTATTTGTTCAAAGACAATGGATTGTTTATCAATAAAATTTAGAAGTATTTGGGAGGCTTGGGGATGTATTTTGAGGTTCTTAAGTTGGATTTTTTTGGAAGTAGAGGCAGATGGGACCTAGCTTTCTGTCCCATCTGGAGATGGAAGACTTTAGAGCAGCAATGTACTTCTGAAATTACTCATCTTCAAACAGTAAGGTTGAGTATAAAGTGCATTTTCATTTGGAAGGATCTCAAGTACCTTAACTCCAAGTCATGGATAGAGTAGAGGATACTTGTGGAATAGCAGGTCGTCATCTCTAACATTTTGGATATCAGGGAGTTGTAGAAGTGAATTTCTGCTAAGGAATTGCTTAAAGTGATTTTTCAGATGAAGGGACCAATTTGGTGAGACTGCTGTTGGACGTTTTTGGAAAATGATGCTTCTGATGCTTTGCTTCCAACAAACGTCCCCGCTTCATGCAACATTGGCTCTGATACCATGTTGTTTTTAATGTATATGTCTTCTACAGTGATAATTTCTTTTGATGATTTCATTCCTTTACATATTCTTATCTATGATTTTATCATTAAGCAAATTACACAAAACACATCAACAATATAACATTTAAGAGAATAGGATCATAAAGAGACAACCACACAAAGAACACAAGAATTTATTCTGGGAAAACCCACATGGGGAAAAAACCCAACAACATTTTCAATAGAGAAATTCTTCAAGTCAACAAAGATACATCTTAGTCAAATCCTAGATCAAACATGGTCCATCCTCCTATTTAAGTCAATCAGCTACCCCATGAAACTTGCAATGGTCTGCTCTGCTAGGGTAGAATTCGTCCTTCATCTTTAGTCATAAGCTTGGTCCTTGAATTCCATTGCACCTCAGAGATTCGTCCTTAAAGAGAAAGCTTCCAAAAAGATTCAAATAACTTCAATAGAAAGATTTGATCTTGCGTTAGGGCTTCAATAGAGGGAGATCCAAATTGCCTTCAACAAAGAGAAATGTGAATTTCCTTTAGAGAGAGAGACGAGTTGCCTTCAAGAGACAGGGATCTGAATTGCCTTCTTAGCTTGTTCGCTAGCCTTAGAGACATATAACACAGGGAGATCCAAATTTCCTTCAACAGAGAGAGAGATGTGAATTGCCTTTAAGAGAGAGAGACGAGTTGCCTTCAAGAGACAAAGATATGAATTTCCTTCTTAGCTTCTTAGCTAGCCTCAGAGAGATATAACACAGAAGATCCAAATTCCTGTTGGAGAAGAGGTTGAATGCCTCAATATATAGTGTTTCAATGAGCCAAATGGGTGCCAATAACTTTGGGGCTGACCTGATCTCATGGAGCCGACTTAATCACTTGAATAGGGCCGACTTGACTAGGAGGTGGCCAACTTCGCTTTTTTTTGAGCCAAAAATTCAATTTCAAAATTTCAAGTTTCTTTCTTTTGAAAATAATATTTTTCTTTTGACCCAAGCATGAAGAACATGCTATTCAAATGCATCAAGGACAAAAGTAATAATTATGAAGACTGACCATAGTTACAAAAATCAACAGGGGCCAGGCAAGAAGATTATTAACCAATTGTGTCACTGCTAAATTTTTGAAGATGGAGTAGCTCTTTGGCACCCACGATACTTGCTCCTCACAACACAAGGAAGTCTTCCTTTTTTGCTACATAGTCCCTGAGAAGTAACCTCCCACTAGTGTTGTTTAGTGTGTTCATAGAAAGGCGTAGGTTGATATCCCTTAATCTCTAACAAAAAAATATCTTGGCTTCTGACTTTTCTTAGTGTTATAATGGCTTCCTTTCATGGTTGTGTAACTTGTGTCGTCACATAGTGTGACAACATTCCTTTTTTAACAATAACTCTCTTTTTCCTCTATTTTATTCATCCCAAAAATTAGCTCACCCTTTCCATTCGAATTTTCTATGCATGAATACAAGTAAGAAAGTTCTTGTCCACTTCTTTCTTGTTCCAAGAATGTAGGGAAAACAACTTGCTAAATTTTTGTAAGTGATGACCTAGATTGAGGGATTTGTTTCCTCCACTCATTTTAATGTCTTTTAACTTTGCAAACTCAAATTTTGAAATATGTGAAGGTAATACTCGATGTGTATTTTTTTGGGCATAAATCCCCCAAGATCTACTCACCTTTCCCCTTGTAGTATCAGAGCCCCTACAAGGGCTTGTGTTTTGCTGGCTTGGTTATTTTTTTATTAACTGTGGAAGTAAAATACTTATAATGTTCAAGAGGAGTAAAATTGTACTTAAGGAGAAGTACTTAAGGAAGCCTTGGGTGTGACTTGGTTTGCCATTGTTGATGTTGTTGCTCAGGGAAGTACTTCTGCATAGGCCTAAGTGTCTAGGCATGCAAAAGTTGCCCACATATTTCCTTAAAATGTTGATTTTTGGTAGCATCGGATGTGCTCTAGCCTTGTAACTTTGTATATAGGCTAAGACACATGTATTCCATAATACCCAGAATTGGTTGTGGAAAATTCCACTTAGAGATGGTTTAATTAAATTAATTAATCGTTTTTTAATGTTTTCTTAAGTCTAAACTTAGGGAAACTGATTAATTAAACTAAGTGTGAATCTTCTAGATAAAGTCATGGATCACCTCCAAGTTAATCTTAGCCCTTGATTATGTTTTAATCTTGGCCGTTGAAGGGTCAACGTAAGAATATAAGGAGGGTGAGGGGCCGATGGAAAACACATTGAGCACATTGAGCATTTAGCATTTTCGAGTTTGTGTGAGGAGACACAACTTTTGATCAGAGTCGAATCACTAGGGCAGGGTTTGCTAAGTGATTTTGATTCAGTGATTAGATTCATAGAGGGGTAGATGCAGAAACTGGTCAAGAGGACTAGGTGTGCATTTCAGAGAGAGGTAGTAGTGACGCAGAGAGAGACAGCGCAGTCACCTGGAGGGGTGATGCAGTTCCTGAAGGAACTCACGCAGAAGTGACGCAGTGTTTCTTTGATCTAGTCCGGAGATAGGTGGGAGCTGGGGTTTCTGAGCCAGGAGGGACGAAATCCAGTTCCGAATCAGTCTAGATCAATTATTGAGTAGAGGTGACGCATTTCCAGAGATTTCCCACGCAGGCTTACGCAGTTCTAGCGTTGGCATCACATAGAGGCAGAGAAGGGCTTCACTAGCGCTGTTCAAATCAGCCGGGGATTTGCAGAGTGAGGTATATCTCACAATTTCATCAGCTGTTTAGATTTCTCTGCAAGTTGAGCCGGATATTGGCACCTCAGAGAGTTTCTTACTCAAAGAAGCTTAGTTTTCCCGTGCAGCAGCAGAAGCAGTGACTTACTCCACAAGGAGTGCGTAAGTCTAGCTGAGCAGATGGTTAGAGAAAGAAATTGACAATTTAGGAGATGTCCAGCAATGGACTGCGTGACCAAGATAGATTGGAGGGTGCCTCCAACTATGTTATTTGGAAATCAAGGATTGAGTTTCTCCTTGATGAGCATGATCTAAAGGCCCTCATTGAAAGTGCAGTTATAGAACCCTTGGATGCAGCACATCTAAGACAATTCAAGAAGAATATGGCAAGAGCCAAGCGATTGATCCTGGATGGTGTGAAGGATCACATCGTACCTCACTTATCAGCAAAGGGCACTGCTAGAGAAATGTGGGTAGGGCTGGAAAAGCTATACCAAGGATCTTTCGAGCAGTGGAAGATGTACTTGGAAGAAAAGATGCGTAATACTAGAATGAAGAAGGGAGAGCGTTTTGACTCTTTCATGTCTCAAATTCAGGAGAACCGAGATCAGCTGTCAGAAATAGGGGCAGCTCCTAGAGACTCAGAGCTGGTAAGGCTCACTCTAAACTCTGTTTCAGAAGATTATCAGGCCTTTGTCCAAAGCATTTTGGGCTGAGAAAGACTCCCAGGATGGGAGGTGATGTGGGCAGCCTTGCAGCAAGAAGAGCTGAGGAGAGACCTCCTCAAAATCCATATTGAGGATGGCAGCAACAGTTTGAAGGTTAAGAAGGAAGAGGAAGAAAATGCAACCCTTGCATCAAAGGGGTAACAAAGGCAGAAGAAGAAAGATGTGTCTAAGATCAAGTGCTTTAGGTGTGGATAAATGGGGCATTATGCCACACAATGTCCTCCTAAGAAAAAGGATAAAGAGGAGAAGCAAGATCCTTAAGCTGGAGCTGCCAAGATTAAGGCATAAGGAGATTGTGCTATGTTAGCTCATATTACGAATGGAGAGAAGTGGAATGACTTGGAGTTGTAGATCCAGAATCTACAAAGTGGTAGGATCCTTGAGTATTTCCAGACTCTTGGATCACATGTGAGCTACGACAACCTAAAGACAGTAGCAGGATGGACAGTTGCAACATAAGATGAGAAGACAGTGCAGTGGCTAGTAGTGCTAGAGCCTGATCAACGCAGAGAGGGAGCAACAACATCAATAGTTGAGCAGCAGCAGCGCAGTGCACACTGGTGCAGTGCAGTGCTCATGCAGTGTAGAGCAACAACAACGCAGTATTTTCAGAGAGCTAGTGTAGAAGCTAGTAGCAGTCAGTCTTTTTTTTTTCAGTTGTAGATTTACTAGTCCAATTTCAGATGTTTTTCTGTTTCAATTAGCAACAATGCAGCAACAACAGTAGATGAGTAGCAGCAGCATATGAGCAGCAACAGCGTAATGCACAAGTAGTGCAGCGCAGTGTAGAGTAGTGCTCACGCAGTGCAGAGCAGTGCTCATGTAGTGCAACAGCATGGTTGCAGAATTCAGAGGGAGTTGCAGTACAGTGGTAGTTGGCAGCAGTTTGTAGAGTCAGCAACAGTACAGATGCAATATTTTTGTGCAGTGTTGGTGAGCAACATCAACAACACAACAGTAGATGTTCCAGAAGTCAGAACAACAACACATTGAGTTGTCTTGCTAGAGCACTTTCCTCGCTAAGAGGGAGTGTTGATTTATGGTAGAATCGAATGTGCTCTAGCCTTGTAACTTTGTATATAGGCTAAGACACATGTATTCCATAATACCCAAAAATGGTTTTGGAAAATTCCACTTAGAGATGGTTTAATTAAATTAATTAATCATTTTTTAATGTTTTCCTAAGTCTAAACTTAGGGAAACTGATTAATTAAAGGGTATTAATTAAACTAATTGTGAATCTTCTAGATAAAGTCATGGATCACCTCCAAGTTAATCTTAGCCCTTGATTATGTTTTAATCTTGGCCGTTGAAGGGTCAACGGAAGAATATAAGAAGGAGGGTGAGGGGCCTATGGAAAACACATTGAGCACATTGAGCATTTGGCATTTTCGAGTTTGTGTGAGGAGACAACTTTTGATCAGAGTCGAATCACTAGGGCAGGGTTTGCTAAGTGATTTTGATTCAGTGATTAGATTCAGAGAGGGGCAGACGCAAAAACTGGTCAGGAGGACCAGGAGTGCATTTCAGAGAGAGGCAACAGTGTCGCAGAGAGAGACAGTGCAGTCACCTGGAGGGGTGACGCAGTTCCTGAAGGAACTCACACAGAAGTGATGCAATGTTTCTTTGATCCAGTCCGGAGATAGCTGGGAGTTGGGGTTTTTGAGCCAGGGGGGCCAAAATCCAGTTCCGGATCAATCTATATCAATTATTGAGTAGAGGTGACCCAGTTCCAGAGATCTCCCACGCAGGCTTACACAGTTCTAGCGTAGGCATCACGCAAAGGCAGAGAAGGGCTTCACCAGCGCTGTTCAGATCAGCCAGGGATTTGCAGAGTGAGGTATATCTCATAATTTCATCAGCTGTCTAGATTTCTCTGAAGGGTGAGCCAGATATTGGCCCCTAGTTGTACTCAAGATTCTGTTGCTTAATAATACAAAACCCTCAGATCCGCTGCACCGGTTTTCCTGAGTTGGGTTTTTTCGGGGACTTAGTCCAAAAATAACTGTGTCAAATGTGGATGTTTTTCATCGTATTTTGTTCAGTTTGTTTCAACACTTAGATTCATTCCGCAGTGTTATTTGTGTAGACTTCTTCAGTAATTACTTCGGTATTTCAATGTAATGAAATAATTATGAAAAATAATAGGAGAAGTAATTCAGATTTGTTGCAGTAGGAATCCAGATTTAGGATTTTTCACATAAAACACTTGTTGAAGTGTGAGCAAGTCGCTAATGTAAGTTTGCCTAAGTTAAAGTTAGGAAAAACACAAAATTATTAGTTTGGTTGATTGAGCTAAAGTAAACTTAAGGAAAGTAAAGTAAATTACTTTAGTGATTATATTTTTAATCTCAACCATTGATCTCAAGAGAGGCAAGATCTAATGGAGATTAAGGTTAGGGATTTAGCTCAATGTAAAGTTATAAAAGCAAGGCTGAGGAGAGGAGAAGACACACCGTACAACAACACCAACCTTTGAAAGAGAGATTTTCTCAAGCAAGGAGTGTGATACTCTAGTGTGATGGGTCTAAGTGTTGAATTTGTAACTATGGTTGGTCTTCATAATGTATATTTGGCCACTTGATGTATTTGTATTGATTATTGTAGAACATACTTTTAAATGCTAGAGTCAAAATAAAATTATTTTTAAGTCAAAGTCCAGTTGCGACTTTTAAAAGAAGAAAATTTGAATTTGAAATTTTTGGTTTCAAAGTTGTCAAGTCAGCGCAAGCAGAGCCACACACATTCGACGTAATAAGGCATAATGCTATATATTGACAGCTCGACCTCCTCCTCAAGACACCAATTCGCACTCTCTTGTGAAGAACAATTTATGGGCATCCTAGCAAAAGATCAAGAAGGGCAAGGAGGACGAAGAAGAAGACAAATTGCATCTCTTTCTCTCTCTCTCAAGCTCGCGCATGTGGATACTCTCTCTTTCTTCTGGCTCGTAGATTTTCTGGGCAGTTGTAGGGCCCGAAATTCTGGAGTAACTGGGAGCTATAGGAGGGCCGAAATTTCTAGATCAGATCAGGTAGAGCGAATTTCTGCATCAGATTGGGAGGCTTGACTTGGAGGGGTTGACCAGGTTTGACCATAGTTCTAGGTGTGTCTCTTGTTGAACAAAAGAATTTCTCTATTGAAAAGGTTGTTGGGTTTTCCCAGGGCAAATCTTGTCTTCTCTTTGTGCATTGTGATCTCTATTGTTCTATTGTTCTTGTATGGTTGAATTTCTGGAGTATAATTGTTGCATGATATATTGGAATAATTTAAAAGAAGATCCACCGCAAAAGTAATTAATATCAATATTTTAGAAATATTGTGCTAGTCTATATTACGCTTAAAAAATCAACATCGAGGAGGTGTAGATGGGTGGCATTGGAGATTCATATCAGCCAAGGAGATTGAGGACTGATCTAGGGATTGATTTGCTGGATCAGATCTAAAGTATTTTGTCTTTGTAATTTTTTCAGTAGGGCCATTATCCCAGGACGGGAGCCCAAGTAAGTTCAGATTTAATGAAAAACCGTTGATTGGGTAGAATTTCTTTGTGTCACTGTGATTGAGATTGATTGTGTAATTTTGCTTCTGCTAATTGTGTTAAGAATCTAGCTATGGATTTATTCAGTAGATCTGTAATCTTCCAGGTTAATGAATTGTTGGGTGCTAGGTTCAAGGAAAAAAACAACCATTAGGGCATTTAGCTACACCGTTTCCCTGGGAATGATAATTAACAAAATATCATAAAATGATCCCCTTTTCTAAACAAACTCAATCAATTGTAATAAAGAAAAATATGTAGCATTATTGAAAACTAACAAGGAAGGGACACCAAGCCTAATAATGTTGTTCCATGAATCAGATTACAATATTTTCATTTACCTAAATGGTATCGCTTCTATCCACTTGGTGAAGTAATTTGAAGCAGTAGGGATATAATTGTGCTGCTTGGAGGAGTTAGGGTTGATATCTCCAATGACATCTAATCCTTATTTCTGAAAAGTTTCTTCAATGGTGATTGGCTATATAGGTATTCTTGCTTTCATTTCTCTTCCAGCGTACAAATGACAAGTCTTGCATTTTCAGATATATGAGTGCCCATCCCTACATAATGTGAGCCAATGATAACTAAGTCTCAATATCTTATGGTTTGTGGTCTCTACTAAGAGATTTTTACGAATTGGTCCATCATGCATATCTTTTAAAACTTGTTGAGCATCATCCTTTTCTTAGCATCTGAGTTTCTATCCATCATAATTCTTGCGGAAATGGATGCGATTAACGATTTAATATTAAACATATTTTAGTCTCAAAACTCTTTTCTTCCTTGAACCCAAGTAACTAGGACAAATCCATGGTGTAGATGTTTTATATCACAATACCATGAATTTGTAGTTGCTGCAACATGTTGAGAAATATAGCTCGGACATAAACTTTCGTACAGGTTCACATGTGGACCTGTAAGAAGTAGCTCAGGATATTTTCAAAAAGTAATTCTACTTTTGAAAAAGTGATTTAATTTTGTAGTTCACTTTAGAAAAAAGTGAGAGTCTTCTATTTGGCAGCTGAGTCTAGAAGTGTATCTCATGCATGACTTAGTCTAGGAGTAATCTGAAAAATAGATTCTTAACTAAAAGTATAAAGACAGTTCAAGGTAGAGTTTTTCATTAGACATGAGAAGTTGAGTAGGTTGAGTGACTGTGAGCTAGAGATAGTGTAGGAAGCCAGAACAGAGGTGTTTCCAAGCAACGCACAGCCCATACAGTTGTATGGATACAACCATATGAATTGATCTGTATAGTCATCTGGACATTCGTATAATTCATACAATTGGGGTGTTTCGTTTCTACAACAGGCCATATGCATCAGGGGATTGTTTCACTCAAATTCAACATCACTTGGTAATCATGCAGTGCTATTTTTTGGGGTAGTGTGTGGAGGTTTCCTTTTAAGTTTTTCAAAGGAATGACAAGCTAATTTTGAAGGAGTAATTACTAGTCTATGTGTGAAATGACTTTTTATGCTTCCATTATCAACACTATTGTGTGATTGATGCTATGGTTTGAAATTAAATTTCATCGTTAATTAAATTCAATGATCTACTTGTTTGGTTGAGATCATAAGGACATTAGTCACCTAGGGCTTGAAATTTTCACATGGTATCAGAGCTAACTTCTCTGATTGAGATTATCAAGGATTTGTGGCGGTAAATCAATTGTTGGAAAGAAGAACCAATAGTTATAGAATTTCAAACTAATTTTTAGATTTGGGAGTTTTTGCAGTTTGAAATTTTCGCATGGTGTTAGAGCTAACTTTGGTAATTGAGATTATCAAGGATTTGTAGTGGTAAATCAATTGCCAGAAAGAAGAACCAATAGTTTGAGAATTTCAAACTAATTTTCAGATTTGGGAGTTTGTGTAGTGTATTTTAGAAATGACATCAACTAGCCTTAGGTTTGAGGACAGATTTGATGGTGTTGTGAATTTCTTAACATGGAAGATGAGGGTTACACTTAGTGAAAGAGAATGATCTGTAGTTGATTGTCAAGGATGTTGTGACTCTGTTTATAGATCCGTAGCAGTTGGCATCCCACAATAAAATGGAGGTGAAGGCCAAGTGGATCTTGGATGCCATAAATGATCATTTGATCCCTCGTGTATTCGAGAAGAAGAGGAAAAAGGAGACATTCGATGCCTTGGGTATTTTTTTCTAGAGTTGAAACATAAACATGATGATGATATTGTAGAACAAACTTAGATTCATAGAGATGATGAGATCAAAAACAGTCACCAATTTATGAAGATCACATGGATTCATGATCAACTTGCAATGCTTTGCGGGAAGGTTGAAGATGCAAAGCTTGTGAACATGTCATTGAATGATTTCCTAGCTTCATGGGAATGATTTGTCAAATGTATTTGCGCTTCTGAAAACCTTCTTGACTTTGAGAGGTTTTGGGATTACTATATCCAGGTGGAGACTCAGATGGAGTTAAAGGCCAACACGAAGGGTAGTGATGAGAACCTCTCTTTATTTGGTCGATCAAATGAGGGTAGAGGTAAATAACCCAATATGGGTAAGGGAAAGAGTGAGGAGTCAACCTTATAGTAGGAAAGAAGGACTTGACTAAAATCAAGTGCTTTGTTTGTTGTAAACATGGTTATTACTCATCATAGTGCCTAAAGAAAAAGAAGGATGAATGAGAGCAACAATAGACGCAGGTAGTAGTCTTTGCAGAAACTCAGAGGAATGAGTTTATTTCCAAGTTCATGAAGGATTTCTCGATGATATCTTGCCTTTTTGCTAGTGCGATTTTGAGGGATGCATGGTATGTGGATAGTGGGGCATCTTGACATATGACATCAATCCGACAATTGTTTTCTAATGTGAAGAAGCGAGACTTGGGAGTATAGCTCAAGCTTAGTGATGATGCCAAGTACCCAATAGTAGGAGTTGGTAACTATTCCCTTCCAACTCAAGTCAAGTAATACTTTAGATTTTGATGATATATTGCTTGTTCCAGGTCTTATGAAGAAATTATTTCAATTTCGGTCATGAAGGATAAGGGATTTGCAGTTGAGTTCAAGAATCAAGAAGTCCTCTTTAAGCCAAATGATTCTACCCTAGATACAACTTAGGAAATAGGGGTTAGAGTGGTAATTTTTACAAGTTGTAAGGTGAACCTATTCGAGCTTTATTATACAACTGTGAAAACTTGTGGGAGTTGTGGCATAAGAGGATGGGGCACTTGCAACACAGGGCATTACCTCTTCAGAGGGAGACAATCACAAGTCTTTCAGTGTTCAATATTGGGTAGCATGGTGTATGTAGAGGGTTCACTCTTGGGAAGCATGCCAATGTTGCTTTCACAAGCAATGATCATATTTCTAAAAAGATTCTAGAGCTAGTGATAGAGGATGAGAAGAAGCTTTGAAGGTTGTCCTTGGATCCCTAGTGATTTGTAGAGCAATACAACAACCTTTAGATGGAGAAGGGTAGACGATAGCCCCTTACACTTCTATCAGATTACCTCGATGGTTCACTTACACATTGAGGGGTGCTTAGGAGTATGTTGAGACTCCTAGGAGTACATTTAGAGGCAGCAGACCTTCAAAGAAGATATTTTAGATGGAATTGGTGAGCAACATTCTAGATTCCAAGCATTCTCAATGTTCGGGAGAAAGCAAACCAGCAGGTATGGCGGGATGCCATGGTGGTGGATTATACCTCCAACATGAAGGATGATGTTTGGGACAATGTCAAGACTAGAGTGGAAGTTAGTGGTGAGTTCTAAGTGGCTTAAGCATGCTGCAAATGGTAACATTTAGAAGTTCAAAGCAAGGTTTATGTCGAAAGGTTCTCCCAGAGAGAGGGAGTGGACTACGAGGAGATATTTGCTCCAGTCGCTAGGTACACTTTTATTAGATTGATGTGAAGACAACTTGCCTTAATGGGATCATTAAGGAAGAAGTGTACATAGATAAGATAAGTTAAGAAAATAATATTAATTTCTAACAGATGACCATAAAAGTAGGTTAAATGGACTGCTGAGTAAAATGATGTTGGTACAAGCAAAAGTATCAAAAGGCAATGCCTATATGCTAAAACATGGAAAACCTTCAACTTTGAGTGTGGGTGGCTACAAAAAGGAGCTAGGGCCTAGGTCATAGTCCGCTAGATTTATCTCTCCTAACACTCGAGATTGAATGAAGAAAACTCAAGATAGAATGTTGTCACAAGGGAGATCTAGGGAAAGATCTAAAATCTATGTCACATTGTTGTTGGGAAGAAGTAACCCGTTGTTGGTGTCTAGTGGAATTCAATTGTGTGCTGGTAGGAGATCTGGTTTGGCGATGTGTTTGAGGGCTTTGGGGAAGGGGAATGGTCCCTTGGGTCTGCTTTGATTTGGAGTCTAAGGCAATGTTGTTATTACTCTATCTCTTGGTGCCCCTAGTTGATGGGAGCATTGTAAAGGACTTCATATGTTGAATAGGATCTAGTCTAGGAGGAGGCTAGAGAACGTGGACATGAAGTATAAGGGCCTCCTGTATGTAAAGGGATTGACATCCATGGTATGAGTATTGGAAGAAACTAGATAGGGTCTATATCCCCTTGAATATGGAATTAAATCTCCCACAAATCTCATAATAAATGGGGCAATGGAAGATGAAATGATTCTTAGTCTCAGTTTCTCAGAGATGGCACAACTAGAAAACCCTGTCTGATCAGTCAATTTGGTGGTTAGCTTCAACTCGAAATCTATGAGAGCCAACTTTGAACTGTCCCAATGGAATTTGAAGGGAACGCATCCAATGGTGAAGCATGTAATGGGGCCGAACAATGAATCCATCCCTCATCACCATGAAGTGCTCAACATAGAAATCCATCTTCAGATATAACATAGAGTGAGGGTTTATCCAAGTGAATTGTACATATTTCCTACAAATATCCTTTTGGATGATTTGATTCGTCTCTTGTTTGGTTGCTAAGAGGTGGCTAAGTGTAGATAAGAAATATCTAAATGGAGGAAGCTAGTCCATTATTATACTGGCCAAAGCAAATGGATTCGAGACTCTGGTGTACCAACACTGAGATTGAGCCAAAGGATTAGCTGCTACAATGGGTTTAGATGAAAGGCATGTTGAGAATTTGTAGGGCTTGTGATTAATTGAAAAATTCTCTTCTAGATAAATACTTGTGAGCTTGCTTATGTATTCTCTTAGTTAGTCCTTCATGAAGTTAATTATCAAATTACTTATTCAAATGTAGAGACAGAATTGATTTTACTTTGTAACTGAATATTTTTGTAATATAGTTAGGAAGGTAAATCTCTGATTTTCCTTCCTTAGCTTCTCCACCTTTAGATCAGCCTTTCTTCTTGTGATTACTATCTTTGACCTTGGCAAATTCTTTTCTTAGGTACTTCACAACCCGAGAGAGGTCCGTACTCTACTCTGCTTCTATCCACAATCTGTATACTTCTATTCCTTCCTCAATCTGTTCCCTCTTCAACGCTATCCTTTGTCCTTTAGATTTTCTCTTTTTCAACGTTATACAGTTTCAAACTAATCCGCATTTATCTGCTCCTTTTCAACGCTATTAACCTTAGACTGATCTACACATTCTGTCCCTTTTTCAATGCTATTTATCCTTAGGTTGATCCACAATTTCTGTTCTTGTTCAAACGTTATCTACCTTTGAATATCTGCACTAATTCAGAGCAAACTTACCGCAGACTTGACCACAATTCATCATCTCCAGATGAGCCGCAATATGGACATATATATATGAGACAGATAAGCTATTGGGCCGACCATTCATCTTGATACTTAGGCCGACATTATAACTTCAATTTAGGCCGACTTGAAGTTTATCTTCTTTGACCTTTTCTGAGGTATTAATTCATATATTCCAAGACTTTTTGAAGGTTGTTTCCGCCATATTTTGAGCTTTTCTACCAACACTTTTGAAGGGCTGTTGTGAGCTTCTTTATAAGGTCTGGATCCTTCATGACTTTGACACTTAATCCTATACTAAGAAGACATGAACTGAATAGACATCAAGAAGAAGTCTATCTACATAAAATATTTCTCATGAAACCCATGAGACAAAAATACATTTTTATTATCATTGTCTTCTTCTTTTCATTATGACCTAGTCATAATGAAGACCGGCCTAGTTACATTTTACAATACTCCCTCTTAACTAGGGAGGTATTCATATAGTTACATGATCAATTTCAGACTAGAGAATCTCATAAGAGAAATTGGATTGGTAATCACATCTGTATAGCATCATATCAACCAACATTGTACTAGTGCAAGGCCTTGACTAACAGCCCCATCCCTTCAATGAGACAATGGGCTTCAATGCTGGTGAGACACATGACTTATAGACACCTTCGTCATTGTCTCTCCAAGGTACATACTCCACCCAGGTGTTCCCAAAGTATGACCTTCCTGGACTATTCTTCTCTTGGGTAGCTAGCCCTCAAAGAATATCGGTCCCCGACTACTCTTATCTTGAATGCCCGATCACATTCTCAAAGAGTATCGAATGCCAGATGATTACCCAATCCTCCATTCTATCTTCCTAAGACTAGAATGATGTGTCTATCTTTCCCTCCCAGGGAGGACCTAATCCACAAGGGAATGTACTCATTCTTATACAAAGAATGTACCTAAGCTCATCCTTAGGAATTACCAAGTTTCTTCCAAGTAAGAAACTTACCATCAGGCTCCCTCTTAACTAGGGACCTCCAGCAACAATGGTGAGATGCCCAACTGCTCATGGAGAATTCTTGTCCTCGATGTCATGGATTTCGATATTGAGGAATCTCCATCTTTTAGCTTCATAGGGCACGATCATCCATCATCTTTTAGTCAAGTCAGTTATCAGAAAGTGATTCAACAGACTTCCCATATGGTCCTCTTGTTATGCCATGTGCTTTTCTTAGAATCATCTCAAGGATCATACATCCTTTCTTATGATTAGCAACGTTGTACAAGTTCATCCAGATAAGTATATACATATGAACTTTTAGAACAAAAGTTACCTTAGTGATGATCTTTCACCATGACATCTTCTTATAGGCATCGATATCCTTTATACAGATTGACACATCTCTTGATGATATGTTTTTCCAGAGTTTTCTTCTTTACCAGAATTCTGTCAGAGTCTACATATCTTCCCAGGAGATCTCCTAGTCACATCTTCTTGGCCTCTGAATGGTACTTGCCTCAAGACATGGTTGCATTTCATGATTTCTTCCTTTTTGCACATTTTTCCATTCCCAGGAACTTTCAACAGCCACCTCATATACCATGAGGACATATTATTTTTCATCTGTCAGTGCACTGAGAGATACCCTTTTATAGATCATACTTTTCAATACAAAAGTTTATTTCCTGCAATCATATGACATGACTTCACAACATCAATGTTAGCATATAAGTCTGCATACCTCATACCTATTTTTCCTTGAGTCATCCTGTAGGGGTTTTTCTTGAATGAAGAGCTTCATTCCTTTGACCTGCTTCATCAATATGTCATCACATCTCAAAGCTTTGTACCCATGATGACCCTTGATCTGATGACTGCTTTACTTGAGTAGGGAGGTTTTTCTTGAAGCTGTTACACTGAGAGCTTCTTCCATTCTTCTTTCGAGATGCTTCTTAATGTACATTACTATCATATAAACAATCAGAGATCACTTAAAGAGAAAGATGATCTCAATCATAATAGAGATCTCTTGCTTCCTCCTTATTAGATATTTTAGTGTCAAGTTCTTCTCTTTCATATGTGACATGAGCTTCTTCCTTTTTCCTTTTGACATTTCCAGATTTAGTACAATCTCTTTTATAATGTCCAAGTTCATCACATCCAAAGCATCGCACATTGTCCATATTTCTTCTTTTATTTTGAGGGCCAAATTTTCCAAATCTTCCTTTCTTCCTGTATGAGGCTGCAAAGGCATGATTTTCTTCACTTGATTTTGTATTAGCTTTGGCCTTTAGTCTTGTTTCCTCTATTTTACATAGAGACCACAAATCATGGAATGGAGTGGCTTCTTTTTTGCCATATAGACTAGAAGTGAAGCTTCCCCATTCCTCTAGTAGAGCATTCAATACCATTGTTGTCATCTCAGTGTCAGACATCACTTCTCCTAGTTCTTGTAGTTGATCTCTTATTTCGGAAATCCTCATAAAGTATGGGACGATTCCTGCTTCCTTTGATAATTTCATTTTGTAGAGTTCTTGTCTTAGAGAGATTGCTTCTCCAGCAGTACTCACAGAGAATAGTTCCACTAGTTTCTCATATATTTGTTTTGCAGTCTTTCGTTTTGATACATAGGGAATGAGAGAGTCTTTGATGGATTCTATGAGAATCCTTTGGGCTCTAATTTCTCCCTTCATGTACTTGGCATGGGCTGAAGTATCCTCTTTTGGAGGTTGAATAGTAGATCCTTCGATATAGTCCATTACTTCGTAAATTCAAGTTTGTTCTCTTCTTCCATGCACTGAAGTTTGATGATCCAACCAGCTTGTTGCTTTCTTTACAAAAGGGCATCTTGATAGATAGGTTCATGAATACTTACTTGAGAGGTCTTGCTTGCAGCTCTCTTTATGTTGATGAAGTCAATAGTTTCTTTTCTTCAAAGTTTTTATTCTTGAACCCTTGACTAAAATGACTATCTTCAGAACTTGTGAATCTCCTTCAAGCAATGTCTTGAGTGCAAGGATTAATGAGATAATCTTTTCATAAAAAGTAGTTGGATTGTCTTTCTTGTAGACTGGTTTGTCCTTTCAATCCAGAATTTGATCCTTACTTCTTTGAGCGACTTTGTTGACAAGCAGCACTTATGTTCAGTACCTTAGCTCTGAAACCATGTTGAGAATTTGTAGGGCTTGTGATTAATTCAAAAATTCTCTTCCAGATAAATACTTGTGAGCTTGCTTATGCATTCTCTTAGTTAGTCCTTCATCAAGTTAATTATCAAATTACTTATTCAAATGTAGAGATAGAATTGATTTTACTTTGTTACTGAATATTTTTGTAATATAGTTAGGAAGGTAAATCTCTGATTTACCTTCCTTAGCTTCTCCACCTTTAGATCAGCCTTTCTTCTTGTGATTACTATCTTTGACCTTGGCAAATTCTTTTCTTAGGTAATTCACAACCTGAGAGAAGTCCGTACTGTACTCTGCTTCTATCCGCAATCTGTATACTTCTATTCCTTCCTCAATCTGTTCCCTCTTCAACGCTGTCCTTTGTCCTTTATATTTTCTCTTTTTCAACATTATACAGTCTCAAACTAATCCGCATTTATTTGCTCCTTTTCAACGCTATCAACCTCAGACTGATCTGCACATTCTGTCCCTTTTTCAATGCTATTTATCCTTAGGCTGATCCGCAATTTCTGTTCTTCTTCAAACGTTATCTACCTTTGAATATCCGCACTAATTCAGAGCAGACTTTACCGCAGACTTGACCGCAATTCATCATCTCCAAATGAGCCGCGGTATGGACATATATATATGAGACAGATCAGCTATTAGGCCGACCATTCATCTTGATACTTAGGCCGACATTATAACTTCAATTTAGGCCGACTTGAAGTTTATCTTTTCTGACCTTTCCTGAGGTATTACTTCATATATTCCAAGACCGTTTGAAGGTTGTTTCCGCCATATTTTGAGCTTGTCTACCAACACTTTTGAAGCGCTGTTGTGAGCTTCTTTATAAGGTCTAGATCCTTCATGACTTTGACACTTAATCCTATACTAAGAAGACATGAACCTAATAGACATCAAGAAGAAGTCTATCTACATAAAATATTTCTCATGAAACCCATGAGACAAAAATACTTTTTATTATCATTGTCTTCTTCTTTTCATAATTACCTAGTCATCATGAAGACCAACCTAGTTACATTTTACAACAAGGCCAAGTATGGATATTGGTCATTCCCTTTCGTTGTATTAGGGAAGCTACAAACATGGTGTAGAAGAGAAATGAGACCAAACACTATATCAAGTTAGAAGGGGTGAGTTCCAAACTCTGTGAGAATGATGGGCTAAGGCACTGTTAAATGTGGCAATGGAAGATGAAATGCTTCTTAGTCTCAATTTATCAGAGATGGCACAACTAGTAGATCCTGTCTAATCAGTAAATTTGGTGGTTAGTTTCAACTTGCAATCTATGAGAGCCAACTTTGAACTATCCCAATGGAATTTGAAGGGAATGCATCCAATGGTGAAGCATGTAATGGGGCCGAACATTGAATCCATCCCTCATCACCATGAAGTGCTCAACATAGAAAACCATCTTCAGATATAACATAGAGTGAGGGTTTATCCAAGTGACTTGTACATATTTCCTACAAATATCCTTTTGGATGATTTTATTCGTCACTTGTTTGGTTGCTAAGAGGTGGCTAAGTGTAGATAAGAAATATCTAAATGGAGGAAGCTAGTCCATTATTATACCGGCCGAAGCAGATGGATTCCGGACTCTGGTGTACCAACACTGAGATTGAGCCAAAGAATTAGTTGTTACAATGGATTTAGATGAAAGATCAAGTATGGATATTGGTCATGCCATTTTGTTGTATTAGGGAAGCTTCAAACATGGCATAGAAGAGAAATGAGACTAAACACTATCTCCAGTTAGAAGGGGCGAGCTCCAAACTCTGTGAGAATGATGGGCTAAGGCACTATCTGCTTTCATTGAATAAGTGGTTTGTACTCTCTCTGCTGAAGACCAATCAAACTCTAGTAAATTAGGTCCCAAACCTCAGAACGATATAGAACTGTGGGTTGAACAAGAGTGTCCAAGAGTCTTGGCCGATATGTCGTGAAAAAGATTTTGAAATCACTACCTCCAAACAATGGCTAAGGTCCCATAGCCCTTGTTGGTTTATAGCTAAAGTGCATGTTGCAAACTAAAGTGAGGTCTTGTGAATGGTACCCCTAGATAAGTATATGAGTCAGTGATCCCGATCTCTTGTCCTTTGAAAAAGAAATGGTGATCAAAGAGAATCTTCTTCGATGCATTGAAGATCATGACCTTGGTTTTACCTAGGTTGACCGTCAACTAACGAAGATCACAGAAAAAGGCTAGATCATCTAGTTGTCTCTATAATTCATCAAGTGATGAGGCTATAAGGATTACATCTTCTGCAAGCATTAAGATAGAAATCGAGGTATATGAGCTGGTGATCTTGATCTCCCCTTCTTTGAAAAAGAAATGGTGATCAAAGAGGATCTTCTTCGATAAATTTTAGATCACAACCTTGGTTTTACCTAGGTTGATTATCAACTAATGAAGATCACAAAAGAGGGAAAGGGCATCTAGTTGTCTATGAAATCCATTAGGGGATGGCGCTACAAGGATTACATTATCTACAAGCATCATGATAGAAACCGAGACATGGTGTAGAAGAAAACCATCACCATCCTTGATGTGCTCATGGAAGGACTCCAACTTGTCAGTGTAGATCCCAGATAGTGTGGGGGACGTAGAGTAGCCTTAGGGCTTTCTGGTAAACGAGAAAGAGTCTGATGTGTGTGGTATTAAAAAGCCTTGTATGGAATCAAGTAAGTATCAACATCATGGTATTCCAGGCAATGTTATCAAAACCGAACTGGTGATCGAACTGAAAAACCTTGTGGACCAGGAATTGGTTAGAATCGGTAAAAAACCGGAAAAAAACTGGTTTACCAAAAACACATAAAATATTCATATTTTAAAGAAAAAAATATATTCATGTGCATCCATATGAATCGAAACCATTTATACACAAATATACAAAATTTCTCATTTACATAGCATGTAAGGGTGCACATAACCAAAATAGCATTGAGTGCAATCCATCTGAACGAAAATACATCAACAAATAGGCTCTAGATGCCCTCTAACATCCAAAAAAATCATGCTACAACATATGCCTACATATCATCAAAATCATTGTCTATATGGGTCTTCACCATCAATATAGCCATTTAGGCATTCAAATAAAATAGAAAAAAAAGTAGCATGTCATGTCAAGATTTTGTTAGAGTGATGGGTACATTTTTAGTAAAGTTATGATAGAGGAGTTCGACAACCAGTGCCACTAACATCAAAGTACATAGAGGGCTTGGGGCTCTTTATTAAATACTAGTTTCGTACCCTCATACATGAAAAAATCCAATGGAAATGTTGCAGTGCCCCCAATCCCGAAATACTAAAAAACTGTCTGTTGCATTTTGAGTGAAATCTAAATTCTACTTTCTCCATATGAAATCCAATGATGTTGGAACCACTCTCAAACATCTTGAGTCATTTCATAGTAATGTTAAAAATTTAAGTAAAAGTATGACTTTTAGTTTAAGAATTTAACATTGCCATGAATTGCATAGCAATACTAGGGCCATAGGCTTAATTATTAGGTTGAGGGCCATAGGATTGAATATTAGGCTAGCCTAGGGGAGAGTAAGAGTGGGCCAACCAACTAAAAAATAAAAAAAATAAAAAAATAAAGGAAAAAAATTCCTACATGGAACTGGTCCTGAACTGGCTGGTTTTGGTCCAAAAACAGTCGGACAGGAACCAACCAGTCCGGTTTTGATAACACTGGATTGATGGATATCTGCAGAGTATGGGCTTCACCAAAAGTGAAGCAAATGATAACTGATGTATATGTTTAGAATGATATACTTATTTTGGTATATGTGTAGAGAAGTTGATTGCAGGGTGAAACATAGACATCATAGCTAAGTTCAATATGAAGGACATCGACATGGTGCATTACTTCTTGGGGTTGGAGGTTTGGCAGAGACTGCGGGAGATTTTCCTTGGGCAGGATAAGTAGAAGTCCAAATGTTGAAGAGGTTTTGAACTGAGAACTATAAGCTTATGGCCACACCAATGATCATTGTTGCCCCTTCAAGTGTAATAGTCTCAGAGAAACTCAATCAACCAGTGTGGTATGTTCCAACTCGCATGAGGTCCCTTGCTCATGCTAGTCAAATACATGTGTCCTTGTTCTCCCTCAGCTGCAGAGCCTCATCACTATATGTAAGGACCATAATTTTCATAATTAACAATCATTAACATAATTGATACTACACAATCCAGAGTGGGATTTTTAAAACATAATATATATATATATATATATATATATATATATATATATATATATATATATATATATATATCAATTCACTATTTAATACTTACCTGAAACCGTGTTTGAAGTTGTTCCAGACCTGTCATGGCTCCCGCTTCTGTTACCAAACCGCAATTTTCCTCCCAGCCTATCTGGGGTCAACCTCTTCGGTCCCCAGATCCAGAAGACAAGTCTTCTGGCCCCCGTGCCCAAAACTCCAATAATAATCGAGATCACTCCATGACTCTGTTAGAACTCGCTGCTCATGTCTCCCATAGTTATAACTCCTGTGACAACATCCAGTTCAGTTTTCCCATCTCACTGATCCATGCCCATCAAGTCCCCCCCCTCCTTCTCCTTTAATACACAAATCCCTGCAGATATTTATTAAAATATCCTCCTTTTAATAAATATCTTGGATTTCTAAAATATCTTAGATTTAAAATATTATTATTTAATAAATATATTGGATTTCTAAATTATCTTAGATTTATTAAAATATTATTATTTAATAAATATCTTGGATTTCTAAAATATCATCATTTATTTGCATAAGTTAATGCTTTTACTTTCCCTTGAACAAAATATTAGTTTATATTATGATAGTGGTATGTATAACTTTTACTTTACAATACATTCATTATATTGTGGTGAGTTAGGTATTTACTCAATACTTTCAATAATTCACTCATTACTCTATATTGAGATTTTTTTTTTCATAATTGATTAGTGCATGTACTAGTGCAGTACACGTGATACATGCATATGTAGCTATCATATGTAGGTCTCATATGCATGCTAATATTTCTATCTTCCATATAATTCGAGTTGAGTCATTACATACACCCCTCCTTCAGAAAACTTTGTCCCAAAGTTAAGTTTTATGTCGTATATCATTAATTATTTAAGTGATTAGTATAATCATATAAGGGTGGTGTACCATAATTGAATTTTCATTTAATGTGTGAGAACACTTTAACATTTATGTTTTGATCATTTATTGGTTTATAAATTTTAGTAATCACGTCTTGCCCTAATAGTGTTCCCAAGTTATTCTAGAATCATCCTATCCTTCTTAATCTCTTTCGCTTCCATCCTATCTGTCCTCTACAGGAATATGACATGGCATCAATTTTACTGATCCAACCATTCATAGACTTTAAGGGTGTCAACGTCGATTACGTCGACTTGATTTACCAGTAGGCATCCGACAGTCATCATCACACGTCTAGGGGAACGTGACTCGCACAGCCCTCCCATGACTCTAGGTTTTGGAGGATAAACGGTGGGCAACACCTCCACCCCTCATAGTAGTATCGAGGATAACACCCTATCATGCAGCCTCAGTGCATCTCAATTGTTCTTGGAGTTTCGTCATTATGCGGCCGGTTTTGTAACGATATCATCTATGATGTAAACACTTGTTCACAAATTATAACATATGTATCAATATGTTCAAAGCAAATTGTTACTCACATAAAAATTTATACACATTCCAAATATGTTGCTATCTATGATATTGATCTTTGAGTTCATATAACATACTTGGTTCTGTTTATCCAATAGGTTTGTAAATTCATTTTCACCTTGAATAGTCAAGTGTAATCACTCTTTTATTTCTATCTCCTCATTTATGTTGATATGTAAAGCTATAGATACCATATCCATCACATAATTCATAATTTATATCAGCATCCCTGTACCAACAATGTTTAAGCAAAACTTTCTTCATATTGGTATCGATGTACCAACAATGTTTAAGCAATTAATATATTCTTACATGTCATAGTACAAAATGGTAGTCTTAAGTATCCATCCAAAATAAGGTAAGATTACACAAAATAAGTTTTTAAATGCTTATAAATATAACTCACAGTTATAAATGTCACATAGAATAATCGAACACGGATATATAATCAGGGTGTAGCTACTAATTTCTATACTATATTAATTGATTAACCTTATAAAAGTCACAGGTTGAGACTCTAAATCTAAATGGAGGGATGCTCCAATCTATATGATTGCATATATAGAAATGAAATGAATTGAAACAAGAGCAAAAAATTTCTTTTTGCTCAGTTGAAGCATGATGTAATTTCTTGATACATGTTGATTAAGAACTCTAAAACACAAAATTACATATGGATGCAACCAATCTTTTAATTCTTGTTATTTATTTGTCTTTAAGTCTAATTATCTTTGATCTGTAATCTGGATCCAAAGAGATAATAATAACATTAACTTCTTTATTATGTTATTCCAGCTCATCTTTAGCCTAAAAATCTAGAAGGCATGGAGTAGGGTTTTGTAGGGCTAATCATTAAGGTTATGATGGAGATGGAGGAAGAGTTAATTGACTACTCCAAAGATCTCTTAGTGGGAGGTTTATTTTCATTGAAGGAATTTGTTACCGCTTGAAAATGCATTATTCACTTTGCATTATACTTGGTCTACTAAGGGTGTCATGTTTTCAACAAGATGTCAATTGTTGACAAATAATATTTTCCTCCTTTTTTGAATAAGAGCTTCACAATTTACAAGATATGCATAGTCACATTATCATTATGTTACAGTTTTGATATAGTCTCTTTACTTGCAAGTTTCACCATTTAGAGTCTTAACTCTAGCTAGGATATTACTAGCTTTACAATCATTCCTTAAACCATTGTTTCATTTCTATTATATTGACTCATTTAATCCAAACACATAACACATCACTGGTATACTCTCTCCTTATTTTTCACATTAATCGTTTTCTCATTAGTCTTTAGGCCTCATCTTATCACCAAATGTATTTTCTTTTCTAACGATGTATAATTATTATCCTTAATATTTAACTTTCACCATTTTTCCAGTTTATCACTTGTTATTCTTAACAAATTAGGAGTGTTCACAACTTTTTACATGTCATTGCTTTGACCCTTACCAAGCATGTTTCTCATATTCTTAAGAAAATTCCTATTGATAAAAAACATCCCTTCACTTCCTTATACCATATATTCCTAATATTCTATGTTTACTTTAATTTGAAAAATAACATATTATCAAATTAACTTTGTTTTCTCATCTCTAGTCATCATGGTTTTCTTTCCTTCTCTCTTAATGCATATAATTATTACACTTGGAAAGGTCGTTACTATTCCCCAACTTGGCTAAGACCCTCTAAATAAATTCAATAACGTGGATATCGAATGTAATTCACTTATCATTTCAGGTTTTAAAAGCATCATGGGATAGAATTTCCTAATCATACTCCATGATGTCCATAATCCATGGATATAGTTAGTCACTTAAAGAAAATTTTATAATGTGACTCTCCCATTAGAGGGAGAAACTATTATATATGTTGCCATGCATATAAACTATCCTATAATTGATCAATTCTATTATAGATTCACTCTTTAATCTAATGTCATTGACTTCTTATATTGCTTTGTGAAACTTCCACTCACTCACCTTTGGTGCTATTTTTGTCGATCTCAATATTCTAAGTTGATTATAATAACTAACATTTATTATCATCATTAGAAGTTTGGGATTTATTTCTTTTCCTCTCCTCCCTAAGTACTATACCGATTATATTATGGTATCAAATGGAGATCAAATTTTGAAATTTTCCGTTGCACTCTCTTGGTAGCTATATCGTCTTGTTCTAATAGTGTGTTTACCAGCTTACAGGGTGGTTACTTACCATCTTATCAAATGTTTTATCAATTTTGTCTTCATTTGATGTGTACCTTTAGTGAACTATACTTCACTCTCAATTTGATTACTCATGATTCCTCCCAACATTTCTTGAATAGTTAGTATCTTTTTTCATCCATTAATTTACCTCAAACTAGCTTACCTTTTTGTGTGGTTGTAGCTCCACATCTAATGGTCTTGTCATAATGTCCATAGTCATGCTCTCATTACCATTATTCCTTTCTTCAAGAGGAGACTTATTTGGAGCAATGTCAACCAAATAATCTTTATATATGCCTAAATAATTACCAGGAATCATCTTATATAGTGTCGTAATGTCCCTAATTTCTCTTTTCTAAACCACATTGTTTTCCTTTCAATGAAAATGCTATGCTGCCAAATGATTTTGTTTTAGATATTGATATATCCTTACAGCTGTAAATGGCTAATTATCTATCTTAACAATGACATAATGGTTTGAATATCAAAATTTCCAATTTAGTGTATATTAAACTATAAAATTTAAACCATCACTCTACTCCTTAAAACACTTACACATATACTTGGATAGTAATTAAATTATTAACATAGGAAAGCGGTATAAAAGATATTTTCATAAATTCATATCATCAATGGTTATAGTTATCAACTAGTAAAATATATATATGGAAAGTTCAATGTCACTTGAAGAATGGAATGTTTCAATTACATAAAAACAATTAAGATAGTTTCCATTCTAATGTTCAAAAGTTACAGAAATTTTTTTATGTCTAAAGTGATGTTAATGTGCTCATTTTAATATAATAATTTGAATGTACTTCAAACTTTACTTGCATGATATACAAAATCTTAAACTTCATTGTGGAAAAATTTGCAGCTGATATCCATGAGTTATCTCAACTCCTTTGTCGGATGGAATGTAAAGTAAAAGTAATGGATTAGGAATCAAGTGGAATTGAGCTTGATATATGTCTTCGATACATAGATTAGCATTAAATATCCCATCTCTTCTAATAAAATGTATCATTCTAGGGTTCATAGCTTTCAAACATAAAATTTCATTTTATCATTGTTAAAAGCTTCAATTTCTTCAAAAAGTTGAAAACCACTTTTCTTTTCATTGAATATTACATAACACTGAATACTTTGGGTAAGTTATCAAGGATGACTCGGAGTAATACACCTCGGGTTATATTAGGATTGTTGCTATAATTATGAAAATAAGACGGTGATATCCAAGAATCAACACAAGATCTCGGGAAATAGTTAGAAACTAAGTTATTTCCCATAGTGATCATTCATCCTAGTATTTTCAACCTAGTTGAACAAGCCCTTAGATTAACTTTGCATTCCTCAACACTTAAACCTATCGTCTGAAGTTCTCCTGAAGCCATTTCTACTTGTCTTAAATCGTTTTTTTTTGCTTGCAGGCTGCCAACCCATGTTTCTTTAAAGCATACGGTGAAATGAAACTATCAGTAGCACCAATATCACATAAAATTTTGAGTTTTATGCCATTAATAGTATCTAAGAATTCCACTACATTGGACTGATGTTCTGCTTAGTTATTGTTGACTTCTGCATGGATTCTATGATTGACTTGAGCATTTGATGATGGTTCTTTCCTTGCGTTATGCCTTACATTTGACGAGATTTCTGGACAATCACGTTGAAAATGAGGTCCTCCACATCCCCAACAATTAACTTGGGATGGTCCCCTTAAGTCAGATCGTAAATTTCTAGACAAGGATCTGCGTCCTCTTGTGCTACTTCCTCTCCCATTTCATCTTCTATTTATAGTCCCTCGAGATTTCCATGGACTTGTGTTTGATGATTCAACAACTATAGTATTAATGATCATGAGAGCTTTTGCTCCTACTTCTCTTGGGGTAAACATGTTGCGTCCCTTTTAATGTTTCCAGAATGGCTTCTAATCAGCGCATTATAGTAGCACTTCGTAATATTTGCCTAGAATGTTGAGTCAAGAAAAGACCATTATATTTTAACACTTTCACCATCACTTAATTTATATGTATTACTAATATTAATTATTAATTGTAACATAAAAAACTTTAAATAAATTAATATATTGTAAAGCTTAGATTAAATTAGAAATATAAAAGGGATATAAAAAATGGATATAAGTATTTTAATTGCATAGATTTAATTAGAAATAAAAATGGTTATGAAACTAACATAAGAAAATAAATAATTAATCAAATTAATTAACCTTTTATAAATTATTAAAAACTGGTCGATTATTTTTGCCCTTCAACCCTTTTTCTCTATTTATTTACCCTAATCTACTCTCTTCTTAGCAGGTTTGTCCTGATGATGAGTCTTGATTTAGACTCGAAACGTTGACATAAAATGAAGACTGTGGAGATTCTGAATTTTATATCTAAAGATATTTTCATCATTGACATGATTAATTTATCAAGTATTTGAAACTGAATATATATACAAGGTACATAAGCGAGGATAAATATAATTATAAATATATACTCTATACAATAATAAAACTTCATTTTCTCAAATCGAGTTCCCTTTCTAACCGTTCTGAATAAGGTTTTGATGGTATAATGGGTCGAATAATTATGAAAATCCATCTATAGGTCTCGGCCTTATAATGGCTAGTGCTATCGAAGTGGTCTTGGTTTAACCCAGAGTCTCAAAAAAAGAAGAGCTTTTCTTCTCCGCTTTCGATACTTGCATGGTTGATTCGTTCAAAGCAATGTTGTAGAAGCATCCCCCCCCCCGGCTCCAAGGCCCGAACCGCGTCCCGTACGGGATCTGTACCCGGAACCGCGGATGTGATTTTTGGAAACGCGGATCCCAAAAAAATTTGCGATTCTTGGTTTTTCGGATCCGTACGCCCGGATCCGCGATTCCGTACAGTGGAGCCGCGGATTGTACGGCGGATCGCTGTACGGAACCGCTGCGATTCCGGGACAGATCCGTACGGATCGCGAACGGTTCCGTACAGTGCCATACGGATCCGACTAATGTAGGTCAGAAAAATGATTTTTTTGATTTTTTTTTTAAATTTTTGTCTTTGGTTGGGTTAGTAGGTGAGTTAGTGCTGAGTTAGGGATAGGAGGAAAAAAATATAAGCTCTCTTTTACCTCCTTAGATATTTCTTAAATGCTCCCTCATGGTAATGTTAAATTCTTAAAGTAAAAGTGACATTCTCATTTATTTTTCATTTTCATCCTTTTACTTAAATTTTTAACATTACCATGAAATGACTCAGGATGTTTGAGAGTGGTTCTAGCCTGATCGGACTTCATATGGAGAAAATAGAATTTCATATCCTCTTCAAAATTCAGCAGACTTAACAGTTTTCAGGAATTCAGGATCAGTGGTATGGTGGCATGTCATTAGATTATATCATGTATGACGGTATGTGATTAGCATTTAATCAAGAGCACCAAGCCCTATATGTACCCTAGTGTTGGTGGTGTTAATTGTTGAACTCCTTTGTCATGTCGTTAGCAAAAAATTACATTTCAATCAAGTCAAAATAATCGATCAAGCATGTTAAATTCTTTCTACCATATTTTAAGGCTTGCATTAGGGTTTGATCAAAATTGGGCAATTTTGACTAATGTCCCTAGATAATCGAGGTAGAGGCAAAGGCTAGATAAGAGGAGAAGAATCTAGATTATAGATGGTTGATGCTCAAATAATTAATCATTAATGTACAATGGATGTCATATCTATCTTGATTTATGTACAAATATGCATGCTTCCATATCTTCTACAATTAATTTGGTATTTTGGATATTTTTTTAATATAAATGCAAAAAAATAAAAATAAAAATATATATATATATATAGTAGACGCTTTCGAGACGCTTCGCTTCCTAGATTTTTTGGAAATGACGCTTCCGCGTCCCCGCTTCCAAAAAACGTCCCCGCTTCGTGCAATGTTGGTTCAAAGTAACAATTTTGTAATATCCTGAAAGGGAAATAGACAGTAATACAAAGCATACAACAAGATACAAAATGCAAAAAACTGAAAATGAAGTAGATACACATGAAATAGAGAGAATACTGAGCCATTTTATTATACAGAGAACTAGAAATGAGTACAAGAGGTGATCAGAGTGATGGCACCTTGACTTGCACCAGGGAAGTGTAGGAATACTCTCAGAATATCAATAGAATGGCTGCTCTTTGCTATGCGTCCAAGCTGCTGGAAAACTGTCGTGCTGCTGCTGCTGCTGGAACAAGATGAGTATTTAGGGCTGCTCCCCTACCCAGAAAAAGCTGAAACTCTGGAATCGACCTCTACTGACAACACCTAGGAAAGCCCAGAGAGCGTTTCTAAAATGGTCGACCCCCGAAAATGCCTCCCTTGAGAATCTACGCTATCCTCCCAAGGGTGACGTTGGTGCTGGATGAAATCCTCCAAAATATGGCCTCCCACTCTGCCAAATGCCTCCAATATGCAAGGGCTGGCCCCTTTCTCAATCCTCTGGCAAAAATCCTCCAAAATAGTGCCACTCCGGAGCTCCCTCAAGATGGACTGCATCCTCCCTCTCAAGACTGCGCAGTCTCTAATGGCTTTGCTCCTGCCACAAATGCAAACACCGATCCTCCTGCAAAATACTGATGAGACTACCTCACCCGAGCAAGCACTCGAAGTTTCCCGGGGCTGAGGGTGGGATCTCCAAACGGAGACACCTGATGCACTGAACAATGCTGCAGACAAGATAAACAGCCAGCGTGCTCCAAGTCAAAATGACTAGCTCAATATGCATAAACATGAATGACCAAATGAGGGGGCTCTCCTCCCTTTTATAACACTGGGCCTCTCTCTCCCTAGACCCCACCATCTCCACGTGCTCCTTGGCCCACGTTGTCCCTCTCATCTGCGTGAGGTAGGCCCCACGCTGCCAACGTGGTCAGCGTCCCTCTCCAGTGCTGTCCACTTGGCCACTAGGCCCCACTCCCTTAATTTCGATGTGGACTTAGGTATGTGTTTTATCCTAAGTGAGTTAATTAATATTTTACTCACTTTATTCATGTTTTGACTATAATAAGGCAAAATTGGTCAAAATTAATATTTCCAATTAGTTATCGCTAATTGGGAATATTACAGTCTCCCCCGGCAAAATGTTGCTTGACCCCAAGCAACTGTAGTGATGGATGCTGCAAGATCTTTTCACTCTCCCAAGTAGCATCCTCATCCGGCAAATTCTTCCACCTCACTAAGAATTCTCGGACTGTCCTGCTCCGCAACTGCCTCTCCCTGGTATCAATAATGGCCTCCGGCTGTAGCACCAAATACCCCTCATCATCCGTAGGCGGAAGCTCCCCTGTCATTGTCACCTGCTGTCCCAATGCCTTCTTCAGGCACGATACGTGAAGGATGTTATGAATCTTGCTGCCTTGGGGCAGCTCCAACTCATAAGCAACCTGCCCAACCCTGCGTATCACCCTGTAAGGCCCATAAAAACGGGGCTTGAGCTTCTCAGCTCCCTTTTGCTTCAGAGTCGACTGTCGGTATGGCTGCAAACGTAGGTAGACCAAGTCCCCTACCTCAAACTGTCTCTCCACCCGACCCTTGTCGGCATACAACTTCTGCTGGTTCTGTGCTGTAGCCAGGTTATCCTTGAGAGCTCGGAGGATTTCCTGACTCTCTTGGATCCAATCCTCGACTCTCGGAGCCTTGCTGGCACCAAACATCACATCAACAAAAGATAAAGCATGATAACCATATAATGCATAAAACGAAGACATATTGATAGACATGTGATGTGTGTTGTTGTAGCAGTACTCTCCTAGGTGCAGCCACTTCAGCCATGCTCTCTGCTGCCCACTGACATTGTTACGTAAGTAGCCCTCCAGCCACTTGTTAACTATCTCTGTCTGCCCATCTATCTGTGGGTGGTAGCTGGTGCTCGGTGTCAACTCTATCCCCACCAACCGGAAAAGCTCCTGCCAAAATCAGCCCATGAAGCGGCTGTCCCTGTCACTAACAATGAACTTGGGAAGACCATGTAATCTGAAGATGTTCTTGAAGAACAGCTCTGCCACCTGTGCTGCTATATAATGTGCGGATATGGCAAAAAAATGTGCATATTTTGTCAGTCGATCAATGACGACGAATATACAGTCATTGCCCTGCACCATGGGCAACCCTGTGATGAAGTCCATCAAAATACTCTTCCATTTCCCCTCTAGAATGGGAAGGGGCTACAACAACCCTGCCGGATGGTTCATCTCCCCCTTGTTGCGCTGACAGACCTCGCACTCCCTGACATGCTGGAGTACGTCCTCCTTGAGGCCCTTCCATGAGAACCTCTCCTTGATGGCCCTGTAGGTTTTGGTAAACCCCTGGTGGCCAGAAATTGGTGAATCGTGAGAAGCCTGCAATATCTTCTTCTTGAGTTGGTTAGCCCGAAGGGCATCACCAAGAACTCAAAATGGCCATAATGGCACCTGAAAGCGGTCTTGGGAATGTCCTGTTCCCTCACGCGAATCTGGTGGTACCCGGATCTCAAATCAATCTTTGAGAAGAACTGTGCCCCTCTCAACTCATCCATCAACTCGTCAATCCGTGGTATAGGGTACCTGTTCTTCATGGTCTTTTTGTTTAGGGCCATGTAATCAATGCACATACTCAATGTGTCGTCCTTCTTCTTCACCAACACTATCGAAGAAGCGAAAGGACTGGTGCTAGGCCATATGTGTCCAAGAGCTAACAGCTCGCGGATAGCCCGCTCAATCTCGTCCCGATAGGCCTTGGGGTGCCTATAGGGTGTGGTAATGACGACCTGTATGCCCTGCTCTAGCTCAATCGTATGCTCAAATCCTCGATCCGGTCGCTGACCTGGTGGTATCTCCCCAAACACCGTGGCATACCTGTCAAGGATGGTCTGTACTTCTGGATGAACTGTCTGCCTGGTGGTCCCTGCCTCTGATGCACGCAGCTCTATTGCCCACTCTATGTCTCCCTTCCGGAAGTCTGCCTCCATCCGGTGAGCTGAAACGGTTTGGGGTGGGTAAGTGTGCATGCGTATCTTCTCATGCTTCCCGGTCTTGTTATCATCCCACTCCATCTCCAAGGCCTCCTAATCTGTGGTGACCTTCCCTAGAGTGATCAGCCACTGTACACACAATACCACATTGGTATCCGGTATGTTAACCACGAAAAAGTGGTCAGTCACTGTGTAGGTGCCCATTGTCACTGCCAGCTCTGGGACATATCTGGCACACTGCATAGTTTGATCTCCTGGGACCAACACTGAAAACCCATCGAAGCTCTCTGTCTGTATGCCTCTCCACTCTACCATCTGTGCATCGATGAAGTTGTGGGTTGCCCCACTGTCCACCAGTATTGATACTCGCTGCCCCCGTACTGTCCCTCGGACGCGCAACGTCAGATACTTGGGAACTCCTCGCAATGCTGCAAGGGTCCCTCCGGTAGGTGCAAAGGCTGCACCTCCTGCTCCTGGTGGTGGAGGTGGCAAATGATCCTGCGCTGCATGGTTGCCCCCTGCCTCCACGTCATCATACTCATCCTCTTCCTCGCTGCTCTCAGAGAAGACCTCAATAAAGTGTGCTTTGCCAGCGGCACATCTGTGTCCCGGTGCCCACGGCTCCTGACAGGTGAAACACAACCTCTTCTTCTTCAACTCCCTCCTGGCATCATCATCCAATCGTCCTCTACCCTGTTCCCCTTTGGAGGCAGAATCCTCACATCCTTCCTCTTAGGCTGAAAAGCCTGTCTCTGGGGGTAAGGCGTCCTGGTCCTGGGTAAGGCATCCTGCAAGTCTTGGGTCCTGCCAACTGCGTCATGGAGTGTGGTTGGTCTAGTGGATCTGACCAATCCTCGAAGTGGCTCTGGTAGCCCCTCAATGAACATGTAAATCATCCTTGCCGCGGATAGATCTGGCACCATCACTGAAAGTCTCAGGAAATATGAGATATATGTATCCGGACTCCCGATCTGTTTGAGCCTTGTCAGCTCAACAAAGTGCTCCTCCGGATCCCTTTGATCAAACCTCTCTACCAACCTCCGGGTGAACTCGGCATATGTAGTCACTGTCGAATGCCCGAGTGTAATCATCCCGTGGAACCACCAATCCTGGGCCTCGCCATCCAGGTGCAGCGCTGCCACCTTGATGGCCTCCGTCTCTGCCCTCTGGTTGAGTTGGAGCCTAGAAATATATGTCTAGCTTCTCCACCCAAGCCTTTGCCGAACTGTGTGATGAACCATCAAACATAGGCAAATGGAACCTGCTCATCGTACGCTGAGTGTCTCCGTCATGATAATGTCGGTGACCCCTATGATGGTCGTGGGGTCTGCTGTCTCGTTGGAGCTGGAAAAAATCACGAAATTAGAGGGCACCCGTGAACTCTTGCCCATATGCCTGATACTCAACAAAGTAATTACCCATGTGGCCAGGCTTCGGCTCCTACTGTGCTCGTGCCCCTGTGTCTGCAGCCAAAAAAGTGGGCATAGTGGAACGTGTGGGTGCATGTGATGCCATGTGCTGAGTGGCATCGTGCTCCTACAAATGGTGGGATGTGCCTGATCCCTCACCAATCTGGAAACCCCTTGGGGTTTCACATTATCTAGCCTCTACAGCAGTGAATCTCTGTCCCATCACCTCAACCTGCCTCGACAGATCCTGTACTGACTTGAGGAGCATTTCCCCAAACTTCTTTGCATCACTATCATCTGCCATTGGTTCCTCCTGGTCTGCGTCCACTACAGGAACGCAATCACCCTCTCTGTAGGTGATTTGCAACCTACGTTCTCTGTCACGGTACTTCCTACCCCTGTAGCAAATATACGGCTTCTCTCTCGGTGTCATGGCCAACTTGCTCCACAGGCTGAGCCAGGTCTATGAGCTCTGATACCACTGTAATATCCCGAAAGGGAAATAGACAGTAATACAAAGCATACAACAAGATACAAAATGCTAAAAACTGAACATGACGCAGATACACATGAAATAGAGAGAATACTGAGCCATTTTATTATACAGAGAAATAGAAATGAGTACAAGAGGTGATCAGAGTGATGGCACCTCGACTTGCACCACACAAGTGTAGGAATACTCTCAAAATATCAATGGAATGGCTGCTCTCTGCTCTGCGTCCAAGCTGCTAGAACGTTGTCGTGCTGCTGCTGCTGCTGGAACAAGATGAGTATTTGGGGCTGCTCCCCTACCCAGAAAAAGCTGAAACTCTGAAATCGGCCTCTACTCACAACACCTTGAAAAGCCCAGAGAGCATTTCTGAAATGGTCGACCCCCGAAAATGCCTCCCTTGAGGATCTACGCTATCCTCCCAAGGGCCACGCTGGTGCTGGATGAAATCCTCCAAAATATGGCCTCCCACTCTGCCAAATGCCTCCAATATGCAAGGGCTGGCCCCTTGCTCAATCCTCTGGCAAAAATCCTCCAAAATAGTGCCACTCTGGAGCTCCCTCAAGATGGACTGCGTCGTCTCTCTCAAGACTGTGCAGTCTCTAATGGCTCTGCTCCTCCCACGAATGCAAACATCGATCCTCCTGCAAAATACTGATGAGATTACCTCACCCGAGCAAGCACTCGAAGTCTCTCGGGGCTAAGGGTGGGATCTCTGAACGAAGACACTCGAAGCACTGAACAGTGTTGCAGACAAGCTAAACAGCCAACGTGCTTCAAGTCAAAATGAGTAGCTCAATATGCATAAACATGAATGACCAAATGAGGGGGCTCTCTTCCCTTTTATAATGCTGGGCCTCTCTCTCCCTAGGCCCCACCATCTCCACGTGCTCCTTGGCCCACGCTGTCCCTCTCATCTGCGTGAGGTAGGCCCCACGTTGCCCACGTGGTCTGCGTCCCTCTCCTATGCTGTCCACTTGGCCACTAGGCCCCACTCCCTTAATTTCGATGTGGACTTAGGAAAGTGTTTTATCCTAAGTGAGTTAATTAATATTTTACTCACTTTATTCATGTTCCGACTATAATAAGGCAAAATTGGTCAAAATTAATATTTCCAATTAGCTATCGCTAATTGGGAATATTACAAATTTTTAAAAATAATTATTTATTTATTATTATTATTATTTTTAATAGATAATGAATACACCCAAGTGGTCTATAATTATTTACTTTTTCTTTTCTTTTCTTTTTATAATATATATATATACTAAATCGAAAGATCTTACAATCAAATTTTAATAAAAATAATTTTTAATATGTAATTACTCACAATCTTACCAAGAGAATCAAAATTACTTTGAAATAAACATTAAAGTTATATACCAAACATAAATTCTATATTTACTGATAAAAATGACTTAATTTAAATTATATATATATATATATATATATAATTCAAATGATATATCTCATTAAAATATAAATACCCAACATAAGTCAAAATCCCTAATCAGCGGGAATTTCTCTATTATACCTATTCTGTCCGGGTAATTCTGAACCTCACTAAATATCATTAATTGAACCTTAGAGTTTACCTATCACCCCACAGCGTGCGGAAGAAGATTTTGCGATTTATGCAATTCAATTTCATTTGTCAGTTACTAGGAGGCGGAATTCCAATTATTTCTCAAGGCTGAATTCTATCATTCTCAAGAGTTGGGGGACCGAATTTCCCTTCCTTTATAGTGGCCGAATTGCTCTCAACAAGGGGGCTGAATTCCTGAAGGTCACATCTTCTTCTCAAGGTCGCATTATCCAGAAAACCACCAAGGCCGAGTTGGATTTCACAGTGCCGTTCGCTCAACCCAAGGATCAGAGTTATTTCCATGATTTATACACCAAAGAGAAGTTGAATTTCAGGCATAATGAAGTTGGGTTTTTAATTAATTTAAGAGGCTGAATTGTTTTGATGCTTAGTCAAGGGACGCGAGGAAGTAATAGGGCATATGGAACAGCTCCGAGCTAGAGAGGGACACCTAGTTCAGCAAACCCTTGCTCTTCGAAGGGACTTGAGTGCAACAACTACTGCAGGCCGTGCCCAAGGAACAATTGGGTAGTAATGTTGAGTAACCACCAATCTTTTCAACTTGCAGTGCATAACTTGGCAATCATATCAATTTTTCAAGGCAACCCACTCTTTCATTGGTCATGACTATTTGAATAATACAATGGACCGCGTCAAGTAATACGAGAGCTGAAGGAGGGCACAGGTCGAGTATGACCTCTGTTGAACCGACAGCCTGAGGTATATGAGCAAATAACAGGCAGGTCAATCAATCGTCTTCACGCAATTTCTACACAGTCCAACAATTTCTTCACGCAATGTATACACAGTCCAACAATTTCTTCACGCTCTGAATCGATGGGGTCACTCTTTGACCACAGACTGCTTCAGTTGGGAAGTGATGACTACTAAGGGCAATAGTGAAGGTTCAACGCAAAGACGCCGGAATAATAATCACCACAATCGGTTATGCGTTGGTTTGAGGGAATTTGTCGCACTTGGTTCAATTTTATAAAATTGATTTAAGAATTTCTGAAAAGGGCATCTCAGAAGAAACTAGGTAATTTCTATTAAGAAAATTGCTTCGAAGCACAATTATGGGCTGTCAAATTTTGTTTTTTTTGGAAAAGGCAGAGTGTGCCCGAGGTTTACAGTAGTTTTAAGTCGAAATGGACAAAGTTAAGGAAATTATGGAGGTATTGGGCGAGGCCGGTCTTTCCGGAGATGATTACAACGATGAAAGTTGTTGAGGCAATTCAGCAGGTTGCTGGCCGAGAAACTTTGTGCTAAGATTATACGTGCACAGCGCTGATCAAAAGGCTACTGAACTGATCAAAATATTTCAGAATTCACCAAACTACCGCCCTTTAGAAATGCTTCAACTCACACTTCCAAATGCATACAATGAGGCTCACAACAGTGCTTTGGGATTTCATTCAGGATTGCTCTCGGACGAGTGGATCAAATCACTGGTTAGGGCTTGTAAAATTCCACAGAACATAGCTCCAGATGAACATGGATTGGTCTGAAAACGAGGCTGAATGACCTAAGGAGACAACGAATTTTGTTTTACAGTTGTACCCCAAAATTTCTTAGATTCAAGTGTTTGAACAGAGATCTGAAACAACTTTAGATGGGCCTCAAAAATTGCCCTCACGTATACCAGAATCCCAGCCTTCTAGCACACGGCAAGCTTCATTACCCAACTCAGCTCTGTCACAGAATTTATCGCAGGTTCAGACTTCAGCTACAGGTGACACCATAGGTTCGATCTATTTGTGCAAATAATCTATTGCAGACTTTAGACTTCTCTTAAAGAACGAGCCACAAAACTGATTATCATTGACTTCAGTTTATGCACAGGATTCATATTACTTCTAGAGACTTCACAGAAATACTTAATATTCAAAAGACTTCTTCGACATGTTTTCATTCTTAGTATTGTATGCCTAGAACTGTGTATATATGAGGAGAGGAGGCAATACAAGATTGGAAACCCAAAGAGATAATTAAAATACCCTAAGATCCATAGACTCTGAAACTGGGCTCCGATACCATGTGTAAAGATCATAATTTTCATAATTAACAATCATTAACAGAATTGATACTACACAATCCAGAGTGGGATTTTTAAAACTATATATATATATATATATATATATATATATATATATATCAATTCACTATTTAATTCTTACTTGGAACCGTGTTTGAAGTTGTTCGAAATCCGTCATGGCTCCCGCTCCCGTTACCAAACCGTCGTTTTCCTCCCAGCCTATTTGAGGTCCTCCCAGTGTATTTGAGGTCAACCTCTCTGGTCCCCAGATCTAGAAGACAAGTCTTCTGACCCTCGTGCCCAAAACTCCAATAACAATCGAGATCACTCCATGACTCTGTTAGAACTTGCTGCTCATGTCTCCCATAGTTATAACTCCTTTGACAGCATCCAGGTCAGTTTTCCCACCTCAATGACCCATGCCCATCAAGTCCCCCCCTTCTCTTTTTATACACAAATCCCCTCAAATATTTATTAAAATATCCTCCTTTTAATAAATATCTTGGATTTCTAAAATATCTTAGATTTAAAATATTATTATTTAATAAATATCTTGGATTTCGAAAATATCTTAGATTTATTAAAATATTATTATTTAATAAATATCTTGGATTTCTAAAATATCTTAGATTTATTAAAATAATATTATTTAATAAATATCTTGGATTTCTAAAATATCATCATTTATTTGCACAAGTTAATGCTTCTACTTTCCTTTGAACAAAATATTAGTTTATATTATGATAGTGGTAGGTATAACTTTTACTTTACAATACATTCATTATATTGTGGTGAGTTAGGTATTTACTCAATACTTTCAGTAATTCACTCATTACTCTATACAGAGTTTTTTTTCATAATTGATTAGTGCATGTACTAGTGCAATACATGTGATACATGCATATGTAGCTATCATATGCAGGTCTCATATGCATGCTAATATTTCTATGTTCCATATAATTCGAGTTGGGTCATTACACTATAAGATGTCTCAATCATGGTATGTTTACCCTTTCAGCCTCATGCCTCAGTTGACAGATGCACTATGCTTTATGTTCTCATTATATGGATTTTATACTTAGATGTAGCTATAACCTCTATACTCGCCATGAATGTGGTAACACCAAAGTGAAATCTGATCACACTTCGTAGCACTTACGAGTTTACTTTTTATTTCGTAGTTCCACAGGGAACATTAATGTCCTAAGAACCTTGGCTTAATTGTACTTTAGTGATTTGGTTAAGTTCGCGTGCCTCATATCCTAGTCATACTTAACATTTCCAATTTTCCTTTTCTCACTTCCATTCCATTCATAGAAAAGACAACTCCCTCTACATGTTTGACTTATCAAATATTATCGAGCAAGGTCTAGAAAAAAAGAACAAGTGATAATGTAAGCCTAAGTCAAAGAAAAGCCAAAAAAGGCTAGAGGTGAAGAGAACGAAAAATGAAAATAAAAAAATAACAAAGTTAGAGCTATGCCACCTCATTAAAAAGCCTTGCACCTCTAAGGCTCTATGTCCCATGTCTGTCTATGAATATCTAAAGAAAAGGGATTTGATAAATGAAATCAAAGAAAAATGAAAAAGAGAAACTAAATAAAGTGCCTAGGTGGTAACTCGAAGCCAAGCTACCCCTTAAAGACTTGCATATTCAAATAATTAAGATTCTTAGCTCTTGAAAGCTAGTTGGACTAGTAAAAAGGACCTTTATCATCATATATGACTTTGAGGGCCATTACAGGACACTTCCCTTTCCACAAGTTATCCATCAATTTTCACCTATCTCTAGCTTCGTGATCTAGGAAAAACCTTTTGTTCTGGGAATTGTCAGATAAATGTGTCCTCTCATGGTAAGACTTAGGCGAATTGTAAAATTAATGTGTGTTTTGAGGTTGTTAGAAGAAAACATTTGGTGTGAAACATCTAATAATAAACGTTCGGTATTTTTCTATCGATAAATGTACTTTCAAAGTGCATTCTGATTTGGATTTCTCTTCTACGGCTGGCAATAAAGAATTGATGCTGTTTTATCCATATTTAAAAACTTAACAGAAAGTCCCTGATGAGCAATAGCTACATAACAAACTTAACATATCTCTTTTTTCCTGCAACCACTTACAATGAAAAATGAGCTGTAAAATACATGTTTGCTTGAATTTTTGTTTTTGAAAGAAAGTTAAAGCTCGGTATTGTTTGAATTTTTTAATAACTCTGCAGGTACAGATAGACCCAATTAACCTCAATTTGAAAATATAGATGCAGATCACCAA
Organism: Pinus albicaulis; assembly: GCA_034641835.2. NCBI lineage: Eukaryota > Viridiplantae > Streptophyta > Pinopsida > Pinales > Pinaceae > Pinus > Pinus albicaulis. Next base: position 1,369,427,274 of record CM076584.1, read on the forward strand.
AGGATGTGGCATCTATTCCTATCCGGTTATAGTTTGCATGGAGCCTGTATTCTTTTTTCTTTCCATCGTGTCAGCTTAACACTGCAATCTTATCATGCACTTTATGCAGATTATTTCCTTTTTGAAAGTTCTGTTCCATCGTGCTTGTTTGTCTTTAGGTTTCCCTAGTTAGTGTTTGCATAGAAAATCAGATGCCACAGCTTTATTTCTTTACATTTAATGTTGATTTTGTTCCCCCAACAGTTGGCAGCTACAAAGAGGCTGATTCATGGAACAGAAATAAGTTTGTCAGAGTTGCCAGTAAGAGCGGACAAGGCCCAAATAGAAAAGGTTTGTGGTTTATACCCATTTGATCAAAGAGTATATTTTATGTCGATTATATTATTGGTTAACAGCACTTGATATGTTCTGCAGCATTATAAGGTATCATCTCTTGAACTTGGGATCTCATCTTTGGCTGATGCCATTGTTTGCCGGATTGCGGTTCGTGATGCTTTGTGAAATGAAGCCTTTTTGAGTTCGCATTTTTATAATATTACAAATTTATGGACTGAAATTTGATGGTTCTAATTTGAACTAGCATGTATCATTACATCTGGGTTTTTCCTATTATACATGCCTTTTAGATTCAAAACATATGTACTTTATCTGAAATTTAATTGTAATGGAAAACAATTGTAATTGCTTTTCTTTTGTTGGTATGAAGAATGTAAAGTAGATATTTGTGGATGTTCACGTTAGATTAATTTGGCCAATATAAGGCAATGTTATGCCCTTAAGTACTCGACTCGGATTAACTCTGAATCTATTAACTAGCCCAAGCTACTTTAGAGTATCTAATGCTCTTAAATTCTTCTAGTTTGAGTAAAAGTTTCAAATCGCATCCTAGCAGTTAAGGCATAATACCAGAATCTGTTGACAATATCTGGTTTTGTTTTCTCGCAATAATTTCAGAAGTTTTGTGCCATACAATAGTTAACTTGTCTCAATTCATATGAGAAATGGCAGACTTTAATACTAAATAATCATTAACTTACTATCTATGCATTGACATGTACTATATATCTTAAATAAGCATTAAACATAATGGAGACAAAGTATGCATCACATTCAGAAGTGCATCCTGATTTCCAAATTGCAAACTCAAAATATTTTTATTTGTATGGTTCAAACTATATGCAACATCACAATATAAATACTCTGGTTTCACTCTTACAGAGCATCAGGATACATCCATCTCGTGACAATATGTCACAATTATTAGAAAGTGTTAGTTGATACACGAAAGTTGATTAGAGACTATGAATCCCCGCACTCTGGAGGTATTCCTTGCCCTCTTTCTCTAATTTCCTATGACATGTGCTTGACACAATTCTCTTTTAACTGCAGATTATATGTAACTGAAACTCTACTGTTTCCTAGTATTTGCTAGCATACCCTTGGAATTGGAGGAGGGAGTGCTGAAGGGACTTGGGTGGATACTTTATAGAGAGGGAGGAGTTGCAACAACCATGATCTCCATCTTCTGCCCTCTTTGCAAACAACAAACTTGTCTCTCCACATATGAGAAACTACAACAAGCACAATGAAACCATGTTGCATCCCCCTCTCACGATTCTCGTCAAGCCTATATGATAGTAATATTCCCAATTAGCATCAGCTAATTGGCAATATTAATTTTGCTCAGATTTTGCCTTTCTAATGTTTAGTCATGAAATAGAAGGGGTGATGGAACCCATAACCCAAACATAGGATAAAATAACTCCCTAAAGTCACTTAGATAAATTCGGATATGAGCATGGGGCCCAGGGGAGCCAAGTGACAACGCAGGGAGAGGGACATCGTGGAGGCAGTGTGGGCCAGGCATCGCAGTGGCAGCGTGGGCTAGGATAACGCAGTCTAGTGGGCACTACGTGGCCATGAGGGGACAACACAGTTGGGTGAGGCCCAAGGGAGAGCTAAGCTCTCAAGCATAAAAGGAGGAAGAGGCTAACCATTCAGTCATTCTATTATGCATCTTCTGATTTTCTGTCTATTAGACATTGAGCACGCTTACGCTATTTAGTGAAGTCTGCAAGTGCTGTTCAGCACGTGGGTGTCTCCGAGTAGAGATCCCAACCTCAGCCTTGGGGGACTTCGAGTGCCTGCGCAGGTGAGGAGATCCACCTTTGATTTTCAGAGAAGAGCATGCAATACCTGTTAGCTAGGAGCATGCAGTCACTGAAGCAGCGCAGTCACACTCAGGGATTACGCAATCTTGGGAGGAGGCAGCCACAGGAGAGAAGGGAGATCAGGGATTTTAGCGCGGGAGTAGTGTGAAGGGATCAACCCTTCACAAATCATCTTTTGCAGTAGGAGGAGGCCATCATTTTCAGTTTGACAATTCAGTGCCAACGTGCTCACCTGGAGTGCGTGATTTTTCCAAGGGGGTCAAATTTTGGGGTCAGCCTTTCCGGAATTCCTTCTTGGGTTTTTCCAGTTATTTGGAGGAGAGCTCATATCTAAAGTTTCATATTTTTCTGAGCAGGGGAACAACCCCAAAGAGCAGCTCCATTCCAGACAAAGGCAACAGTTCCGACAGCGGCAACATCATCTCAGGGAGTTACGCAGCCATAGAAAGAACAACCATTCAACATGGGATTCTGAGAGTATTTTCAACTTGCCTTGAGCAAGCCAAGGTGCCATCATTCTGATCACCTTTGTACACATTTTCATCTTTCAGGTTATAATAAAATGGCTCAGCTTTTCTCCATGTTTGTAGTGTTTTTCATGATGTCTCTCTATTTGCTGTAGTTACTGTTTATGTTGCTTTATATTGTTGCTTATTTCCTATTCGAAATATTACAGTGGTATCAGAGCTCATAGACTTGGCTCAGCCTGTGGAGCAGATCAGTTATGACACCCGGAGGAAAGGAATACATCACTTACCAGACAAATCAGTACAGGATCTGAGAGCGGAGACTCGAGGCCACATTTGGAGAAGGGGACTACCTTCCAGTGGTGGACGCAGAGGAGGAAGAACCTATGTCTGAAGAAAGAGATGACAAGAAGGAGTTCGGGAATCTCCTCCTGAAATCTGTGCAAGAGCTCTCGAGGAGGATAATGGAGATGGGTCAGAAATTTGTCGGGGATAAGAGATAGCGTGAAACCCCAAGGGGTTTTCACATAGGTGAGGGATCTGACACTTCCCATCACATACAGGAGCATATCACAGCGCAGCAAGTAGTACCACACACTCCCCCACGTTCCACGATGCCCACAGTCTTGACTACAGGCACCGGAACGAGAGGACTGCAGGAGCCGGAGGTGGTTCATTTGGGGGACTATTTTGCAGAGTATCAGTCTTATGGGTGCGAGTTTGGTGAAGCTCTCACTTTCCACGACTTTTGCCAGCTCAAAAAGGACAACAAATCCCGCAACTAGAACAGAGGTGGTGGGTACACGCAGGGAGGTGAGCTGCAACGTACCGTGGGCAGGTATTTCTTGCTAACTTTTGACGAGTCATCTGAATGTTCAACGAAAGCTTGGGTGGAGAAGTTGGACATTTATTTTCAGCTTAATCAGATGGCGGAGGGGGAGGCCATCAAGGTGGCAGCAGTGCACCTTGAGGGAGAGGCCCATGACTGGTGGTTCCATGGGATGGCCACGCTGGGTCACTCAACAGTGACAACGTATGCAGAGTTTACACGGAGATTGTTGGAGTGGTTTGACTTGAGGGATCCGGAAGAGCATTTTGTCGAGCTGACCAAGCTCAAGCAGACTGAGAACTCAGAAACTTACATTTCCGAGTTCTTGAGACTTTCAGTGTGATGGTACCCGACTTGTCCTCAGCTAGGAGGTTTTACATGTTCATTGATGGGTTGGCAGAACCTCTGCGTGGGCTAGTTAGATCCACGAGGCTTGCTACACTTCAGGATGCAGTCAGGAGGATGAGAGACTTGCAGGATGTTTTGCCCAGAACTAGAGCTCCTTTCCCCCAGAGACCGACATTTCAGCCAAAGGGGAAGGACACGAGAGTTCCACCACCAAAGGGAAACCAAGGCCGAGGCCTTTGGACGATGATACCCGGAGAGACTTGAGATGGAGGAAGCTATGCTTCACATGCCAGGAGCCATGGGCACTGGGTCATCGATGTCCCGTAGGGAAAGCACATTACATGGAGGTCTTCTCCGATAGTGAGGGAAAAGAAGATGCCTATGAGGAGATAGAGGGAGAGGCGAGTGCTATAGTGCAGAGAGGGGATCATCCACCACCTCCTCCCCCAGGAGCAGGAGGAGCAACGTTTGCACCCATAGGAGGAGTCCTTGCATCTTTGCGAGGGGTTCCAAAGTATTTGACATTGCGTGTCTGGGGCATACAGGCAAAGAACTTTGATGGCTTCTTAATACTTGTACCAGGTGCCAGAACTATGCAGTGTGCGAGATACGTTCTGGCATTATCAGTGACAATGGGGACCTACACTATGACAAATCATTTTTTTGTGGTCGACATTCCAGACACCAACATGGTACTGGGAGTGCAGTGGTTGATCATGTTGGGGAAGGTCACCACGGACTGAGAGACTTTGGAGATGGAGTGGACAGACAAGAAGAGTGGGAAGCATGTGATGATTCTAGGCATGCACACATAACCTCCGCAGATAGTTTCAGCACACCTTATGGAGGCAGACTTTCGGAAGGGAGACATAGAGTGGGCAGTAGAGCTGCGTATTTCAGAGGCAACGACCACAGGGCAGGCAGTTCACCCAGATGTGCGGTTGATTTTGGACTGGTACTCCACGGTTTTTGGGGATATACCACCAGGGTAGCCCCCAGACTGGGGGTTTGAGCATACCATTGAGCTGGAGCAAGGTATTCAGGTTGTGATCACCACACCCTATAGGCATCCCAAAGCCTACAAGGATGAGATAAAGAGAGCCATTCACGAGCTCTTAGCACTGGGACACATTAGGCCCAGTACTAGCCCATTTGCTTCTTCTGTTGTATTGGTGAAGAGGAAGGATGGCACACTAAGGATGTGCATCAACTACCGGGCTCTCAATAAGAAGACAATGAAGAACCGATACCACATTCCGCGGATTGACGAGTTGATGGATGAGTTGAGGGGATCGAAATTCTTCTCCAAGATCGATTTGAGGTTGGGATACCATCAGATTCGAGTGAGGGACCAGGATGTCCCTAAGATTGCTTTAAGATGCCATTATGTCCATTTCGAGTTTTTGGTGATGCCCTTCGGGCTAACCAACGCATCGACCACTTTTCAGTATCGTATGAACCACATCTTTTGTGGTAAGTTGAGGAAGTTCGTGCTGGTGTTCTTCGATGATATCCTTATATACAACCGCAGTTGGGAGGATCACTTACAACACATTGAGGCTATACTGCGTATCTTGGAGGAGCAACATTTCAATGCTAAGCTCTGCAAGTGCGAGTTTGGGTTGACAGAGATGCTCTATTTGGGGCATATCATTGGTGTGGATGGAGTAAGAGTCCATGAGAAGAACATCCGGGCTGTCCGGGAATGGCCGGAGCCGAGGAATGTGACAAAACTCCGGGGGTTTGTAGGCATCTGCACCTACTACCGGAAGTTTGTCAAGGGATTTTCCCAACTTGCTACACCCCTCACAGATCTCACCAAGAAGGGGGCGTTCAGTTGGACTGATACAGCGCAAAGAGCCTTTGACAGGCTCAAGGAGGTGATGAGTAGCTGCCCAGTGTTGGCTTTGCCGGATTTCATGCAACCCTCTATTTTGGAGTGTGATGCTTCAGGAGAGAGAGTGGGCGCAATTTTGATGCAGGGAGGCCACCCCATAACTTTCGAGAGTTGGAAGCTATTGCCGCATGAGAGGTTGTATCCTATATATGACAAAGAGATGTTGGCCATTATGCATGCACTGGCCAAGTTTCGACAGTATCTGGTGGGCAACAGGTTTCGGGTGAGGACTGATCACAACAACCTCTTGTTTTTCCTTGAGTAGAAACAGTTGTAGGAGAGGCAGCAGAAGTGGTTTAGAAATATCCAGGCTTATGACTTTGACATTGAGTATGTCAAAGGGAAGAAAAACATGGTGGTCGATGCTCTATCACGTAGACCGGCAACGCTGTCCCTGATGAGCATAGATACGGACTGGAGGGCTCAACTATTGGTAGAGTACTCCAAGGATCATTTTTCTTATGAGGTGCTAGATGGTCGGATCACAGATGACAGGTACAGGGTGATGGGTGAGGTTATTTACTTCAGGGACATGATCTTCTTGACTGGGGATTCTCAGCTCAAGGAGAAGATATTGCGTGCCTCCCATGAATCACCATTGTCGGGCCATCAGGGATTCACGAAGACCTACATAGCCATCAAGGAGAGGTTCTCTTGGAGAGGCCTCAAGGAGGACGTACTCTGGCATGTCAGCGAGTGCGAGGTATGTCAGAGGAACAAAGGGGAGATGAGCCACCCAACCAGATTACTACAGTCGCTTCCCATTTTGAAAGGAAAGTGGGAAAGCATATCGATGGATTTCATCACTGAGTTGCCCACGGTGCAGGGCAAGGATTGCATCTTCGTGGTCGTTGACCGACTAACGAAGTATGCTCACTTCTTCACCATATCAGCAGGGTACACAACTGCATAGGTGGAAAAGTTGTTCTTCCGTGACATTTTCAGATTGCATGGTCTTTCAAAGACCATCATTAGTGACAGAGACGACTGTTTCATGGGCGGCTTTTGGCAAGAGCTCTTTCATTTGGTGGGTACAGAGTTGAGTAGTACCAGCTATCACCCTCAGACGGATGGGCAGATAGAGATAGTGAACTAGTGGTTGGAGGGCTACTTGCGAAACTAAGTCACAGGGCAGTGGAAGGCATGGCTGCATTGGCTGCATTTGGGAGAACATTGCTACAACACGACTTTCCACATGTCTATCGATATGTCTCTGTTTTATGCTTTATATGGATATCTTGCTCTGACTTTTGCTGATGTTATGTTTGGACCTAGCAAGCACCCCAAGGCCAAGGATTGGATCCAAGAGAGCTAGGATATACTCCGAGCTCTTGAGGATAACTTAGCCACAACGCAGAATCAACAGAAGTTATATGCCGACAGAGGGCGGGTAGAGAGGCAGTTTGAGGTAGGTGACTTGGTCTACCTACGACTTCATCCATACCGACAATCCACGCTGAAGCAGAAAGGAGCCAAGAAGCTCAAGCCTCGCTTCTATGGACCTTACAGGGTGATCCACATGATAGGGGAGGCTGCTTATGAGTTGGAGTTGCCGACAGGTAGTAGGATACACAACATCTTCCATGTATCATGCCTGAAAAAGGCATTGGGGCAACAAGTGACTGCAACAGAGGAGCTCTCGCCTACAGATGATGAGGGGCATTTGGTGCTACAAACAGAAGCCATCTTAGACACCAGGGAGAGGCAACTACGGAGTAGGACAGTCAGGGAGTACTTGGTGAGATGGAGGAACTTGTCGGATGAGGATGCCACTTGGGAGAGTGAGAAGCTTTTGTAGCATCCATCTTTGTAGTTGCTTGAGGACAAGCAACGTTTTGGCGGGAAGGACTGTAATATTCCCAATTAGCAGTATTTAATTGGCAATATTAATTTTGCTCAGATTTTGCCTTTCTAATGTTTAGTCATGAAATAAAAGGGGTGATGGGACCCATAACCCAAATAGAGGATAAAATAACTCCCTAAAGTCACTTACATAAATTTGGATTTCAGCATGGGTACCGAGGGAGCCAAGTGACAGCGCAGGGAGAGGGGCAGCGTGGAGGCAGCGTAGTGGTAGCGTGGGCCAGGACAATGCAGTCTAGTGGGGACTATGGGGACAACGGAGTTGAGTGGGGCGCAAGGGAGAGCTAGGCTCTCAAGCATAAAAGGAGGGAGAGGCTAACCATTCAGTCATTCTATTATGCATCTTCTGATTTTCTGTCTATCAAACATTGAGCACACTTACTCTGTTTAGCGAAGTCTGTAGGTGTTGTTCAGCACGTTGGTGTCTCCGAGTGGAGATCCCAACCTCAGCCTTGGGTGAGGAGATCCACCATTGATTTTCAGAGAAGAACACGTAGTACCTGTTAGGTAGGAGCACGCAGTCACTGAGGCAGCGCAGTCACAATCAGGGATTACGCAGTCTTGGGAGGAGGCAGCACCGGGAGAGAAGGGAGATTAGGGATTTTAGCCTGGGAGTAGTGTGAAGGGATCAACCCTTCACAAATCATCTTTTGCAGTAGGAGGAGGCCATCATTTTCAGTTTGACAGTTAAGGGCCAACGTACTCACTTGGAATGTGTGATTTTCCTAAGGGGGTCAAATTTCGGGGTCGGTCTTTTCGGAATTCCTTCCTGGGTTTTTCCGGGAATTTGGAGGAGAGCTCATATCCGGAGGGGTTGTGAGTAAGGGAGGGCCCCCTTTGCTCACAACTCCATTAGTTACATATTTGTGTTTCTTTGATTATGTCTCATGAATTGACAGAGTTATTGCACAATTGATTATTTCTCTTTTTCTAATTTGTAGCAGCACATGTATGATGGTTAAATGGTGAAGTTTATTTGATAAATATGTTTGGAGTCATTTGATCAAGCTCTGATTTTATGTTATGGAATGTTAAATTGATTTTATTGTTGTTTGCTTAGCCCCTTATCCTTTTTTGATCGACATCAAAAATCTTAGGTGTTGTAGAGGGATGATTAAATCCACTCCATAGCCTTTGTTGCTAAGTGTTGATGAGGGAAAGAGACATTAGAGCTATGTGTGTGTGTGTGAATGCTTTAATTGGAGAATCACTTAAGGTATTAGCCTACATATATTTTGCGCAACATCTCGTAAGCTTACCTACCCTTGGTTGATGATTTATGTTTGTCAAATTATAAGTCTATAATTTTCCCAAACAATATGTCCGAATGGGAGTTCACTAAGAACATCAGGGCCCCTACGAGTTGACGATACTTGGTAGGATTTCCCAAATCGGACCCAACAACTCTTCCGCACAACTTCTTAAAGTTGAGTTCCATCAGAGTAGTCACGAACTAGCAGTCCACCATCCCCAAATATTTTTAGCAACTTCACAATATATTTTCCTTGAGAAAGGAAAATCTCACCTGGATTTTGCTAGACCTCTAGGCATAGGAAGTAGTGCATCAATTCTAGGTCCTTCATTTCAAACTCAGAAGCCAACTCCCTCTTACATTGATGAATAAGAGGGTCTGCACTTGTTAGGAAGAGATCGTCCACATAGAGAACCAGAATGAGAGGCTTGTCATGATCAACCTTAAAGTAAAGGTTTGGATCAACATCACTTCGAGTAAAGCCCAACTTCATCAATTAGCTATCGATCGTCTCATACCAAGCCCTGGGGACTTGCTTCAACCCATAAAGGGCTTTCTTCAACTTGCATAGATGTGTATCTCGATCTCGAACTTCGAACCCCAAAGGTTGTTCCACATAGACCTCTTCCTTGATCGATCCATGTAAGAAGGTAGTCTTGACATCCATCTGATGTAGACTCCATCCTTGCGATGCAACAAGGGCAATAATCGAATGGATGGTGCAAATATTTCATCATAGTCTATACCTTCTTTCTGCAAGAAGCCTCAGGCAACAAATCTTGCCTTGAATTTTTCAGCACTTCCATCAGCTCCATGCTTGATCTTGTAGAGCCATTTTGAGGTGACAACAGATTTGCCTTTTGGTCTACGAATCACATCCCATACATCATTTTTCATGATCGACTCATATTCTTTGGTCATTGCATCCTTCCAAACTTGGTGCTTCACGACTTCTTCAAATGTACCAAGCTCAGATTGGACAATGGTGCTCATGGCTACTAAGTACCCTTGGTACCTATTCGGCTTCTTACTTTTACGGAATGTTCCCCTTGGAGCAATATGTCTCTCAGCATCTTCGAGAGTGTCTCTAAGCCATGAGGGTCTTCTTTTATTTGAAGAAGTGGGTTCACTAGGAGGTGGATCTATAAGATCCATCAAACCTTCAACATCAGGCATCTGCTCATCCTTCGGTTCTTCTTGCTTTCCTGCTTCTTCTTCTTTGTCTTCCTTTGAGATAGGAAGATTTCTAACCTTCCTAAGGGCAACATCTTCGTTGAAGGTGACATCATGACTTATCTCCACTTCTCTTTGACCAGACACATAGATTCTATATGCCTTTGAGGTTTTACTGTAGCCCACAAACTTTCCTTTATTTCCAGAAACATCCAATTTTCTCCTCTTTTCTTTCGGCACATGAAAATATATTACACTTCCAAAAATTCTAAAATGAGAAACATCAGGTTTCTTACCATTGAAGACTTCTTCGGGAGTTTTGGAGTCCAATGCTTGATGTGGGCATCTATTTTGAACATACACAGCGGTATTGGAAACTTCTCCCCATAGGAACTTTGGAAGACCTTGGTCATGAAGCATGGCATGGGCAGCTTCAAGAATGGTTCGATTCTTCCTTTCGGCAACTCAATTTTGTTCGGGAGTATACGCAGTAGTGGTCTCCCTCTTAATGCCAACTTCCCTGCAATAGTCATTGAACTCATTTGACTCATATTCGGTTCCATTATCGGTCCTCAAAATTCTAATCTTCTTCCCTGTTTGATTTTCAGCCAAGGGCTTGAAGGTGCGGAACCATTTGAATACTTCGTCCTTTTTCTTCAAGAAGTATATCCAAGTCTTGTGGGAGAAGTCATCAATAAAAATGACATAATATAAGTATCCTGTAATATTCCCAATTAGCAATAGCTAATTGGAAATATTAAATTTTGACTACTTTACTTTAATAAAGTTAAGTTAGAAATAAGTGGGTGAAGAGGGACACTTAACTCAAACTTAGGATAAAAGCATTTCCTAAAGTCACTTGAGAAACATGATTAATTGGCAGTGTGGGGCCTAGAGGTCGAAGTGGCAGCGTGGGGAAAAGGATAGCGTAGGCAATGTGGGCCCAAGCCAGCACAGAGAGAGAGAGATAGCGTGGCTCAAGGAGACAATACAATTGATGGTGGGGCCTAGGTGAGAGCAAGGCTCTCCAAGCATAAAAAGGGAGAGGGTCTCCTCATTTCATTCATTCTGATTATGCATCTTTGTGATTTGTCTTTTGACATTGAGCACGCTTGTTGTTGAGCAAAGTATGCACGTGGTGTCTCTGTGCGGAGATCTGAACCTCAGCCCTGGGGTACTTCGAGTGCCTGCTTGGGTGAGGAGTTCCATCTTTGTTTTGCCAGAGAGAGTTGCAGCAACCACAGTCGGGAGCATTCACTCAGAGAGACAGCATAGTCAGTGAGAGGGAGAACGCAGACTTGGGAGGAGGTGATTCCGAATTGAGGGTTTATCAGGGGATTCAACATAGGAGAGTTGGAAAGGGGTCAACCCTTCCCTATTCCATCATTTTGGTAGAGTCGGAGGCCATTATTTACAGCACATCATTCAAGGCCAACGTTTCTCTTTGGGATAGCGTAGTGCCTCAAGGGAGGTCATTTTCGGAAAGCTTTCTGGGCTTTTCTGGGTATTGGGTGGAGAGGCCATTCCCAAAGTTTCACAATTTTCCGAGGAGGGGAGCAGCCCCAATTTTTTCAGTTCATTCCAGTAGTAGCAATAGCATAGTAGCAACACTAGCAGCACTGGAGATTACGCAGTCTTTGAGGGAGCAGCCATTCTGGGTTATCTTCTGAGAGTATTCCTACGCTTGCCTGGTGCAAGGAAAGGTGCCATCATTCTGATCACTTTTGTACTCATTTCATCTTTCAGTACTAATAAATGGCTCAGCGTTCTCCATATTGTATGTTTTTCTTATGATGTCTCTCTAGTTGTTGTAGTTCTTTGTTTATGTGCTTTATATTGCTGTCTATTTCCATTCAGGATATTACAGTGGTATCAGAGCTCATAGACTTGGCTCAGCCTGTGGAGCAAATTGTCTATGACACCAACAGGTAAACCATACATCTGTTACTGGGGGAGGAAGTACATAGACCAAGAGTCGAGGTTAGAGATCACTTTCGGGGAAGGTGACGGTGTTCCAGTAGTGGATAAAGAGGAGGAGGAACCAATGGCGGAGGAAAGAGAGTGTCGGGAAGGAGTTTGGGGAACTTCTCCTCAAATCAGTACAGGATTTGTCGAGACAGATAGAAGATATGGGAAAAGGTTCACGACAGAGTCTAGACAGCGTGAGACCCCAAGGGGTTTCCATATCGGAGAGGGCTCTGGCACATCCCATCATTTGCAAGAGCACATCACAGCACAACAGATGCCATCACACACACCTCCATGTTCCACCATGCTTATGTTTCTTGCCACAGGGACTGGAACAGGATCACAGCAGGAGCAGGAACTGGGCCACATGGGAGATTACTTTGCTGAGTATCAGTCCTACAGTCAGGAGTTCAGAGATGCCCTCACATTCCATGACTTCGTTCAACTCAAGCGAGACAACAGACCCCACAACCATCACAAAGGGAACATGCATTCACATGACGGGGATGTACAACGCACTGTAGCTAGATTCTATCTACCGACATTTGACAGATCATCCAAGTGTTCGGCAAAGGCTTGGGTGGAGAAGTTGGATATATATTGCCAGCTTAACCAGATGGCAGAGCCAGAGGCCATCAAGGTGGCAGCGCTGCACTTGGAGGGTGAGGCCCATGACTAGTGGTTTCACGGGATGGCTACGCTGGGGCACTCAAGAGTGACAACATATGCCAAGTTTACACTGAGGCTGTAGAGCGATTTGATCGGAGAGATCCAGAGGAGCATTTTGTTGAGCTGACTAAGCTCAAGCAGACAGGGAGTTCGAACACATACATTTTAGAGTTCTTGAGACTTTCCGTGATGGTGCCTGATTTATCCGCAACCCGGATGATCTATATGTTCATAGACGGATTGGCAGAGCCTCTACGGGGGTTAGTCAGATCGACGAGGCCAGCGACACTCCATGACGCAATTGGGAGGACTCGGGATTTGCAAGATGCACTACCCCGAACTAGAGCTTCTTTTCCCCAGAGACCGACATTCCAGCTGAAGGGGAGGGACGTGAGGGTTCCACCTTCAAAGGGGAACCAGGGGAGAGGGCCTGTGGATGATGAGACCAGGAGAAATCTGAGGCAGAAGAGGCTATGTTTCACATGCCAGGAACCATGGGCACTAGGACACCGTTGTGCCACAGGGAAGGCACATTACATCAAGGTCTTCTCCGATAGTAGCAGAGAAGAGGAGGAGTAGGAGGAGATAGAGGCAGGAGGCAGCAACGCAGCGCAGAGGGGAGATCATCTGCCACCTCCACCACCAGGAGCGGGAGGTGTAGCGTTTGCACCTGACGGGGAAGCCCTTGCTTCTTTGCGAGGGGTTCCCAAATACTTGACACTGCGTGTCTGAGGCACTGTGCGGGGACAACGTGTTTCAATATTAGAGGACAATGGGGCTACCCACAATTTTATTAATGCCTAGTTGCTAGAGCAGAGGGGCATACCAACGGGGAGATTTGATGGATTTTCGATGCTAGTTCCAGGGGACAGGATCATGCAGTGTGCCAGGTATGCGTCGACCTTGGCAGTGACTATGGGGAATTACACCATGACAGATCACTTCTTCGTGGTGGACATTCCAGTCACCAACGTGATACTGGGGGTGCAGTGGTTGATCACACTGGGGAAGGTCACCATTGATTGGGAGACCTTGGAGATGGAGTGGATGGATAAGAAGACCGGGAGGCACAGGAAGATTCGGGGTATGCACACCTACCCAACACAGACAATTTCAGCACACCGGATGGAGGCAGATTTCCGGAAGGGAGACATAAAGTGGGCAATGGAGTTACGTGTTTCAAAGGCAGGATCTACAGGGCAGGTCGTACACCTAGATGTACAGTCCATTTTAGACAGGTATGCCACGGCTTTTGGAGAGATGCCACCAGGGCAGCCGCCAGATCGGGGATTTGAGCACACGATTGAGCTGGAGCAGGGTATCCAGGCTGTCATCACTACACCCTATAGGCATCCTAAGGCCTACTGGGATGAGATTGGGAGGGCCATCCATGAGCTCTTAGCTCTTGGGCACATCCGTCCTAGCACTAACCCCTTTGCTTCTTCAGTGGTATTGGTGAAGAAGAAGGACGACACACTGAGGATGTGCATTGATTACCGGGCCCTAAACAAGAAGACCATGAAGAACCGGTACCCCATCCCACGGATAGATGAGTTGATGGATGAGCTGAGGGGATCAAAGTTCTTCTCGAAGATTGATTTGAGATTCGAATACCATCAGATTCGCGTGAGGGAGCAGGATATTCCCAAGACCGCTTTCAGATGTCATTATGGTCATTGAGTTTTTAGTGATGCCTTTTGGGTTGACCAATGCTCCAGCCACATTTCAGTCATGCATGAATCACATCTTCTGCAGTCACTTGAGGAAGTTTGTGTTAGTGTTTTTTGATGACATCTTGATTTACAACAGGACATGGGAGGAGCACCTATAGCATATTGAGGTTGTATTGCGCATATTGGAGGACCAACAATTTTATGCTAAGCTCTCCAAATGCGAGTTTGGGCTGACAGAGATGCTCTACTTGGGGCACATCATTGGGGTGGACGGAGTGAGGGTCCGCGAGGAGAAGATTAGGGCCATCAGGGATTGGCCAGAGCCGAAGAATGTGCCGGAGCTCCAAGGGTTTGTGGGTATCTGCACCTACTACCGGAAGTTCATCAAGGGATTTTCCCAACTTGTTGCACCCATTACAAACCTTACCAAAAAGGAGGCATTCAGTTGGACGGATACAACGCAGAGGGCCTTCGACAAACTCAAGGAGGTGATGAGCAGCTGTCCGGTTTTGGCATTGCCAGATTTTACACAGCCCTTTGTCCTAGAGTGTGATGCATCAAGGGAGGGGATAGGCGTGGTTTTGATGCAAGGAGGCCACCCCATAGATTTCGAGAGCTGGAAGTTATTGCCACGTGAGAGGTTGTATGCTATATACGACAAGGAGATGTTGGCCATCATGCATGCATTGGCCAAGTTTCAGCAGTACCTAGTGGGGAACAGGTTCAGAGTGAGGAAAGACCACAACAACCTCCAATTCTTTCTAGAGCAGAAGCAGTTGCAGGAGAGGTAGCAAAAGTGGGTCAGTAAGATCCAAGCATATGATTTTGACATCGAGTATGTCAAGGGCAAGAACGGCGTGGTGGCCGATGCACTTTCACGCAGACCAACAACATTGTCCTTGATGAGTTTGGACACAGACTGGAGGGCTCAACTTCTGGTAGAGTACTTCAAGGACTGTTTTTCCTGCGAGGTGTTGGACGGGTAGGTTACAGATGATAGGTACAAGGTGATGGATGAGGTGATCTACTTCAGGGACAGGATCTTCTTGACCGAGAGCTCCAGGCTCAAGGAGAAGATATTGCACGCCTCACATGACTCGCCATTATCAGGCCACTAGGGGTTCACCAAGACCTATAGGGCCATCAGAGAGAGGTTCTCGTGGAAGGGCCTCAAGGAGGACGTGCTCCGACATGTCAGGGAGTGCGAAGTTTGCCAGTGCAACAAGGGGGAGATGAACCATCCGGTGGGGTTACTGCAGCCTCTTCCCATACTTGAGGGGAAATGGGAGAGTATTTTGATGGATTTCATCACAAGGTTGCCCACTGTACAGGGCAAGGATTGCATATTTGTAGTCGTTGATCGACTGACAAAGTATGCACATTTCTTCGCCATATTAGCACGTTACATTGCAGCACAGGTGGCGGAGTTATTCTTCAAGGATGTTTTCAGATTGCATGGTCTCCCAAAGACCATTGTCAGTGATAGGGATAGCCGCTTCATGGGTGGGTTTTGGTAGGAGCTTTTCTGACTGGTGGGAACTGAGTTGACCCTGAGTACTAGTTACCACCCACAGACAGATGGACAGACTGAGATAGTGAATAAGTGGTTGGAAGGCTACTTGCGTAACTATGTCAGCGGACAACAAAAGGCATGGTTACGATTGTTGCACTTGGGGGAGTACTGTTACAACACCACTCATCATATGTCTATCAGTATGTCTCCATTTTATGCTTTATATGGGTATCATGCTTTATCTTTTGCGGACATGATGTTGGTGTTAGCAAGGCCCTTAGGGCCAAGGATTGGATCCAAGAGAGTCAGGATATACTCCGAGATCTTAAGGATAACATAGCTACAACACAGAATCAGCAAGAGTTGTATGCCGATAGGAGACGTGTTGAGAGACAGTTCGAGGTAGGGGACTTGGTCTACCTACGTGTTGACGGGAAAATATGTCCGGCCAACAGTAGGGGATCTCCCCGGTGGAAAGTCCCAATTAGACCTTGAACCGTTTGGAATAGGGATCCCGTTCGGGGTGTGGGTCCGGCTATCGCTTAAGTCACCTTCCCTTTGGTCTCAAAAGAACTCGATTGAACCTGCGGACACACACTTATTCACACGATTACAAGATACGTGATTGATGCATTAAACCTGTATACAACACTATGCGTAGCGAGACAATTCATAAAGCGTATACGCCGAAGGAGGTGTCGTTAGCAACACATCTTTGGGGTTATGCTTGCAAGCTATTCTGACCACAAAAGAAATAGTTCTTTATGGCGAGATGCCCCTTTACTTCCTGAAAGATAAAACGAAATGCTAATAAACAAAGTCATTAACATCCATTAAGCAAGCAATATAAACTGAACATCATTAACACGAGTACAGAAAACCATAATGCATAAAATGATGTCGATAAGAGTGCAGCTTCATTAATCAAAAGATGTTTGAAACTGTATAAGAAATACTCACAGTGTTCGCACAACAAAACACATCAGATTCAAAAGAAGTTTTAACAGCTATTGGTATTCATATGCACAAAAGTGTTGTCTTTCAATACAATGCTGTATAGCTCTCGAGTCTCTAAAAAAAAAGATCCCATTACATTTTCCACGGAGGGAGTTTTATATAACAAAACTTGCTCTTTGGGCTTCCTGACTCTTCGCCTGCCTGCCTGTTGAGTTGCCTTGCGACCCGGAGGGAGACTGCGACCTGCGACCTGGCTGGTGATTGCGACCTGCGACCTGGCTGGGCGGTGCGACCTGCGACCTACTGCCACTGGGCTATGAAGATGAGCGCGCAATTGTGAGGTCAGGGGCATCAATCTGTTGTTCTTTGAGGAAGTCTTGCCAGGTCTGATACTCTGCTGTTATGGGAGAAACGAGAGGGACCTCTTCTTTCAACCGATGCATGCATTCCAAAGCATTTGGGACTAGAGTTTCCTTTTTTTGTGAGATCTGGTTGGAAAGAGAGGCGAGCTTGGTGTAAATCCATACTGGCGTAACAAGAAACTGACCCAGCTTTTCTCGTGACGTTGCAAGATCAAGAGCGGTAGCAGCTTGCTTGATGGGCTGCAGAAATGACTGGATCTCTTGATCTATTTGTTCCCAGGTTTTCTCCTCGTCCAACGCTCCCAGCGAAGGAATATGGTGAAGGTTATGCATCAAGTCGATGCCGCTGATCAAGTGTTCATATGCAGACATTACTTTGTCTAAATCCTTGGACAGCTTATCCTTGGATTGCATTTTCATACGAATTTGGACTTTGGCATCTTGCGTATGAATCCAATCCTTCTTTGGCAAATGCTCAGGAACCTGAGGGTACTGCACTGTCCAGTCCATCATCCTGTCCAAGGCAACTGAGGCCTCCTTCAGCTGCTCGTGTTTCTGCTTAGTTTCCGCTCGTGCTCTTACCAGCAGGGCGACTGTTTGTTTTATGGTGAACATTTCCCCATACACTTGCCTCATGGTCGCCTCTAATACATCACACTCCTTTAGAATGGCAAGTGGAACTTCATTAACAGGGGGAGTTTTGCTTCGAAGTTGTTGAACCTCCTCTTTCAATGCAGTCCTCTCCTGTTCTACCCTTTTCTCCCGCTGTTCTACTTCTTGTAGTCTATTTTGTAGAGAAACGATCTCTCTACTCATTCTAGTGACATTTTCTTCCGTGGCCGCAGCGAAAGCTGTGCCAGCTGATGCTATCATTACGAGATTAGTCCTAGTATTAAGGACTATGTCTTTGCCGGTTGCGACCGTGGATGTGGCGGAAGGATTTTGCGCCAAGCTTCTTCTTTTCTCTTGTCGGATTTTGAAGGAGAATTGATCGAATGTGAGCCTGGTGAGGTCGAATACCTCCTCCTCTTGTCCCTGGGAGGAGCTGGCATCAGAGAGCGGGGCTCGTGTACTGACTAGAGGTACCTCAAGGGGAGATACCTCGATGTCTTCTAGCATTTCATCCTCTTCTCCTTTCTTCTTCTTTTCCTCCTTTTCCCTTTATAGGCGTTCTGCTTCCACCCTCTCATGTTCTTTCTTCTGCCTGAGCTCCGCTTCTGCTGCTGCTTCTATTTTGGCTTTCCTCTTCTGTTCGGCTTCTGCAGCTAGCTCTGCGTTCTTCTGGCGGTCAGCTTCTGCTTTGTCTAGCTCTTCCTTGAGTGCCCGCTCTACTGCAGCCTTCGCCTCTTTTTCCTCCTTTTCCTTCTTGGCCTCTTCGGCCTGCTTCTTCTTCTGTTCTGCCTTTAGGCTCTTCTTGCGTTTATCCTCGTCCTCTTTCATTTTCTTTTCTCTCTCTTGCTGGGCTTTGGCCTCTATCTCTCTCTGTTGGGTAGAGGTACCTTGCCCTGTACTGGTCCGAGGCTTTTTAGCTAGAGAGGAAGAAGCACCTCCTAATTTATGACTCCTTTCTTCCAAGGTTTGGTCATCCGGGTCTTCTTGGCCAGAGTCTGCCCCCGGAGCAAGTTGTCTATCTACATTGTACCAGTTCCTTCTTTCATTTTCTCCTGGGCGTTCAACATGCTGATAGTTCCATTTGAATTTAGCCTTCTTGCATTGTTCAGGAACTATCTGCTCCGGGTCGTATGTTCGGTATTCTAAAGCCCTAAAGTGATAACTTTTCATCTCTTCTCCCTCTGCCTCTACCTCTCTGAAGTCTTTCACTGTGTATGCGTCGATAGTGAGGGTAGTGCGGGCCACGACTTCTTCTTACCTTTGGACAGGACCCTGGAGAAACCCGAGGACATTTGGAAGCAGACCTCTTGCATGAGCACTTTGTTCGTAACAAAATGAGGCATAGCATGTGGTGCCCTGAACGAGCCAAAGACTCGGATGAATGTATATTCGGCGAAAGGAAACCAATGTGCCACTTGGCTTAGCGTCTCCCTGGCTCGCCAAGACATGCAAGGGGCGTCTTGGCTGAATAATTTTCTGTATAGAGCGGGGATGAATACTTGGGAGATTGGCTCTATATCTTGTTTATACCTGGATTCCCCAAAACACCTTGGTTTTTAGATGAATTTCACGGGTCTGTGTGGGATCCTAGTTATGTGCCCATCCTTCAAAATGCAACATCGAACAAATGGCATCCAATAAATAAGAGGCCATATATAATTCTGAAGGAATTCCTTCATCTAGTACCAATGCGGAGGATAAATTTGTATGCATGGAGGTCATCAATATGTTAGCCCAGTTGAAGCGGGTGCCATGCACTGTGACATATTCCATGAGATTTTCCCATGTGTCGTTGAAGGTGGTGGCATCGGGGCGCTCGTACAATCTGCAAAGCATGGCAGCTACCAATTTATATACTTTTCTCAAGCTCGCCACTGGGTATTCCTGGTCTTTCTTGACCTTAAACTTCTCAGGCTCCTCCCACCATTACCTTATAGTGTCAACTACAGGAACTGCCTGAGAAATGGCCCAGTCTTCTGTGAATTCTTCTTCTCGCTCAGGCAAAGAGTAATACACATGGGCATCTGAGCCTTTGAGCATTGCGAAAGCCTTGCCTTCACTGTCTCTGATCACAAACTTCTTGGGATCCGTTTTCTGTAAAATCCAATCTATCACCTCTGGGCACGGGAATATGGCCGGGTGAGCACCTACGAGATGTAGCTTGGACCTTTTACCTGTAAATATATCTCTTGATCCAGGATATCTTCTGGGAATTCTGTTTTGGCGAACTCCGCTTACACTTGGTACCATCGCATGTTGTCCCCTTTGGAAAATGTGAAAAGAGTATCTCTGTATGTCGGGGGTGGGGACATTGGCATGTCCATCTCCACATCTTCCACTACCAAGTGCTTGTCTTTATTTCGGGACACTGGAGGTCCCATGTCGCTGGAATCCGAGAGGACAGGTATACACTCCAAATCTGCTTCAAATTCACCTGTCATATTCATGAAAGATTCCCAAGATAAGAAAGACGCCATGATGATATAAGACCGATTACAGTTTATTAATTACTTCAACTGAGACACAAGAAAAATTGACTAAATGGCCTACTGGGTCGCGGGGTTGCAGGTTGTAAGAAAATGGCCAAGGTGCGACCTTGCGACTGGGTCGCAGGGTCGCAGGGTCGCGGGGTTGTGGATTGTGAAAAAATATGAAAATGCGACCTTGCGACCTTGCGATTGGGTTGCTGGGTCGTGGGGTCGCAAATTTCAGGAAAAAGCAGAAATGCGACCTTGTGACCTTGCGCTTGGTCCCTGGGTCGCAAATTTCGGGAAAAAGCGGAAATGCGACCTTGCGACCTTGCGACTTGGTCGCTGGGTCGCTGGGTCGTAAATTGTGGGAAAATGGAAAAGGTGCGATCTTGCGACCTTGCGACTGAGTCGATGGGTCACGGGGTCGCAAGTTGCGAGAAAACAGAGAGAATGCGACCTTGCGACCTGGCGACTAGGTTGCAGGGTCGCAAGTTGCGCTAGGGCTTGGCAAGGGGTTTTGGGCACGCGCGGTGTGGAGTTGTTTTCCATTTAACTGGAAAAATACAAGGCTAAAAGGGTCCAGACAGAGTCAAGGGATAGCTTTTGGAGTAGGGAACAAGCCATGAGAAGCTGGATAAGAAATTGTGATGAGTTGGGCAAGTGTGGTGAAAACTGGAATCAGAAGGAAACCCTAAGCAAGAAATGAAAACAATGGGTGAGGCAAATGAAAATTTAAAGGCTGGGGAATGCAGGGATTTGGCAAGAATAATCAAAAGGGAAACAACAGGAGGAAAAATGGAAACTTACCCGGGAAAATTATGCTCCATTCGACCTGTCAGAGCCGTTTTTTCTATCTGCTGCATATGCGAAATGCGACCTAGGGACCTCCAATATATAAAAGGGTCGCACGTGCGGGCATTTAATGAGGTCGCAAGGTCGCACGTTGAGGTGGTTCGTGGGGAATGCGACCTTGCGACCTTGCGACCTGGTGACCTTAGGGTTGTGGGTCATAGTTTTCTACAAATTTAGGATTTGCGACTCAGCGACCTAGTCTTCCTGACTTTTTACTTAGCTTTTCTTTGTGCTCAAGGGGCTCCAAAAAATTTTAAAGTTGGGGGTTTTTTGGAGGGTGTTTTAGAGGCTACAAAAAATGGCGATTCACTGGATGAAATCAGAGTCTCTGTCGATGGTTAGCCTTGGAGGAGGGAGGGAGGGGCCTTCGCTAGTTGTTCCTTTTACCTTAAGGTCAACACTGCCTAGCCCTTTTCCACCTTGCGATGTTGCTTGGCCTGCTGGCTCGTTTGGGTGCTGGTAAACCGAATTTCATTTCTTCAGGTCTCAGGACCGAAAGGGTTGGAGAACTCCAGGTGGCTACAGGGTCCAGTACGATTATTTTGTCCTCATCGTGTTGCTCTGCTGCCAGTGAACCTCTCGGTCCCAGTGGAGTCACTGCCTAGGAATCGTGAACGTTGCTCCGTTGCCAGCGAGCCTGGTCAGTACCCCAGAGGAGTCGTTACATCACCTCTCTACGCAGGAAGCCTTTCTCAATCCTTTACCCTTTAACAGTGTGTTATTTCACTTATTTTGAATGTGCCTGAGGCACTTATTTAGATGTGCTCGTGGCACTTATTTGAGATGGGCAATTTTTTTTGCCTGGGTGGATGAGGGATCCCAACTTATTTTACTTGCAGAGAGGTTGCTCCTGGTCCGGTATGAGGATTTTGGTTTTTCTTGGATGCCCTGACGTAGCATGGAGTACCTCTGCTCCCTTCCGATCTAGTTACCACTGCATCGCACTTTCTTTTGCAGACACCCTCTCAAACTTGCTAGGTGGGCTCCCCGCCTGATGGCTTGAGCTAGATCATGTGCTGCCTCTAGGTGTCGGTAGCAAACAAGCTTTTACCACCTTCGTGTTTATCAGGAAAAGGCCTTCCATCAGCATAGAACTTGTTGCAGTGTGCCAATTGCGTGGCTCTAACAAGTCCTTCCGCTTTTATAATTTTTTATTTTTTATTTTTTTGACAAAAGGAACTAAAATGGAAACTATGGTACAAGGATAAGGTAGCCCCTAAGGACTACTAAGTGAAGTAATGTTTGAGGTCATTCCCGTTTACCGGGAGGACCTCAACTCTTCCCTCAAGAGTTTGCAGTCTAAACGTGTGGGGACCTGATTTTTCTTTAACTTGGAAAGGACCTGTCCACAGGGCTTGGAACTTGGAATGTTTTCCCTTTTCTTTGTGAGCTTTATCCCACTTCAGGACCAGGTCTCCTATCTCAAATTTTTTATTCCCTGTGAACTTTATATCAAACCATCTCTTGATTTGGCTTTGGTGGATGGCGAAATTTTCCCGGGTTTTTTGTCTTTCTTCCTCCAACTTCAGCAGGGTGTTGATTCGAGTCTGCAAGGTAGGGCATGGGGTACCATGACATTCTTGGGACAGTTGAAGGGCAGGGAGAGATAAATGGGGAGGAAGAACAAATTCTTTTCCATACACGAGAAAATATAAAGAGGTGCCTAAGGAGGACTTGGGCGTGACACGGTTGGCCCAGAGTGCATTGTGAAGAGCGTTGTGCCAGTTGCGGTGGTGGGATAGCGGAGTCTTCTTAATGATGCAGATAAGATTTTTGTTAGTTGACTCAGCTAACCCATTTCCTTGGGGATATTAATCTGTAGAATGTTTAAGAAAAATACCGTTTTCCAGAGTAAAATCATATAATTTAAAAGATGAAAAGTAAGTTGCATTATCAAAAACCAAGGAAGTTGGAACGCCAAACCTGGTGATGATGGAATGAGTGACGAACTCTATTACCTCTTGATCATTGATTTGGCGTAAAGGTGCTGCTTCGACCCACCTGGTGAAATAATTAGTAGCAGTAAGAATATACCGGTGTTGCTTGGAGGAGTGAGGTATGATTTCACCAATGACGTCCAAACCCCATTGTTGAAAGGGTTCCTCCATCATACCGATCTGTTCTCCAAAGGCCGTGCTTCCTGCCTTGTAAATTTTTGGCAGACCAGTGCACTGACATATGCAGCGCGATCTCTCAAAAGGGTTGGCTGGCTGGCAGTATCCTCAATGCTAAAGACATTCCTATGGGCGGCGGTACGCCCGCAAAATGACCTCACCGGTCCGCTCTGTGCTTGGCTTCCCGAGATTTCTGCAAGGTCACATGTTGCTCCAAGCGTAGCATGACTCCATCGTAATGTTTCTGAAAGCTTGGACATGGATTCCACGGGTAAGATGCAAATGAGTCTACGCATTGCCGGCAGGGGTCCAGGACGCCCGGCCAAGTGATCCTCAAATGTCGTAGCACAGGTAGGGGCCTAATCACCAGGCACACTATCCCTCGATACAAGCCGATTTCCTCGGTTCTGACTCCTCTTCAACTCCATGTGAACTTTCAGCCTCCGCAGCCATTTGGCATAATCCTTGTCCTTTAACGGTGTGTGCTGGTTTAAACTCTAAATCATACTCTTGCAGGCACGCCACCCAGTTGCCTCGCCTCTCGCCTAGCTCTTGCTGCACAAACAGTGAGCGGACCGCCGGGTGAGGGACGAAAACCGTGACATGGTTTTTCAAAATGTATGGCCTGAAATGTTTGACCGCCTTGTAGACTGCATAAGCTTGCTTTTCGATTTCAGGGTCCGCGAAATCCGATATGAATTTACTTGACAAAATTGGATTTTTCCCAAGAAAGATTGCATTGCTTTCTTACTACCTCGTGGGGAATCCGGGGTAATGGCTTTCGCCCGTCCCTGATCTTACAACAATGCCTTGCTTAGTTATAATGTGGCCCAACAAATTTCCTTCCGCCACAACAAAAACACTCTTCTTCGAGTTAAGTGAGATCTCGTACTTCCTGCACCTCTCGAAGAATTGCTTGAGGTGGCGTAAATGATCACCCCAGTGTTTCGAAAACACAGTGACGTCGTCCAAATAGACTACCACGCTCTGCCCTATCAAACCACGGAAAGCTATATCCATGGCCCGTTGGAAAGTTGCCCCCGCGTTTATCAATCCAAAAGGCATGCGCCTGAAAGCGAACGTTCCCCATTTGGTCCGAAAGGTAGTTTTCAATCTGTCCGGCTCAGCTACCAGCACCTAGTTGTAACCAGAGAACCCATCCAATAAGGAGAACATCTCAGATCCAGACAGAGCTTGCAATATTTGTTCCATAGGTGGCACCGGGTAATTGTCTTTATTTGAGGCCCAATTCAAATTCCGGAAATCTACACATAAGCGGATCTTACCAGACTTCTTCCGTACCGGGACCAAATTTGACACCCATGTGGAGTGACGAACTTTGAAGATGATGCGTGCATCCAACAGCTTTTTAAGTTCTTTCAGGATCATCGGTTCCAAAGTAGGATGCACTTTTCTGAGCTTCTGTTGGAACAGTTTCACGCCTTCCTTCATGGGTATCACATGCTGAATAATCCGAGTATCGTACGTACGTAAATCATCATACGTCTAAGCAAATACGTCTCGATACTTCCGAAATAGTTGGGTAAAGGCCTGCGTCTCTTCGTCAGTACAGTCTTTCCCAAGGTTAACGAACTTCCGGTTCTCATCTGATCCCAAGTTCACTTGTCGATGAGCCAATATGGAACTTTGTACTTTGGTATTTGGGGGACCGCGGAAACGGCTTTGCAGATCAAAGAGCTTTTCAAGTGACACTATCCCCTTGGGCATGGGGTTCTCCTTGCGTTGGTCATGCTCTTCCTGCAAAGCTTGGTCGTGATCCGCCTCATCAATTGTTGCGTCTTTGAATACTTCAGTGTTTAGCATAAATTCCAATATCTGTTGATCATCATCAAAAACGCGTAAATTAGTAATATTATCTGGCACGAAGGGTCTATATATAACTTCAATAGAAAAGCCATCCCTCAAAGGGGTAAATCTAGTAGCAGCATTAGCCAGAGTATCGGCTGCTGCATTGTGCATTCTAAGAACAGGATTTAATTCCAAACGCATCGAAAGCAGAAATAAGACGCCATACCTCCTGTTGATACGCTTTTAAATGTGGAGACAAACAATGAATGGTATTGCGTACCTGCCGAGTAATGATCTCGGAGTCTCCAATGACTTGTAAGCACCTTACCTTTAAATCCAATGTCTTCTTGAGTCTGAGGATTAGAGCGCTTCATATTCAGCAGTATTGTTGGTGCACTGGAACTCAAGCCGACACGATATCAAGAATTTGTTCTTTTGAGAGTCTAGCAAGATGCAGCCCGCACCAGCTCCGTCGTGGGTTTTGGAACCGTCATAGTACAGGGTCTACACGTCATTTTCTTGCTCCTTTGGGGTTGTAGTTTGGGGCAGGACTTCAGTTTGGTGTGAGACGGGAGTGGCTTGGTCTTCCGCGACGAGTGTTAGTTCAGACTGGATCTCGAGATCTACTGGAGACTGAGGAGGATGATAACATCCGAAAATGGCTTCCAAGAAGCACATGCCAAGCTCCTCCTAGGCAAAACTGATGGGTTCGTTAGTAGCATCCAAATCAGTCACAGTATATTTCATATATGGTTCGCTTTCTACCCTGATTTGGTTATTTCGACCCTTGTAAGGAAGCCACAGGTGGGACCAGTCAGTGGCAAAATACCCTTGCAGCTTGCTGGACCAGTCTCTGCTGAGTAATAGGCTGTAGGCTTCCGGAATGTCAACAACCACAATGTCAATACATTGGTGGACTCTAGAATCGGATGAAAGGCGGATGATGACGTTATTTAGCTCTCCTACAGCTGGCACCTGCGATATGTCAAGTTGGATGATCCTCGCGTCAGTTTTCTCCGGGCGGATGTTCCGCTTCTTACAAACTGATAGGGGCATGATGTTTGTGGACGCACCGGAGTCAACTAGATAGTTATGGACGTTGAAGTTGAAAATCTCAAAAGATAACAGGAAGGGAGGAGTAGATCCCCTGGAATTTGCATTGATGGCGTTCACAATAGACTGAACACTCGGACTTGCTTGCGCGGATGTATTGCTCACAGGTTTTGTAGTTGAGGTATTGGCGAAGGCTTTAAGAATGAGTTCTCGTTGATTTGTGATGCGGGCAAGCTCGTATAGGGAGATGTTAGCTCTGGTTTTCTTCATGTCCTCTACAATGTTATAAGCGGAATCAAATTGAGGACAAGGCTCGGTAGTGGTTTTGGGGGACCCCACCGGGAGCTTGCTCTTTTGATTTGCTCGGGTGTTGTTATTGGTGGGCTTCTCAGGGGCAGCTTGTTGTTCATTCCTCGGGGGGAGGATTTTCCTTAAGAAATCCCTTTTCTTCTCCTCAAAGGATGGTTCGGGAACCAGTCCTTTGCTCCTAAGGCTGTAGTTTCTTACGGGTTGGGCCTTAGGATTGTCTGCCATCTTGATGTCAGTGACGGTAAGATTGTTGTCCCCGCGGATAATATCAAATGCAAGAACTGAGGACCCTGGTTCCTCATCCGGGGGCAACTCCTCATCATGGTCGGAAGCATCATCCTCCCCCGCATCCCTTGGGGTTTGATCATCCAGAAGCTGATTTACCACTGCCGTCATGTTGTCGATCCATTGTGGGCATGTTTTTTCAGAGTGGGCAGCCTGGTGGAAAGAACAGAAGTTATCTTTTCCTATTTCTTCCACGTTAAGAACAGTGTTCGGGTTGGACAGGGGTCGGTTGGTGTTGGGGTTGCTCTTTCTGAAAAAGGGCTTAGGTGCCTTGGTGCTAGTCATGGATTCTATACCCTTCCTCTTCAAGTCGGAGACTTCATTTGTCAATAGCTTGAGGGTCTTTGCTATACTCTCGAAGTCGAAAGCATCTTTCTCTTTATCCGTGGTTTTGTTTGTGGAGGACTGACCCTTTTTTGTGATTGGTTTGTGGTCATCTCTCCCCTCGTGATCAATGGCTCCTATAGAAAGCATGTCTCTCTCTACAGCGAGGGCGACTGCGTAGTTTGCTGCAAGGGTGGGCCAAGCTTCGCGTTTTACGAAGACGGCAATATCCCTAGGGAGAGCTTTCGTATAGTAGTCTATGGTGATAGAGTCGTCCAATGCCAGGTTGGGGGGAAACTTTTGCAGTATGGTGGCGAAGCGCTGGTTGAAGTCTCTAACCTTCTCCTTCTTATGGCACTTAATGGTGCTTAACTCTGTAAGGAGCATGGAAGGGGTTTTGTCTTCTGAAAATTTCTGCAGGAATACGCAACGGAACTGGTCCCATGACGTAATGGAGGCACTTGGGAGGGAGCGGTACCAGGTGGCCGCTTTGATTTCAAGAGTGTGCGGAAAAAGGCGACAAGCAACGTCATATGTTTGAACCCTCATGATTTGCAAGGAAAGATAGACGCTGCTTATATGATCCTCAGCCAAGGTGCCTTTCTCGGGATCGAACTTGGGGAGATGTTTCTCAGGGTGCCTAGGCAGGTCGTGGAGGGGGCCCAAAAGATCTAACGGGGACTAGGCCATCCAAGCAAGTGGTTGCACTCTCCTAGCCTGTTGGTGGTGCCTGATCTCAGGCTCGGATTCACTCCTCGTACCTGACACCGATGCTTCTCCCTCATGGTGAGAGTGTTCGTCTTGATGTCTCCCACGGTTGGCCATGTTTCTAAGGTACCCCCAATTGTAAATAGGTGGCCTATTTGGGTTTGGGCGGCAGTGGTTGGCACGGTGTCCTTGGCCATGGCCTCTATCTCCTCTACCTCCAGCCCCACGACCTCTGTTTTCCTCACCTTCATTTCTACGGGCTCTATTCCCCTCTCCTTCATTTCTGCGGGCTCTATTTCCCTCGCCTTCATTCCTGCGGCTCTATTTCCCTCGCCATCGTTCCCTCGGCCTCTATCTTCATCACCTTCCCCAGGTGGGGGAAGCACTTGGTTGTTGTTCTGTTGGGCTTGGTTGGGCTGGGGGTCAGGCAAAGGTTTAGTAATGCCAAAATCGTCTTCGCCTATTTGGAGTTCAGGAATCGATTCGTTGTTCTGGATAGCAGTGGCAAGGTCTTCGACCATGAGATTCACCAACTGAGGTATGGAACTCACTAGTGCACCATTACGAGTGAGGTTTTCAGTAGGGGTCCTATTATGGGTTAAGAAATTCATGATTGGGGCATATCGCAAATCCCTGATGAGATTGCGGGCAGCTGAGCGCAAGGCTCTCAACTGTTCTCTGGTAATTTCATAATATGGAACCTCCTCCCCTGGGATGTCTTCCAAAGGGGGAGGGATAGGATCGTCGTTTATGACCTCCCCATGGGGAGTTTGTGATGGAATGTTGGTTGTATGTTGGGAGGATGCCATTCAGGCCCTCCTTCTAGCGCCAAATCTGTTGACGGGAAAATATGTCCGGCCAACAGTAGGGGATCTCCCCGGTGGAAAGTCCCAATTAGACCTTGAACCGTTTGGAATAGGGATCCTGTCCGGGGTGTGGGTCCAACTACCGCTTAAGTCACCTTCCCTTTGGTCTCAAAAGAACTCGATTGAACTTGCGGACACACACTTATTCACACGATTACAAGATACGTGATTGATGCATTAAACCTGTATACAACACTATGCGTAGCGAGACAATTAATAAAGCATATACGCCGAAGGAGGTGTCGTTAGCAACACATCTTTGGGGTTATTCTTGCAGGCTATTCTGACCACAAAAGAAATAGTTCTTTATGGCGAGATGCCCCTTTACTTCCTGAAAGATAAAACGAAATGCTAATAAACAAAGTCATTAACATCCATTAAGCAAGCAATATAAACTGAACATCATTAACACGAGTACAGAAAACCATAATGCATAAAATGATGTCAATAAGAGTGCAGCTTCATTAATCAAAACATGTTTGAAACTGTATAAGAAATAATCATAGTGTTCGCACAGCAAAACACATCAGATTCAAAAGAAGTTTTAACAGGTATCTCTATTCATATGCACAAGAGTGTTGTTTTTCAATACAATGTTGTATAGCTCTTGAGTCTCCAAAAAAAAAGATCCCATTATATTTTCCCCGGAGGGAGTTTTATATAACAAAACTTGTCCTTTGGGCTTCCTGACTCTTCGCCTGCCTGCCTGTTGAGTTCCCTTGCGACCCGGAGGGAGACTCAGACCTGCGACCTGGCTGGTGATTGCGACCTGCGACCTACTGCCACTGGGCAATGAAGATGAGCGCGCAATTGTGCAGTCAGGGGCATCAATCTGTTGTTCTTTGAGGAAGTCTTGCCAGGTCTGATACTCTGTTGTTGTGGGAGAAACGAGAGGGACCTCTTCTTTCAACCGATCCATGCATTCCAAAGCATTTGGGACTAGAGTTTCCTTTTTCTGTGAGATCTAGTTGGAAAGAGAGGTGAGCTTAGTGTAAATCCATACTGGCGTGACAAGAAACTGACCCAGGTTTTCTCGTGACGCTGCAAGATCAGGAGCGGCAGCAACTTGCTTGATGCGCTGCAGAAATGACTGGATCTCTTGATCTACTTGTTCCCAGGTTTTCTCCTCGTCCAATGCTCCCAACGAAGGAATATGGTGAAGGTTATGCATCGAGTCGATGTCGTTGATCAAGTGTTCATATGCAGACATTACTTTGTATAAATCCTTGGACAGCTTATCCTTGGACTGCATTTTCATACGAATTTGGACTTTGGCATCTTCCGTATGAATCCAATCCTTCTTTGGAAAATGCTCAGGATCCTGAGGGTACTGCACTGTCCAGCCCATCATCCTGTCCAAGGCAACTGAGGCCTCCTTCAGCTGCTCGTGTTTCTGCTTAGTTTCCGCTTGTGCTCTTACCAGCGGAGCGACTGTTTGTTTTATGGTGAACATTTCCCCATACACTTGCCTCATGGTCGCCTCTAATACATCGCACTCCTTTAGAATGGCAAGCGGAACTTCATTGATAGGGGGAGTTTTGCTTCGGAGTTGTTGAACCTCCTCTTTCAATGCAGTCCTCTCCTGTTCTGCCCTTTTCTCTCGTTGTTCTGCTTCCTGTAGTCTATTTTGTAGAGAAACGATCTCTCTACTAATTCTAGTCACATTTTCTTCCGTGGCCGCAGCGAAAGTTGTGCCAGCTAATGTTATCATTACGGGATTAGTCCTAGTATCAAGGACTATGTCTTTGCCGGTTGCAACCGTGGATGTGGCGGAAGGATTTTGCGCCAGGCATCTTCTTTTCTCTTGTCGGATTTTGAAGGAGAATTGATCGAATGTGAGCCTGGTGAGGTCGAATACCTCCTCCTCTTGTCCCTGGGAGGAGCTGGCATCAGAGAGCGGGGCTCGTGTACTGACTAGAGGTACCTCAAGGGGAGATACCTCGATGTCTTCTAGCATTTCATCCTCTTCTCCTTTCTTCTTCTTTTCCTCCTTTTCCCTTTATAGGCGTTCTGCTTCCACCCTCTCATGTTATTTCTTCTGCCTGAGCTCCGCTTCTGCTGCTGCTTCTATTTTGGCTTTCCTCTTCTGTTCGGCTTCTGCAGCTAGCTCTGCGTTCTTCTGGCGGTCAGCTTCTGCTTTGTCTAGCTCTTCCTTGAGTGCCCGCTCTACTGCAGCCTTCGCCTCTTTTTCCTCCTTTTCCTTCTTGGCCTCTTCGGCCTGCTTCTTCTTCTGTTCTGCCTTTAGGCTCTTCTTGCGTTTATCCTCGTCCTCTTTCATTTTCTTTTCTCTCTCTTGCTGGGCTTTGGCCTCTATCTCTCTCTGTTGGGTAGAGGTACCCTGCCCTGTACTGGTCCGAGGCTTTTTAGCTAGAGAGGAAGAAGCACCTCCTAATTTATGACTCCTTTCTTCCAAGGTTTGGTCATCCAGGTCTTCTTGGCCGGAGTCTGCCCCTGGAGCAAGTTGTCTATCTGCATGGTACCAGTTCCTTCTTTCATCTTCTCCTGGGCATTCAACATGCTGATAGTTCCATTTGAATTTAGCCTTCTTGCAATGTTCAGGAACTATCTGCTCTGGGTCGTATGTTCGGTATTCTAAAGCCCTAAAGTGATAACTTTTCATCTCTTCTCCCTCTGCCTCTACCTCTCTGAAGTCTTTCACTGTTTATGCGCCGATAGTGAGGGGTAGCGCGGGCCACGGCTTCTTCTTACCTTTGGACAGGACCCTGGAGAAACCCGAGGACATTTGGAAGTAGACCTCTTGCATGAGCACTTTGTCCGTAACAAAACGCGGCATAGCATGTGGTGCCCTGAACGAGCCAAAGACTCGGATGAATGTATATTCGGCGAAAGGAAACCAATGCGCCACTTGGCTTAGCGTCTCCCTGGCTTGCCAAGACATGCAAGGGGCGTCTTGGCCGAATAATTTTCTGTATAGAGCAGGGATGAATACTTGGGAGATTGGCTCTATATCTTGTTTATACTTGGATTCCCAAAACACCTTGGTTTGTAGATGAATTGCACGGATCTGTGTGGGATCCCAGTTATGTGCCCATCCTTCAAAATGCAGCCTCGAACAGACAATGTCCAATAAATAAGAGGCAATATAGAATTTTGAAGGCATTCCTTCATCTGGTACCAATGCAGAGGATAAATTTGTATGCATGGAGGTCATTAATATGCTGGCCCAATTGAAACGGGTGTTGTGCACTATGACATATTCCATAAGAGTTTCCCATGTGTCGTTGAAGGTGGTGGCATCAGGGCGCCCATACAATCAGCAAAGCATGGCAGCTACTAATTTATATACCTTTCTCAAGCTCGCCACTGGATATTCCTAGTCTTTCTTGACCTTAAACTTTTCAAGATCCTCCCACCATTGCCTTATAGTGTCAACTACAGGAACTGCATGAGCCTTGGCCCAATCTTCTGTGAATTCTACTTCTCGCTCAGGCAAAGAGTAATAGACATGGGCATCTGAGCCTTTAAGCGTTGCGAAAGCCTTGCCTTCGTTGTCTCTGATCACGAACTTCTTGGGATCTGTTTTCAGTATAATCCAATCTATCACCTCTGGGCACGGGAATATGGCCAGGTGAGCACCTGCGAGATGTAGCTTGGATCTTTTAACCTGTAAGTATATTTCCCGATCCGAGAGGTCTTCTGGGAATTCCGTTTTGGCAAACTCTGCGTACACTTGGTACCAATGCATGCTGTCCCCTTTGGAAAATGTGCAAAGAGTATCTCTGTATATCGGGGGTGGGGACATTGGCATGTCCATCTCCACATCTTCCACTTCAAGTGCTTGTCTTTCTTCTGGGACACTGGAGGTCCCATGTCGCTGGAATCCGAGAGGACAGGTATACACTCCAAGTCAGCTTCAAATTCACCTGTCATATTCATGAAAGATTCCCAAGATAAAAAAGACGCCATGATGATATAAGACCAATTACAGTTTATCAATTACTTCAACTGGGACACAGGCAAAACTGAATAACTGGTCTACTGGGTCGTGGGGTCGTAGATTGTAAGAAAATGGCCAAGGTGCGACCCTGCGACTGGGTCGCAGGGTCGCAGGGTCGCGGGTTGAGAAAAAAGATGAAGATGCGACCTTGCGACCTTGCGATTGGGTCGCTGGGTTGCGAGGTCGCAAATTTCGGGAAAAATAGGAAATGCGACCTTGCGATTGGGTCGCTGGGTCGCTAAGTCGCAGATTTCAGAAAATGGAAGGGATGCGACCTTGCGACCTTGCGACTAGGTCGCAGGGTCGCGGGGTCGCAAGTTTCGAGAAACCGCGAAAATACGGCCTTGCGACCTAGCGACTAGGTTGCGGGGTCGCGGGGTCGTAAGTCGCGTTAGGGCTTGCTGGGGGTTTTTGGTGCGCGCGGCGTGGGGTTGTTTTCCCTTTAACTGGAAAAATGCAAGGCTAAATGGGTCCAGACAAGGTCAAGGGATAGCTTTTGGAGTAGGGAACATGGCATGAGAAGCTGGATAAGAAATTGTGATGAGTTGGGCAAGTGTGATGAAAGCTAGAATCAGAAGAAAACCTTAAGCAATAAATGAACACAATGGGTGAGGCAAATGACAATTTAAAGGCTGGGGAATGCAGCGATTTGGCAAGAATAATCCGAAAGGAAACAACAGGAGGAAAAACGACAACTTACCCGGGAAAATCGCGCTCCAGTCAACCTGTCAGAACCGTTTTTTTTCTATCCGCCGCATATACGAAATGTGACTTAGCGACCTCCAATATATAAAAGGGTCGCACGTGCGGGCATTTAATGAGGTCGCAAGGTCGCATGTTGAGGTGATTCGAGGGGAATGCGACCTCGCGACCTTGCGACCTTGCTACCTCAGGGTCGCGGGGTCGCAAGGTCACGGGGTTGCAATTTTCCACAAATTTAAGATTTGCGACTCAGCGACTTAGTCTTCCTGACTTTTACTTAACTTTTCTTTGTGCTCAAGGGGCTCCAAAAATTTTAAAAATGGGGGTTTTTTGTAGGGTGTTGTAGAAGCTACAACACTACGATTGTAGCCATATCGGCAATCCATGTTGAAGCAGAAGGGGGTTGAAAAGCTCAAGTCCTGCTTTTATGGACCATACAGGGTGACACGTAGGATTGGGGAGGTTGCATATGAGTTGGAGTTGTCCACGGTTAGCAGGATTCATAACATTTTTCATGTGTCATACCTGAAAAAGGCACTGGGACAGCAGGTGACTGCAACTGAGGAGCTTCCGCCCACCGATGATGAGGGGCATCTGGTGCTACAGTCGAAGGCCATTATTGACACTAGGGAGAGGAAGCTACGAAGCAGGACAGTCAGGGAGTACCTGGTGAAATGGAGGAACCTACCGAATGAGGATGCCACTTGGGAGAGTGAGAATATGTTGCAGCATCCATCATTGCAGTTGCTTGAGGACAAGCAACGTTTTTCCGGGGAGGACTGTAATATTCCCAATTAGCAATAGCTAATTGGAAATATTAAATTTTGACTTCTTTACTTTAATAAAGTTAAGTTAGAAATAAAGTGGGTGAAGAGGGACACTTAACTCACACTTAGGATAAAACCATTTCCTAAAGTCACTTGAGAAACATGATTAATTGGCAGTGTGGGGAAAAAGACAGCGTAGGCAATGTGGGCCTAAGCCAGCGCAGAGAGAGAGGGACAACGTGGCTCAAGGAGACAGTGCAGTTGATGGTGGGGCCTAGGTGAGAGCAAAGCTCTCCAAGCATAAAAAGGGAGAGGGTCTCCTCATTTCGTTCATTCTGATTATTTATACTTGTTATTTGTCTTTTGACATTGAGCACGCTTGTTGTTGAGCAAAGTATGCACGTATTGTTCAGTACACCGGGTGTCTCCGTGTAGAGATCCTAACCTCAGCCCCGGGGGACTTCAAGTGCCTGCTCGAGTGAGGAGTTCCATCTTTGTTTTGTCGGAGAGAGTTGCAGCAACCACAGTCGGGAGCATTCACTCAAAGAGACAACGCAGTCAGTGAGAAGGAGGATGCAGCCTTGGGAGGAGGTGATTCTGGATTGAGGGTTTATCAGGGGATTCAGCCCGAGAGAGTTCGAAAGGGGTCAAACCTTCCCTATTCCATCATTTTGGTAGAGTTGGAGGCCATTATTTACAGCAGATCATTCAGGGCCATCGTTTCTCTTTGGGAAAGTGTAGTGCCTCAAGGGAGGTCATTTTCGGAGGTCAGCGATTTCCGGAAATATTTCTAAAATTTTCTGGGTATTGGGTGGAGAGGCCATTCCCAAAGTTTCACAATTTTTCGAGGAGGGGAGCAGACCCAATTTGTCAGTTCATTCCAGTAGTAGTAGCAGCACAGTAGCAACACCAATAGCACTGGAGATTATGCAGTCTTTGAGGGAGCAGCCATTCTGGGTTATCTTTCGAGAGTATTCCTACGCTTGCCTAGTGCGAGCCAATGTGCTATCATTCTGATCACCTTTGCACTCATTTCATCTTTCAGTATTAATAAATGGCTCAACGTTCTCCATATTGTCTGTTTTTCTTATGATGTCTCTCTAGTTGTTGTAGTTCTATGTTTATGTGCTTTATAATGTTGTCTATTTCCATTCGAGATATTACATATCCTCCCAAGGATGTTACGGGAAACATACCAGATAAATCATAATGAATTAATTGTAGAACGTCAATAGTCTTGGTGATACTTGAGGGGAATGGTCCCCTTATATGTTTCCCTTTGGCAAAACCTTGACATATACCTTCATGATCATCTTTGAAAACGGGCATACCTGTGACCACCTTCCTTGCTTTGGGAAGAGCTTTATAATGAAGGTGTGCAAACCTCTAGTGCCATAGTTCGGATTGAAGAGTTGTGTTACATGTCATGGCTCCCAACGAAATTCCTCCAACTTGATAGAGTGTATCAACCCTGAAACCAAGAGTGAATGCTTCTTTGAAATTCCTCTTCCAAATGTGTACCTTTCCATCAATGAATGCCACCTTGAATCCTTTGTATTCCATTGTTGAGATAGACACTAGATTCTTTTTCAAGTCAGGTACATACTACACATCTTGCAAACGAAGGACTTGTCCTTGATTTAGATGAAGGGTCATAGTCCCTGTCCCTTTTACAGGATAGGTGGCATTATCTCCAAGGATAATTTCAAAATTAGTATCCTTTTCAATCAAATTATATAGGGCCTCTTTATATCTTGTGAAGTGCCTTGAGGAACCACTATCAATCAACCAATTATCCAGGGTGTCGGGAGGAGATGCAGCAGAGAGGGCAGATATAAGAATATATTCATTTTTCTTGTTATCAACAACATTAGATTCATCATACCTGGGGTTCCTTGACCTCTTCAAAGTTTGACCATTTCCATTTCAAGAAGAGGGAGCCTTTCTCTTTCCTTTGTTGTTGAACCTATTGTTCTTTTGATTTCCATTTCCCCTGAAGTTGTTATTGTTGTGGTCATCATCTCGAGGTGAGTCCTTTTTATTGGGGCACTCTCTAGCATAGTGACCAAACCTGTTACAATTGTAACATCTACCCTTCCTTCATGTGGGTCCCGCTCTTCCTTGACCTTGATTTCTAGGACCAACCGTATTCTTCTTCTTTGTGTGAGAGGTGAAGGTAGTAGGTTCACTTCCATTTCTATTTGAGGGTTTGTCTCTCTCTATCATCCTTGTCTCCTCTTGAGTGCATCTTGTCAACAATTCATCAAAATCAAGAATTATATTATTATTGAGAATAGTGGTATTGAATACATACCATGTTTGGGGAAGACCTCCAAGAGAAATGAGAGTGAGCTCTCAGCCAGCAATGACCTCTCCAATTGATAAGAGATCATTCTTGATTTTGGTGATCCTCATGAAGTAGGATTGGATGGACTCTCCCTTGTCCATCTTGATGTCCTTCAACTTGTTCTTCAAAAAGAGAATTTGATTAGCATTGCTAGCCCTGAACATGCCAACCAACTTATCATACATCTCCTTAGATGTGCCCAGCTCGGAGATATAAGCAACCAAGTGCTTGTGAATAGAATCTCTGATGATCTTCTTCACATTGTTTTCCCCTTTCTTTTACTTTGTTTTAGTGGTAGCTAGTGCATTTGATGGAGGCTCAGTGATCTTTCCCTGCACATAATCCATAACATCTTGTTCCTCCAATGTCAGGTCCAAGGAAATTTTCCATGCATGATAATCAGACTTATCATTGAGCTTGTCATTAGATTTGAAGTATGATTAGGAAGCCATTGACCCTTGTCCTTGTCTAATCAAATTTCAGTGATTGCTCTTCTCACTCTTGTTTGGGCTTTGTCTTCACCTAAGCTCTGATACCATATTAATTTTTAGTTAATGATGGTGTTGTTATGTTTCTCGTGGCAGTCCTTAGCTGCAAGAACTACAACAGGAAAACAACTCAACCAGCTTTAGGTTCAAGCTGGCTCTTGAACTAGAGGGGGCTCCCTTGGTTGTTACAAGGCCTTGTTTATCGTTGTTCATTGTCACCGAAGAGAAGCCTTTGAAGCACAATGGCCAAATTTATGGTTTTAATTGGGGGTGGTTGGCAATCAATAACAATCCCTATTCATGAATAAATCCCTCCTTTGCAGATTCCTTTCTCAAAGTGTCAGCTTCCAGCCTGACAGAAGAACTTAGCTTTTTAAAGAATTTGAAAGAAGAATGTATGGAAATTCCTAATAATAAAGGAATCAAACAAAATACTTAATAAATCAGGGAGATTTGGATGCGTGCAGAAAGCTTCTACAACCAAGCAAAGCACATCCAAGAGAAGATAGAATTGCAAACAATAACCAGTTCAGAGAGGAGCTTACTCAAACAAAAAGTTTGATATACTAATCTCTTTAAACAATTATAAATTCGCAGGGGATTTCAAAGAGATTGAAACTCAATCTATTCCTAGCCAGCTCTTCTATGTAACTCTGGACGTGTGTGGAAATAGATTATGAAAATACTTGAAAAACATACAAGAAACACAAATTCAGTCAATGCCAGCGCTGAAATACTTCAATTAGAATTTCTAGAAAAAGAGTTTTACAAAGCTAAAGTGGTCTTGACCTCAAAAGCCCACACTTGTTTATTATAATGCATCAAATATATAGAGATTACAATAAGCTGGTTGTTGCTAGCTTTTAGGAAAATATAACAAAATCTTAACCAAGCTATCTAAATTAATTAAATTAAGAACAATCCCGGATGGACTTTCCTTGAAATTTGCAACCTCTTAACTTTTTCTAAATTTCTAATATATATTAAAAGGCTCGCAAGCCCAACTATTTAATATAATTTAACAAACTCCCTACTAATCTGATAGCTAACCTAACACCTGTTAACTAAAAAAATGTACGAGATTATCCCTCCTATTTTGGATTACAAGGAAATATGTGTTGACATCTGGATTCCTCACACGAAACCTTTATGATGTCATACCATTGAAGTAAGCTGCTCCACTCATAGCCCCATACAAAGCAACATTCCAGATGACATTATTTTCTTTAGGATCAAACTAGCTTCTTCTAGGAGGGGAAACCACGATCTTGCCTCCTCATAGACCTTTACCAACATGTTCAAATTGTATGAGCATTATATTTTACAATACCATTTCCAACTATCTATGTTAGAAATTTTCTTTATGGAATTCGAATTCGGTGTTCATTCTATGGTTGTAATCTTTGGCTATGGCTCTCAAATGCTTGGCCAAAATTAGAGTCACGCAATAGAAGACACCAATTGTAGCATCTTCATTAGCGGAAGCAACTTTTGAGAAAACCTTTTTCCAATTTGGCTTCGCAAAGTGAGTGTTGACCCTGGTTCGTGAGAGAAGATCGACTCCATTCTTGGCAAGATTCAGAGCTTGCACCATTTTAATTAAAGTTGACTTGGCATCACCGTCTTCACAAACACTCATAAGGTAGTTGTGCATTTCGATAGCGGCCTTGTTGTCCATCTCTACTATTTCATTCTTGACCCTCTTGAACCAATCGAAGGAGCCTTGCTCCCCTGTGACTTGGTAGAAATAAGTGTTAGCCGGACCCTAGTCCCTCCTTTTCCTTTTCAAAGCAAAAGCTTTGATTTTCATGTGATTTAATATGTTCCTAAAATGCTTATGAAGGGTGTAGTGCCAATTCCAAACACTATCAAGAGCAGCATATCATATTTCTTTTAATTTTGTGCCAGAGCTCCATATGGATCAATAGCACTTGTTTTTGGCCGAAGAAATAGTACATCATTTCCTAAATTTTGCATACATATCAACTAGAGCATTGTCCATGAACATATCTGAATCAAAACCAACTTTTAAAATATGGGCATGGACTTGCTTCCCCTATACCAAAGCTCCTATGCTGGCATATCTACTCAAAACACTGGCTATTGGGAAGCAATTTGGCTCCAAACTTGCATCCCGCATCTAGCAAAAGAGTCTCAAGCCTCTACAACATATCCATTTTGTCAACATAACAATGAAATCGGAAAATCGCCCTCAATGTTTCCATTTCTCAAACAGAAGATGGCAGGGACCTTAGCTTATTTAAGTGGACAAAGAATTTCTGAATATTAACAAGCTCATTCCCAATGTTGGTTGGAAAATAGGCCAATGGGTTGAAAGTAGCATCCAGCTCAATCAATGTAATGCATCTCGAAATGTTGTCGGGTAATTCTTTCAGTTTGTTCGCCGAAACATTTAGGACCTTCAGACCTTTCAAAAGCCCTAAAGAATCTGGCAACAAGATCAACATGTTAGAAGACAAACACAGTGCCTCCAGATTTGTGAGGCCTACAATTGAATCAGGGAGAGCCTCCAGTTGATTATTTGAAAGGTTGAGCAACATTAGTGTTTCCAGGTTGCCAAACGCCTCTGGAACAATCTTCAGCATTCATCCTTTCAACTCTAGCTTCTCGAGATTTCTCTGAGATGCTTTTTGCAGAACCCTCAACACTTCCTCATCCACATCCTCATGATCAGGTCGTTGTCCAAGATGCTGCAGAACATCTCTAGCATGAGCTACATCAGTGATAGCGGCAGTCATTAAAGCCAGTATCTTTGGATTTTTCAAACTTGGAATTTGATTGACGAGCTCCTCATTTTCTATCTCCTTCCCAATACCTGCGCCAACATCAACTAAATGCGCTCTACCTAAAACCATGAACGGATTTCAGAGGGGGTCCGTGGTGATGTGTGGTTTTGTTGCCTAGGGGTCTGAAAATCTTGTGGAGCTGCCACGTGCCCCAAGAGTGGTTTTGACAAAAACCAAATTTCCGGGCCCCCTCAACAAAATGTGGAAAAGCTCGAGCAGGTTCGAAATTTACTGAGACTGTGCTTCAAAATGCTTAATAGAACTTTAGGCTTTAAAATTTAATTAATTTTATTATATAATTTAAATTTAAAACATATATTTTCATAAAATTATATTTTAAATAAAAAAATTGATATACAAAAGAAAATTAAATCTTTCAAAAGCATAATATATCTCATGGCATTTTATCTTAATGAAAATTTGACAAATTTTCACCGAAAATTAAAAATTTTGGGTGTGCCAAAACATGTTACAACATCGGCTCCAATGGAACTGCTTCCCCCTGTGGGATACAGAGAACACGCAGATCAGTTGCCTTTAGCGTTGGGCATGGAGTCATACTGTAAACCTGATCATCAACCATCCTCTGCCATAACCAACTTTCCTGTATCAACCATGTCATTTGAATAGCCTGCTAGTGCAGACTGCAACCTGCAACTGTGAAATGCAACCATATGCCAGCTCTAATCCTGATACTCTTTCATACTGAAAATTGAAAACTAAAAAATTCTAAACTGAAAATATAAGTTGCTCTATCACACGATTCATAAACAATGAACACGCTGATCCAATGTAACCAACTACGGAGTGGATTTATTGGCAAACCACGTTGCTAACAGCTAAAAATATAAAGAATATATACAATATGAACATAAACTCGCATGGAAAACTTATACTCATATGTGTCCTTTAAAAGTTGCTTACTTTGTTGACATGCAAAATTTCTGATCATGGTTGAGAGGAGAAAACATATACTGTTGATTAAGCATCAACAAACCTTGCATAGCAGTAAAGGCCGCAGAAATTTCAAAACAATGGGATCGGTTTCCCAGTGGAATTTCCATTCGACAAAGTGGAGTCGCCAGGTGAAAATTATGCAACCAACAATAGTGTCTATTCCTTGTTCACCAGCAAGAAATAGATCTAAACTTTATCGTACTCCAGGGAAAAATATCTTTGTTACTTCGCTCCCCGGCAATGGTGCCAAATGTTGTTATGTTTCCCATAGGCAGTCCTTGGCTGCAAAAACTATGCCAGGAAAACAACTCAACCGGCTTTAGGTTCAAGCTAGCCCTTGAACCAGAGGGGGCTCCCTCGGTTGTTACGAGGCCTTGTTTAACACTTTTCACTGTCACCGAACAGCAGCCTTTGAAGCACAATGGCCATATTTATGGTTTTAATTGGGGGTGGTTGGCAATCAATAGAAATCCCTATTCATGAATAAATCTCTCCTTTGCAGAGTCCTTTCTCAAAGTGTCAGCTTCCAGCCTGACAGAAGAACTTAGCTTTTTAAAGAATTTGAAAGAAGAATGTATGGAGATTCCTGATAATTAAGGAATCAAACAGAATACTTAATAAATTAGGCATATTTGGATGTGTGTAGATAGCTTCTACAACTAAACAAAGCACATCCAGGAGAAGATAGAAGTGGCAAACAATAACCAGTTCAAAGAGGAGCTTACTCAAACAAAAAGTCCAATATACTAATCCCTTTAAACAATTATAAATTCGCAGGGGATTTTAGAGAGATTGAAACTCAATTTATTCCTACCCAGCTCTTCAATGTAACTCTAGACATGTGCAGAAATAGATTATGAAAATACTTGAAAAATATATAGGAAACACAAATTATGTCAAAGCGAGAGTTGAAATACTTCAATTAGGATTTCTGGAAAAAGAGTTTTGCAAAGCTGAAGCGGTCTTGACCTCAAAAGCCCACACTTGTTTATTATAATGCATCAAATATATAGAGATTACAATAAGCTGCATGTTGGTAGCTTTTAGGAAAATATAACAAAATCTTAACCAAACTATCTAAATTAATTAAATTAAGAACAGTCTCGGATGGACTTTCCTTGAAATCTGTAACCTCTTAACTTTTTCTAAATTTCTAATATATATTAAAAGGCTTGCAGGCCTAACTTTTTAATATAATTTAACAAACTCCCTAATAATCTGATAGCTAACCTAACACTTATTAACTAAAAAAATGCACGAGATTATCCCTCCTATTTTAGATTACAAGGAAATATGCGCTGACATTTGGATTCCTCACACGAAACCTTTATGCTGCCATACCATTGAATTAAGTTGGTCCACTCGTAGCCCCATACAAAGCAACATTCCAGATGACATTATTTTCTTTAGGATCAAACTAGCTTCTTCTAGGAGGGGAAACCACGATCTTGCCTCCTCATAGACCTTTACCAACATGTTCAAATTGTATGAGCATTATATTTTACAATACCATTTCCAGGTATCTATGTTAGAAATTTTCATTATGGAATTCAAATTCGGTGTTCATTCTTTGGTTGTAATCTTTGGCTATGGCTCTCAAATCCTTGGCCAAA
Organism: Pinus albicaulis; assembly: GCA_034641835.2. NCBI lineage: Eukaryota > Viridiplantae > Streptophyta > Pinopsida > Pinales > Pinaceae > Pinus > Pinus albicaulis. Next base: position 1,369,469,458 of record CM076584.1, read on the forward strand.
ATTAGAGGCTCGCAATAGAAGACACCAATTGTAGCGTCTTTATTGGCGGAAGCAACTTTTGAGAAAACCTTTTTCCAATTTGGCTTCGCAAAGTGAGTGTTGACCCTGGTTCCTGAGAGAAGATCAACTCCATTCTTGGCAAGATTCAGAGCTTGCACCATTTTAATTAAAGCTGACCTGGCATCACCTTCTTCACAAACACTCATAAGGTAGTCGTGCATTTCGATAGCGGCCCTGTTGTCCATCTCTGCTATTTCATTCATGACCCCCTTGAACCAATCAAAGGAGCCTTGCTCCCCTGTGACTCAATATAAATAAGTGTTAGCCAGACCCTAGCCTCTCCTTTTCCTTTTCAAAGCAAAAGCTTCGATTTTCATGTGATTTAATATGTCCCTAAAATTCTTATGAAGGGAGTAGTGCCAATTCCAAGCACTATCAAGAGCAGTATATCATATTTCTTGTAATTTTGTGCCAGAGCTCCATATGGATCAATAGCACTTGTTTTTGGCCAAAGAAATAGTACATCATTTCCCAAATTTTTCATACATATCAACCATAGCATTGTCCATGAACATATCTGAATCAAAACCAACTTTTAAAATATGGGCATGGACTTGCTTCCCCTGTTCCAAAGCTCCTATGCTGGCATATCTATTCAAAACACTAGCTATTGGGAAGCGATTTGGCTCCAAACCTACATCATGCATCTAGCAAAAGAGTCCCAAGCCTCTACGACATATCCATTTTGTCAACCTAACAATGAAATCGACAAATCGCCCACAATGATTCCATTTCTCAAATAGAAGATGGCAAGGACCTTAGCTTATTTAAGTGGACAAAGAATTTATGAAGATTAACAAGTTGATTCCCAATGTTGGTTGGAAAATAGGCCAACTGGTTGAAACTAGCATCCAACTTAATCAATGTAATGCATCTCGAAATGTTGTCGGGTAATGCTTTCAATTTGTTAGCCGAAACATTTAGGACCTTCAAACCTTTCAAAAACCCTAAAGAATTTGGCAGTGAGATCAACATGTTAGAAGACAAATACAGTGCCTCCAGATTTGTGAGGCCTACAATTGAATCAGGGAGAGCCTCCAGATGATTATTTGAAAGGTCGAGCAACATTAGTGTTTCCAGGTTGCTAAATTCCTCTGGAACAAACTTCAACATTCGTCCTTTCAATTCTAGCTTCTCGAGATTTCTCTGAGATGCTTCTTGCAGAACCCTTAACACTTCCTCATCCACATCCTCATGATCAAGTCGTTGTCCAAGATGCTGCAGAACATATCTAGCATGAACTACATCAGTGATAGCGGCAATCATTAAAGCCAGTATCTCTGGATTTTTCAAATTGGCATTTGATTGACGAGCTTCTCATTTTCTATCTCCTTACCAATACCTGCTCCAACATCAACTAAATGCGCTATACCTAAAACCACGAACGGATTTCGGAGGGGGTCCGTAGTGATGTGTGATTTTGCTACCCGGGGAACTGAAATCTTGTGGAGTTGCTACGTGCCCCAAATGTGGTTTTGACAAAACCCAATTTCGGACCCCCCCTCCTCAACAAAATGTCGAAAAGCTCGAGGGGATTCGAAATTTACAGACACTGTGCTTCAAAATGCTTAATAGAACTTTAGGCTTTAAAATTTAATTAATTTTATTATATAATTTAAATTTAAAACATATATTTTCATAAAATTATAATTTTTATAAAAATAATATATTTTAAATAAAAAATTAATATATAAAAGAAAATTAAATCTTTCAAAAGAATAATATATCTCACGACATTTTATCTAATGGAAAATTGACAATTTTTCACCGAAAATTAAAAATTTTGGGTGTTCCAAAACATGTTACAATAGATGGTATGTTCTATGCTTAGAGTACTTCAATCTTTCTTATTAGCCCAATTCAATTTCTTACTTCGCAATCACATTAACATTAACAGTGTTGCGATGCTAGAGGAATGGTACGGAACTGTATAGATCGATTAGCTTTTTCAAGCAACGATTTGTGGGAGTGTCCAATATCAAGTGGAAGAGGTTGATTATCGTGGAGTTTTTGGACTGTGAGAACTTGCATTCGGTGGTTCGGTTGGAAACATTTTCTAACTGATTAGAAGCATTGCCAAGAAGGTCATTCTTGGTGGAGATGTCGTTTTCGGTGATAGTGTTTTTTTTTTTTTCCACTATGCAATTTGTAGTGCTGGAAGTCAAGATAGTTGGGGAGGGATTCTGCGATAGAGGAATGGTCCCAAACTATATAGATTGATTAGCATTTTCAAGCAGCGATTTTGTGGGACTGTCCAATGTCAAGTGCGAGAGGTTGATTACAGTGGAGTTTTTGGACTATGAGAACCTTCATTTGGTGGTTCGGTTGGAAACATTTTCTGACTAATTAGAAGCATTGTCCAGAAGGTCATTCTTGGTGGAGATGTCGATTTCGGTGATAGTGTTTTTTGTGATATCCACTACGCAATTTGCAACGCTGGAAGTCGAGATAGTTGGGGACGGATTGGAGATAGTTGGGGAGGTATTCTGTGATGCTAGAGGAATGGTACCGAACTATATAGGTTGATTAGCTTTTCCAAGTAGCAATTTTATGGGACTGTCCAATGTCAAGTGCAAGAGGTTGATTATCGTGGAGTTTTTAAACTGTGAGAACCTGCATTCGGTGAATTCCCTGGAAACTTTTTCCGATTGATTAGAAGCGTTGTGTAGAAGGTCATTCTTGGTTGAGATGTCGATTTCGATGAAGGACACTCAAAATAAATCTCTCTCCAGAATTGTGCCATGGAAAAGATAAACTTGAAAATTTTCTATCGCAAATCAATAACCTCTCTAAACACATTAAATTCACTATTGAAATTGAGAAAAATAACCAACTCCCTTCTTGGACATCTTTCTCACCAAGAATAATGGTAAAACTGCAAAAAAACAAACTCACTAATAAGTATCTTCACACTAACTCTCATCATCATCCTAAACAAAAAGTGGGTGTCATCATAACCCTAGAAACTAAAGCTTCTAGAATATCTCACACTAAACACTTAAAACATGCGTTGGACCATCTTCAAAGAGTTTTTGAAAATAATGGATATCACAAAACACTATCATCCAAGACATTCAACAATCTACAATCAAAACACAGAAAAGAAAACCCTTAGACAATCCTAAAGTCTCATTTCCCTATATAAAAGAAATTATTGATAAAATTGCAAAAATTATAAACAAGAAAAACATTAATGTTGGTGTCACCCCCCCCCCAACCCAAAAAACACTATAAAAAATATGATGTTCCTAAAGTTTCATTGATCCATATTTATGCAGGAACGCAATAAAATACAGAAATAGACATAAACACAGAGATGCAGTGAAAATAATGCTTCATTTCATTAATATCAAATAACAGAAATATGCTTACACACATAATGGAAATAAACTAGCTAGGGTGTTGTTAGCGTATATCTGAGAAGAGATGTGGTGGCTACAGACCTCTAAACTATGTTACAATGAGGCTCAAGGGCCTATTTAATATTGAGAAACAATGGAAAACTCCAAATGTCCAAAAACCTAATCCTAAGAGATGAAGCGCCAAAACTATGGGCTCCGTTTGGGTAAATTGGTATTTCAACTTCCCAAGGACATAACTTTGGCATATGATCTCTGTTTGACGCATTCAATAGCTCGTTAGAAAGATCTATCCAAGGAGTACAACTTTTGGTGTGAGCAACATCAGTCCATCGACCCATGTTGGTCTCGGTTTTTCCAAAAAACGTCGTTTAGGACCTCAAAACGGCTCCGGAAGTTCAGCACTCGAAAAACTGTTTAAAATAGTAAGTTGTGCTGCAACTTAAAAATTGAAAGAACTGATGGTGGGGGTTCAAATGGAATAGGTGGGTGGCCACCAATATCCACCTGGATCATTAAGGCCCCAAAACAGCATCGGGAGTGCAGGACCTGAAAACCTGCTAAAAATAGTAAGTTGTGTTGGAAGTATGGGCGGACATGATGGATGCATGGGCGGACATGATGGATGCATTTAGTAAATTTGGTTTCTTTATCAACCTCAGACAGTACATGTGTGGATTTGGTATGTGTATTTGCAGGAGGTATGTCAACATCATGGCGCAGTGCGTCGGGGTCAGATCAATGGAGTGCTTGTCCTGACAGTGTAGAGGAACCTTTGTGAGTGAGGAGAAAATTTCCTCGTATTCCTCCATGACTTTGTCCATCTGTTGCAACCATGCAAGGGAGCCTTGTGTCGAGGTTGTGGCCATAATATTCTTCTTTCCCTGTGAGCGAGTTGTAAGGAAAACAAATTTCTTGGTTTGGGAAACAATCTTACTACGTTATTTTGCAGTAGTCAAAGAGATGAGGAGGCGATACTACTTCTGGTATCCTGTACAAGTGATTTCTCAAAGTAATAATAATAACATCACGAGGCCTAGACTTATACGCATGTCGCCTCCATAAGTATGGTTGGCCCAATAATGCATCAGCTACATCAAGAGAAGCAACATCACACAATACCTCATACGTGAATGTCTTGATACTATACGGAAAGTGGCACTACTGGCGGATGCAGAGATCTCTCCCTGGGTGAAGCCACCCGATGGTATACGGCTGCGGGTGTGCTATAGTCAGTAGGCCGAGCCGCTTCACGACCTCGACTGAAATGAGGTTCTTTTGGCTTCCACTATCGACAAGGAATTGCAGTGGAGAACCCTTCACCCACATCTGCGAATGGATGAGGTGCTCCCCCTCCTCTAGATCCTCGGGATCCTCCCTTTGGATCTTAGTGGTGGCAACAATGGCACTGTGATCTGCATTAATGATCTGCTTCCCTTTGTCATTGCCTTTGTCTGGTTCTGACTCATGATCAGAAAATGCATCTGATTCGGGTGCCTTTAGTTCGGCCACCAACGACTGTTTGGCCCTACACTTGTTTGTGCTATGAGTGGGGCTATTATAAAATTCGCACCACTTCCCCGTGTCCTTATTTGGTTTTGTGGTGTTGTTCTGAGTTGCACTGCTTTGGCCTTGCCCCTTGTTCTTCGGTTCGGGGGCACCTTTCCCTGCCTTTGGATTCACGGATCCAAAGTCTCGCTTTTTCTGCTTAAATTTCTGCTCGATCTTAGTAGTATAGCGATATGTCGTGCCAAGCGATGTAATGTCGAGGAAGTCCATTTCCTCCTTAATGTGTTTTTGCAGACAATCACGGTACTTGAGCACCAAATGTCTCTCTGGATATTTAATACCCAACTTTGTGTGCAGGGTATGGAACAAATTCGTCAATTCATGCACATCTTGATCCCTTTGTTGTTGTAGCGTGGTCCATTGGATGTATTTGTCTTCATAGCTCCCCACGAGGTAATATTGTTCCTTGATGTCGTCTCGAAACGAATTCCAGGTGGGTGTGGCTGAGAATAGAGAGGGTTCCCCTTCTTCCTCTTGCTCACAATAGGTTTCCCACCAGTCTTTGACATGGGGGGGCAGATTTGAGTGCAAAAATAATTTTTTCTCGGTCAAAGAAATCATGGACTGAGAAATAACCTTCTAGCAAATTCAACCATCTATCTACGACGTCTACATCTATCTGGCCTTCAAATACAGGAATGTCAAATTTTACCTGTACCTTGAAGGGAGTGGCGCCTCCAAAGTGGCTATTGGATGCAGATGCGCCGTAGGTGGGCAGTCGTTGAATGATCTGAGCAAAGCTATACATTATCACGTTCCTTTATTTCTCGAGGGCCTCCTCGAGCAATATTTTGTGAGGATATCCTACTCCCTCATCTTTCTTTTCTTCCGCCATGGGAGGGTGTCAGGGTTTGCGAGGCTGATCTTGCAAGGGTTCAACTAGATCGAGCCCTAACTCCTTATACCCTGACCGCGTTGGGGACATGCAAAGAAAAACAAAGAGAGCAGACCGCTCTGATACCACTGATCCATATTTATGCAGGAACGCAATAAAATACAGAAATAGACATAAAAACAGAGATGCAGTGGAAAAATGCTTCATTTCATTAATATCAAATAACAAAAATATGCTTACATACATAATGGAAATAAACTAGCTAAGGTGCTGGTAGCATATCTCTGAGAAGAGATGTGGCGACTACAGACCTCTAAACTGTGTTACAATGAGGCTCTAGGGCCTATTTATTATTGAGAAACAATGGAAAACTCCAAACGTCCAAAAACCTAACCCTAGGAGATGAAGCGCCAAAACTATGGACCCCGTTTGAGTAAATTGGTTTTTCAACTGCTCGGGGACGTAACTTTGGCATAAGAGCTTCGTTTGACGTGCTCAATAGCTCGTTAGAAAGATCTATCCAAGGAGTACAACTTTTGGTGTGAGCAACATCGTTCCATGGACCCATGTTGCTCCAGGTTTTTCCAAAAAACGTCGTTTAGGGCCTCAAAATGAATCCGGAAGTTCAGGACCCGAAAAACTACTAAAAATAGTAAGTTTTGCTGCAACTTAAAAACTGAAAGAACTGATGGTGGGGGTTAAAATGGAATAGGTGGGTGGCCACCAATATCCACCTGGATCATTAAGGCCCCAAAACGACTCCGGGAGTGCAAGACCCGAAAACCTGCTAAAAATAGTAAGTTGTGCTGAAAGTGAAAAGTTGTAAGAATTGATGGTGCGGGTCCAAATGGAATCGGTGGGTGGCCACCGATATCCACCTGAATCACTCATTTCCCTATATAAAAATAATTATTGATAAAATTGCAAAAATTATAAACAAGAAAACATTAATGTTGGCTTCACCCTCCCCGCCCCCCCCTCTCCCCCCGCAAACATTATCAAAAATATGATGGAGTCGGTCAAAGACTTAATTGATCCTATGCAACACAAAGACATATACTCAATTCCTTGTTCTTGTAGGAATGAATAGATAGGTGAAACTAGTATGTTTGTTGGCATAAGTTTAAAAGAACACATAATTGATATAGTTAGGAATAGGTCAAAAAAATCTGCCCTAGTTGAATATGCATGCTCCTCTCACTAAATTTGTATGGAAAATGCAAAACTAATTCAAAAAGAATATCGCTATTTAAAGAGAAGAATAAAAGAAGCTATTGAAATAGAAAAAAGACCTAACACGATGAACAAGGATGATGACTTAAAGCTAAGCAACATTTGGAAACCTATATTAAACAAAATCAAATTAATAAACCATAATTAATTATTATAATTAATCAATTATCTCATCATCAATCATACATCTCATTAATATTTCATCTATTTAACTACTAACATTTTTCTTTATTAAAAAATTTAAACCAAATTTCCACTACTATTTAATTATCATTATTAAGCTTATTTACTTGGAGATCAAAATTAAATAAATCAATTATTGAAATTAAATTATTATGAGTCGACATGAAATACATATTTTATCTATAAACTATTAATAAGCTTTGGTATTCATACCCACACATCTCAAATTCTGGACAACAATTTTTCGTGAGGATGGATTCACTTGGAGAGTTTGAAACGCTAGATAAAAACAAATCATGGGTTCTTCCACATATTGTACAAATCAACGCACTTGTATGAGCATTAAATGATGTTTGCAAAGAATTGATTGTGCAATTTTCCTGAAAATATTGTTCTATAATTTGATTTGCAACACTGTATTGCATAGTTCTTAATTGTTTTGAAATATTTGGTTATGAAATGAAATAATCTATTAAATCTTCATTATTCTCCTTCCTGAAATCAAAAGCTTGATTAATACTTAAGATAGGTTGAATTACTTCTTCCTTTTGTTATTTCGTTTCATCGGGTCATGATAACAAAAAAGGTGATGGAGCAGGAGGATAAAGTGTTGTATGTTTTCTTTCATTTCCATGTGAAATAATCATGCTTCCTTATCTACAACCAATGAAGGCATCAACTGTGGCCAACCAAGGTCTTCCAAGAATTAATGGGTGTCCTCCTAAATTTGAATTTGTTTGAAGAACTATAAAGTCCATTGGATACTCCCAAGAATCCAAGGAAATTATGATATCTTCAAGCACACCTTTTGGCACTACTTTAGATGTATCAGCTAGTTCCAAAATTGTAGTGGTTGGTCGAATATTTCGCAGATTCAGATATTTCATTTTTTATATTCTCATTACATTAATAGCAACTCCCAAGTCAATTAAAGTTTTCAATTGTACTACTTGTTGACATGAGGCTAGCTAATTTTCCAATCACATTAATTGTTGGTGGATCTTTCTTTCTTTTGCCAATTTTCTTTATAAATAATTCTTCGATTGCTTTTGTGTAGATTGGAATATCTTTAGTAGCTTGCAATAATGGAATTTTCACATAAACATTTTTCAATTCATCTAAGATATCAAATTCAGAAAGAGAAATTAATTTTTTTTGCCCAACTAACCTTTCTGGAAAATGAGGTGTTTGAGTCATTATTGTTTTATTCTTTTTAATTTTATTATCTTTTAGTACATGCTTTGTGCTATATTTTCCAGGACTCTTCTCATCTTCTATTTGTTCTTCTAAAATGATAGGAGAGTCGTTTCGTAAAAACATTCTAGACCTTAAGTGAATATCTTGAATAGGAAGGATTGAATATGTAGGAAATGAGGTTCCTTCCTCAGCATTATATATTGGTCTTTCAACTTTGTTACTCGTATTTACCACTGGTTTGGTTGGTAATTGAGTTGGTTTGGGTGGTCGTTGGTTAGATGGCAGCTAAAGCTGTCGGGGTTGGGTTAATGGTCGTGCAGGTAATGATTGTTGAGGAAATGGATATTTTTGTTAAGGTCCCTGGAATTGTTGATATGGAAGAGGTTGTTGAGGATAGGATGGGATATATTGTTGATAAGTTTGATGACATGGTTGTTGATATGGTTGTTGGTAAAATTGTTGAGGTTGGTTTCCATAAGCATATCCTCACCAACCTTGAGAAGGTTGCTTTTGGGTTTGCTGAGGAGGCCAAGTCTGCCAAGGCATAGGAGTATTCCATAAATTCTGAATAGGTTATTGACAATTTTTAGGAAATTGCTGAGAAAATTGTTGAGTAGGATTTTGAGGCATACTTGCAAATTGTGGTTGCCAAGATCTTCTTAGTGTTAAATAGTAAAGAGATTCCATTCCTTGACCTTCTTCCATTTGGGTTGCTTGCAATGCCTTCAACTTTGGACAATCATCAGTTGCATATTTTCTGCAAAGTCCACAAACCTGAATACTATCTAAAGGACATGCTTTCAATGGATGCTTCTTTGTATGTTTAGGACAGAAAATTGATAATGCTTGATTTTGTTCTTCTTTTTTCTTTCTTGTTTTTAGTATATCAACTTGTGTTCCTAATGTACTTAAGAGATCAGTTTTGAAATCTTCAAACAATTTTCCAAGTTCAGCTCTTGTTATACTTCTTGTTATTGATTTGGTAACTTTAGAATTTACATCTCTTTTTCGAGTGTTAACTCTGCCTCTTGAGTATTTTTCACATAACTCTGGAATTTCATCAAATGATGAATATAAAATATCTCATTTTCCCATTACATTAATAATATCAAGATACTCATCTCGTATGCCTTTTAAAAATATTATTTGAAAGATTCCTTGATTGAAATATTGTTGTCTAGATTTTTGTAAATTATAGAGAAAATTTTCTAAATATTTATCTAAAATTTTATCTTCTTGATGAGACATTCTAAAAATATCATCCTTTGAATCTCTAGACCTATAGAATGTTTGATATTTCTTAAGGAATATTTTTCTTATTTCATCCCAACTAGCAATAGTATGTTCACCTAATCCCATGAACCATTTTAATGCATATGCTTTAAGGGTGGCAGGAAAAAGATGAAGCTTATGTGCATCATCAGTATAACCATAGGTACGACATAAAAAATCAAATTCAAACAAAAATGAGTCAGGATATTCAGAAGCCATACCATAGAAATTTGGTAAAACAGAGGGTGGAATATTTTTCATTTTTACCTCCTCCCAAAATTGCTCTAGTGTCCAAGATTGGAAATCCAAAAATGGATGCTTGCTTTCCATGCTCATCTTTTGTTCTTTCATATTTTCTTCTCTTGTGTTCATTTTCTCTTCTTCTATCCTCTTCTGATTTCCTTATTGTTTCCCATTCTCGTCTGTGTCTTTCATATTCTTGTCGTTGTTCTGGATTTAATCCTATTAATCCTCCTTCTGGCATATTAGATCCTGCCTCTTCTGCCATTTCTTTTTCAGTTGTTTCCTTAAGACTCTTCTCTCATGTTTATTCTAATGCCTTCTAATGTAGGAATTTGAGATGGTGTTCCTTCAACTTTCTCTAGTTGTTCAAGGATATGTAGAACAATTGGTTTCCTTGTTTCTTTTTATTTCCCTACAAAAGATGTTTTTGCTTGTTTTTTTTTTTCCTCTTTACTTCGTAGGCCAACAAATTTTGTCATTCAACAAGAGTTAACCTTTTCCCTGAATGTTGTTTTTCATCTAACTCTTTCAAGGTTGGTCTTCTAGCAATTGGTGTAGTTATTTCAGATGTAGGTGGTCCTGCTCCCACCAATGGTTGAGTAGTTGGGGGGTTTTGCTTTGTGTATCTACCCTTTTGATCTCTTTGTCTAGGCATAAAGAAACATAACTAAACTAGAAACTAAAATATTTTTTTGTTTTTTTTAAGAGAAATCTAAATGAATTAATTAAACTTGTAATCTCTAAATGTGCTTCCCTGACAACGGTGCCAAAAAAATGCTGGTCAAATTTTGGGATGTAAATCATATCATCAATTTCATTATCAATCCGGAATTCGTGAACATAGAAGCACACCAAAATTTATGGTTTAGAGACTAACTCTGAAACTAACTTAAATTGCATATTTTTAACACACTTGTACTTGGAAATGTTTCTAAATTATCTTGAGATCTAAAAGGATGTAAGAAAATAAACTTTAAGCTCCCTTATAGGAGATGGATTCATAATGTTTCAAATGCATAACAACATTTCATATTATCAAGTTCTTTTAACCAAAACCACATAAAATGAATTGCTCAAAAATGAAAAAATTGAGAATTTTCAACTATTGTAGATGAAAGAAAATTAAACTCTTTTACAAGATATCACTGCATAACATACTTGTCAAGCTTAGACATATTTAATATTTTTCACATAATAAAAACTAAAACACATACAGGAAATAAAAAAACTTGAAAGATTATACTAGACATTTAAAGGCTAAGTGTGCCTGCTTGGAAATGGGGGCCCTCCATGCTTCGCTTGCACACTTGAATGGGAAATCAGTTAAAGATACTTGAATAACAGTATCAGCATCATCAAAACATCATAATGAGAGTGCCCAAAAACTCCAAATCAATTAACTTCAATCAAGTAGCAATCTTTCCAAAATGACATGTTTCTTACTTCCAAGACCACATATTTATACAAGAGGTTTAGTAACCAAAATGACTAAAAATGCTCAAATCAGTTTCTAAGATCGTAAACAAGTGCTAATAGGTTGAATTCATCCTTCAAATCTCTAAAATATGAAGAAAATCCCTCAAAACTCAAAATTGCCTTGATTTCTTGCCAAAAACATGGGATTTTCTGAACAAGTGGCCTAGTTTGACCAACAATGATTAAGCATATACAAAGCTCTTTTTGAAGGAAGATAGGAATTTATCCATCCTTGGAAATTGAGGATCATCTCATGTATCTCGGAATTCTCCCAATAGTTGTGCATACGTGTGAAGTTTGGAGCTATTACGGAAAGTTACAACACCTTGTAATTTCTACTAAAATTTTAATTTTAATGTCAAACTTTCGCCAAAATTTAATTTATAAAAATTAAATGACAAATGCACTCGAGATGGTCAATTTCAAGCAAATATGGATGATAAATGAGATGCATGGAAGCAAAATAGAGTCAAAATATGGGTTATGTGACTAAAATAACATCAAAAAGTGACACCCAATAGTCATATGTTGGAAATAAATTTTAGAATTGTATGTACATGAGTCAAATATTGATGTAAGCCTTGATGAGGTGATTGTTCCTCCATAATTGAATTTTGAATGGTTTGTGGTTAACCAAAAACCACTTGTCATGATAGAGGAGGTTTGTGGTTATTTGAAACAATTGTTGTAATTTATGTTTCGTTGTAAGACAAAACCACCTGAGGATGTAATTGTTTAGGGTCACCACAAAAACCTAGAGGTGTGATGGTTAAGGTTAGTCCAAAAAACTCCATAGTTTTAATGGTTGAAGGTAACCCAAGAAAACCCATATTATAGTTATGGGTAATCGAAAGAAAATCTAAGATGATGATTTATGAGTATGCAAGGGGCGTGTATATGTTTCTGGTAGAAGAGTTGTTGTTGAACCATGTATTAGAAAAAAATTCTGGGGAATCAACTGAAACAACGGCTGATGACCCATGTATTTTGGTGGATGGTAACTTTTTTTATGGACTTAAACAAACACAATGTTTATATTTTGCAGGTACTAGAAGAAGAAGATTGAGGATGAAGAATGAAGAAGACCAAAGATCATAGAACACTGAAGATGAAGACAAATAGTGGTGAAGGAAAACAACATAGAAGATGGAGATGAAAAAGGGACCAATTCAAAAAGAGAATTGAAGATTGTTATTGAAATCACAAGTACTTATTAAGGGGGAGGATGTAGGATTAACTCCTACTCATGATGTTTAATGAATACATTATATGATAGTTTGTAATGATATAGATTTATATAAAGGGACCATTTGTATAATAGAAACACATGGGAATGATTGATTGATATAATTTCCCCTTCAAGGGTTTCTTATTCTATTTGTCCCTTGCTTCGTATCTAGCATTATGTATTTGTTGCTATCTATTGGAGCCAATAGTGAAGGGCCTTTGCATCTTGTAAAGGATCCCAATCTTCATGCACATCTTCGACAATGACAAATCGAACAGAGAAGGCCAACATTTCATTTGCCACATTGCTAACATGAAACCAAAAATATAGAATGGAAAAGTAAATGACCACAAACATATACCTCATAGTGAAAACTATAAACTAGCAACACAACATGCATAGCAAATGTAAACACAAATGATCTTTAATTTCTCTAATCTCACAATTTCTCCAAATCTGGGTTATCTTTTTAAGATTTTTTTATGGAAGATTGCCAAATTGAACTCGCATTTTTATGATAAATATAGGTAAAACCACACATTTAGGGAGTTGCCTAGCATGTTGAAATAAGTTGTCATTAACATCAAAGGTTGTCCAAATGAAAGAAAAATTTACATTTTCAAACAACATATTTCAAAATATTTTTTTTGGATTTTTGATGCCTCTTTTGAATACCCTACCTTTAAATTCATTTTTAATCCATCTATCTAGATCAAATGTAAGCATAACATATATGGTTGGAAATAGTATTTTGAGACCTTTCCAATGGTATATGGCACTCCCTCTAACTCCTCATGGTTAAGGAGAAAAGATACTTCGAATATTCACTATACATTATGCCAGTTGCACAAGTCAGTGTAGCTAGCAGACAAGTTAGCCTAGTCTAGACCCTGAATGTACTATAATAGGTGTGAAAGGAGCATTTCAAGTCATTTGCTCAAACAATTTTTGATCTATTCAAACAAGCAAGAAAATGAGGAGTTATGAGGGTCATACCTCATGAACCAAAAGTGAAGAGGAGCTGATTTGGAGATATTTTTTGGGAAGGATTTTTGACACACCTTTTGAAGTTTTTTGGCCCTGGTTAGAAGGCTGATTGTAGACTTGTTCTTGAGGGTCAAATTTTGTCCCCTTTCAAGGCCAAATTTTAGATCTGTGTAGAGGGCTAAATTCTAGTGTGGAAAGCCGAATTTTAGGCATGTCCAGTGAGTAGTGATGTGCCTCCATTGAGGCCAAAATTGAGGGTTGAAGTTTTGTTACAAAGAAGGTTGAACTCGGCACTGATTTGTTGAAATTTTCTTGCATCCTAGGTTAGGTCTATGACTTAACCAAGCACATAAACACACTAGAGATGCTCAATTATGAAGCACTTCGCACAACAAAATATAATAGTGGTGAAATAAAAAAAAAGTACACAATAATATATGCCTCAAACTCTTCTATTATCAGTCCTTTAATAAGAAAAACATAGGGCTCATGTACCAGGCATCATATCCCTTTACAAACCTTGATACAATGCTAATATACACTAAAATGCAAGTCTTTCCTTTGACTATTTAACTAGGGTTGAGGTCTAATCCTTCAAGCCCTCATCTTCCCATAAAAAACAAAGACAAAATAACTCTACTTGTTGTTTGTAATCCTTGACAAGCAACCCTTTCAGTGCTCTTTTTCCACTGTTCATAGCTATCCTTTACCACCAAAAATTGTCCAGTGCATTCCTTTATGCTCACAATCCACTTCAGGTCACAAGATCAACACCTTTCAACCTTATACACGGATTGTATCTTTCAAAAAACTACTCCTTCAGTCCTTTGATCATAACAACCACTTATTTAGCCCTCCTTAGCAGCCCTTCCTTTCCAACCAACTTAGCCAACAATGTTTTCACCTACAAAATCCTTCTAACTAACTCAGCTAGCCTTTCCATAAGCCTAAGGGTACTCGACCCTCCTTTGATACCTCTCAGACTATTATGTCTTTATCTCAGAGGTCCTCGGACTGCTTGTGATTGTTTTTTAGGCCCTCAACCTTGTTCCTAACACTACGCCCAAACCACATGGCAAGCCCTATTTGATTATGACCAACACCTTTCATTGTCCATACCTTTGACTCTTTGTTGTCCGGACCTTTGACTCCCTATAACATGCAGAAAAAATGACTCAACTTAAAAGCAGGCTCCTTATGCAACTATAATTAGGGTCTTCTAGGCAAGACAATCTTTGTCCTCTTGAACTCATCCAAACTTCTCGAACTCGCCCTCTTCTAGGCTATGGCTCTCTTAGGATAGATCTCTTGTTCACAAGATTAGTTCTTCCACATTTTTCTTTGCCACTCCTTCGGCCTCCAATATATAACTCTCTAACAGGTTCCTTAAGAGCCCTCTTTATCCATTAGGATCCTCCTCAACAACAAGTAGAATATATTATTATTTATCTTGGGTTCGAAGCCCATAACTTTGGGTCCAAAAACCAAAACTTGGGTACTTTGCCCACAAACATGTATTTTATGGGTTTTCTCCTTACAAACCTAGCACCCAAGGTTTGTAGGAGTACCTCCCAAGCTACCCAATCTTCAACATGTTTTGAGGGTTAAATCATGGTGTTTTTGAAGGCAAGTTTCAAGTTTGTTTTGAAGATATAACACTATCCAATGTTGAAGAGGCCGAAATTTGTTTTGAGAATTTGTTGGGTTGTAGGTTAATACAAATTCTCTCCTTGATAATTACTTGTGAACTTCTTTGTGTTAGTTATGTCTTCTCTTAGTTAATCTTTCATCAAGTCAATTATCAAAATGCGCAAGACACAAAAGT
Source organism: Pinus albicaulis (assembly GCA_034641835.2). Lineage (NCBI taxonomy): Eukaryota > Viridiplantae > Streptophyta > Pinopsida > Pinales > Pinaceae > Pinus > Pinus albicaulis. The sequence goes on from CM076584.1 coordinate 1,369,484,925, forward strand.
TAGGCTTCTAGAGCCAGGGAAAAACCTCTCCCTCTTGGAGAGGAAAACCCGCAAAGAATTCTTCTTATAGATCTTCAAATGATAAGAACCATGACCCAGACTTAGACCCTAAAACTAGATGTGCTTCCAAGACATTGATCTTCACCTTGTATCCTGCAATCTTCCATTCTGCACTTGTCTACACTCAGATGTTGCCCTAGTTCATTGTTCTGTCCGCACTTCTTGACTCCCCTTGTATCTGCAATTATTCTTGAGATTTGATTCACAAATATTTATGAGATTGACCAGCACCTTTTACTATTCCTTAACAGCGCTTATGCTTCCTAAATTTTCGCACTGTACTATTGATACAAGTCCACACTATCTCCAGGCAACTTTCCACTGAATGTTCATACATATATATTTGCACTTATAGACTGTGGTAGGTCCGCAGACCTTACTGAAGTTTATCTGCAGTGAGATGAGGTTTATCCGCAATTGCTGATGTAGTAGATCTTCTTATTTGCTCTTACAAATTGTCTGCAAACACCTCGGACTTGTCCACATTCATTCCTGTTGTAGATCATGTCTTATCCGCAATTCTCCTAATTGTTGTTCCTCATCCGCATAAGGTTCAGTCTTGCACTTTGCATTTTATCTCAAAACATGTCTGAAAATCCTTGTCCAAACAGAAATCTACATGCTCCTATAAATAGTTGTTTCTGTCTGTAAATAATCCAACTTGTTCTATGATTTTTAGGCCGACTTGAATAGGTAATACTCCAGCGTTGATAAGGTGTTTCTTTACTTCCTTTAAAGTTTGTCTTTCATCAATGCATTGAGGGTTTTTTGTGAGCGTGTTCCACAAGGCCTTGGAGCATAAATACCTAGACTAGATCCTTCATGTATGAGACACTTAATTCAACCTAATAGACATCAAGAAGAAGTCGATCTACATAAAAAAAAAATTCTCATGAAAACCATGAAGCAAGTACACCAAAAATGCATTTTATTATCTTTGACATCTTCTTTATATAATTACATAATTATATAGTCAACATGAAGACCGACCTAGTTACACTTTTCAATGCTCCCTCTTAAATAGGGAGGTATTCATACAGGTACATGGTTACTTTCAAACTGAAGAATATCATAAGAAGAATCGGATTGGTAATCGCATCTGTATAGCATCATATCAACCAGCATTGTCCTAGTGCAAGGCCTTGACTAACAACCCCATCTCTCAACGAGACAATGGGCTACAATGCTGGTGAGAAATATGACTTATAGACACCATCGTCATTGTCTCTCCAAGGTACATACTCCACCCGGGTGTTCCCAAAGTATGACCTTCTTGGACTATTCTTCTCTTGGGTAGCTAGCCCTTAAAGAATATCGGTCCCTGAATACTCTTATCTTGAATGCCCTAATACATTCTCAAAGAGTATCAAATGCCAGATGATTACCCAATCCTCCATTTTGTCTTCCCAAGTGAAGACCAGAATGATGTGTCTATCTCTCCCTCTCAACCAAAGAGGACCTATTCCACAAGGGATGTACTCATTCCTATAAAAGGAATGTACCTAAGCTCATTCTTAGGAATTACCAAGTTTCTTCCAAGTAAGAAACTCATCATCAGGCTCCCTCTTAACCAGGGACCTCCAACAGAAATGGTGAGACACCCAACTTCTCATAAATAATTCCTATCCTCGATGTCATGGATTTCGATATTGAAGAATATTCAACTTTTAGCTTCATAGGGCACAGATCATCCATCACTTCCATCCTGAGTCATGTCAGCTATCAGAGAGTGATTCATCATACTTCCTTATCTGGTCCACTGTTATGCCATGCTACTTTCCTTCAAATCATCTCCAAGGATCATACATCCTTTCTTATGATTGGCAGCCCTGCACAAATTTATCTAGATAAACATATTCATATGAACTTTTAGAACAAAAGTTACCTTAGTGATGATATTTCATCATGAAATATTCCTGTAGGCATCGACATCCTTCATACAGATTGACATGTCTCCTAATGATATGTTTTTCCAAGGGTCTTCTACTTTACCAGACTTCCGTCAGGGTCTACATATCTTCCCAAGAGATCTCCTAGTCACATATTTTTGGTCTCTGGATGATAACTGCCTCTTGACATGGTTTCATTTCATGATCTCTTCCTCTCTGCACATTCTTCATTCCCAGGATCTTACAAATTTTCCAATTTTCTTGATTATGTACAACCACCTCATATTCTATGAGGACATATTATGTTGATCAGTGCACCGAGATCTTCCTTCGTAGATCATACTTCTAAATATTGAAGTCTATTACCTGCAACCATATGACATGACTTCACAAAATCCAATATCAGCATATATGTTTGCATACCTCATACCTATTTCCTTGAGTCATCATGTAGCAATTTCTCTAGAATGAATAGCTTCATTCCTTTGACCCGCTTCAACAATATGTCATCACATCCCAAAATTTTGTCTCCATGATGACCCTTGGTCTGATGATTGCTTTACTTTTAGTAGAGAGTTTTTCCAAAAGATTTTTCACCGAGAGCTCCTTCCATGCTTCTATCGAGATGCTTCTTAATGTACATTGCTATCATACAATTTTACAACTAATCAGATATCACTTACAGAGGAATATGATCTCAATCATAATAGAGATCTCTTGCTTCCTCCTTCTTAGATATTTTAGCGTCAGGTTCTTCTCTTTCATAAGTGACATGGGCTTCTTCCTTTTTCCTCTTGTCCTTTACAGATTTAGGAAAATCTCTTTTATAATGTCCAAGCTCATCACATACAAAGCATCGCACGTTGTCCATATTTCTTCTTTTATTCTCAGGGCCAAATTTTTTTAATCTTCCTTTCTTCCTGTATGAGGTTGCAAAGGCATGATTCTCTTCACTTGTTCCTGTCTCAGCTTTGGCCTTTAGTCTTGTTTCCTCTATTTTACATAGAGACCATAAATCATGGAATGGAGTGGCTTCTTTCTTCCCATATAGACTAGAAGTGAAGTTTCCCCATTCCTCTGGTAGAGCATTCAACACCATTGTTGTCATCTCAGTGTCAGACATCACTTCTCCTAGTTCCTGCAGTTGATCTCTTATTTCAGAAATCCTCATAGAGTATGGAGAGATTCTTGCTTCCCTTGATAACTTCATTTTGTATAGTTCTTGTCTCAGAGAGATTTCTTATCTAGCAATACTCACAGAGAATAGCTCCACCAATTTCTCATATATTTGTTTTGCAGTATTTAGTTTTGATACATAGGGAATGAGAGAGTCTCTGATGGATTCTATGAGAATCCTTTGGGCTCTAACTTCTCCCTTCATGTACTTGGCATGGGCTGAAGGATCTTCTTTTGGAGGATGAATTGTAGATCCTTCAATATAGTCCATTCCTTCGTCTTATATTAAATTCAAGTATGTTCTCTTCTTCCATGCACTGAAGTTTGTTGACCCAACCAGCTTGTTGCTTTCTTTAAAATAAGGCATCTTGATAGATAGGGTCATGAATACTTACTTGAGTGTATTTTCTTGCAGCTTCCTTGATGATGATTAAGAATGAATTCAAGGGTTTCCTTTCTTCAATGTTGTTGTATTTGAACCCTTGATTATAATGACTATCTTCAGAAGTTGATATTTCCTTCAAACAATGTCTTGAGTGCAAATCTTTGACGCCAAAAATTAATTTCCTAAATGAGTTGATCTTTTGAATGAGGTGGGAGATCTTACATGAAGTAGTTGGATAGTCTTCCTTGCAAACTAATTTGTCTTTCCAACCAAAACTTTGATCTTTGCTTCTTTGAGTGTTTTTGTTGATAAGCAGCCCTTATGTTCAGCACCTTAGCTCTAATACCATGTTGAAAAGTTGTTGGGCTGTAGGTTAATACAAAATCTCTCCTTGATAATTACTTGTGAACTTATTTGTGTTAGTTATGTGTTCTCTTAGTTAATCTTTCATCAAGTCAATTATCGAAATGCGCAAGGCACAAAAGTTAGGCTCCTAGAGCCAAGGAAAAACCTCTCCCTCTTGGAGACGAAAACCCGCAAAGAATTCTTCTTATAAATCTTCAAATGATAAGAACCATGACCCTGACTTAGACCCTAAAACTAGATGTGCTTCCAAGACCTTGATCTTCACCTTGTATCCTGCAATCTTCCTTTCTACACTTGTCTGCACTCAGATGCTGCCCTAGTTCACCGTTTTGTCCGCACTTCTTGACTCCCATTGTGTCTGCAATTATTCTTGAGATTTGATTCACAAATATTTATGAGATTGACCAACACCTTTTACTATTCCTTAACAACACTTATGCTTCCTAAATTTCCGTGTTGTACTATTGATACGAGTTCGCACTATCTCCAGGCAACTGTCCACTGAATGTTCATACATATATATCTGCACTTATAGACTGTGGTAGGTCTGCAAAATTACTTAATTTTATCTGCACTGAGATGAGGTTTATTTGCAATTGTTGTTGTAGTAGATCTTCTTATTTGCTCTTACAAATTGTCTACAAACACCTCAAACTTGTCTGCATTCATTCTTATAGTAGATCATGTCTTATTTTCTATTCTCCTAATTGTTGTTCTTCATCTGCATAAGGTTCAGTCCTACACTTCGCATTTTATCTCAGAACATGTCCAAAAATCCTTGTCCAAACAGAAATCTGCATGCTCCTATAAATATTTGTTTCTATCTGTAAATAAGCTGACTTGTTCTATGATTTTTAGGCCGACTTGAATAGGTAATATTCCAGCGTTGATAAGGTGCTTCTTTACTACCTTTAAAGCTTGTCTTTCATCAATGCATTGAGGGTTGTTTGTGAGCGTCTTCCACAAGGCCTTAGAGCATAAATACCTAGACTAGATCCTTCATGTATAAGACACTTAATTCAACCTAGTAGACATCAAGAAGAAGTCTATCTACATAATAAAAATCTTGCTCATGAAAACCATGAAGCAAGTACACCAAAAATACATTTTATTATCTTTGACATATTCTTTATATAAATACATAATTACAAGTCAACATGAAGACTGACTTAGTTACACTTTTCAACAACTTGTGGAGTAGGCAAAGTTATAGAGGTTGGGTTTTGTTGCTAAGGAAGCCGAGTTCAAGGATCATTTGTTGAAGGAAGTTTTGTTGCTAAGAAATTTATGTTTAGGAAGTTGAGTGCCTACATGAAGGACAAGAGAAAATAGTAGAAGGGAAGACTTTCTTTGACTAATTTTGACTCTTGTACAATTTGTGGTGCTAATAAATTAGGGAGTTGGTGTTGATAAACCGGGGAGTTGGTGCTTCCTTTCTATTTGTGTTGATAAACTAGGGAGTTGGTGCTGATAAAACAAGGAGTTGGTGTTGATAAATTTGAATTTAATCTTTATATATATTAAGAAAAACATTTTTTGGTTTTCATGTAAAAACCTGTGTTATCTATATGTATGTGCTTTGTTTTGTACTTGTGGATGAATTTACAAGTTTTTGAAGTTAAAAATTGTTAATATTGATTCACCCCCCTCTTAGTACTGTTGAATATTCCAACAATTGGTATCAGAGTGGGTTACTTTAGAAACAGTTTGACCACTAGAAGGTAGATCTCAATGAGGCTCGTGGAAAAACAAGCGGAATACACCAAACATGGTTTGCAATTGTTTGATGGACAAAATTGTGCCTTTTGGAGCATAAGGATGAGATTGTTCTCACAAGAAAGACTTGATATTTGGGTAGTTTTTCTAAATGAATACAAGGTACCAACCTCTACTGCAATAGTTCTGATTGGAAGAAGACTATGTGAAAGTAATTCAAAGGCTATGTATACCATTCTAGGAGGGCTGACATGATCAGAATTTTTCAAGGTTATGCATTTGAATCAACAAAGGTAATTTCTTATAAGCTTAAGAATGTGTATGAAGGAGATGAAAAGGTCAAAGGGGTCAAGCTTCAAACTTATATAGGACAGTTTGAACACCTGAAGATGAAGACATTACAACTTATTTTCTCTAGGTTGATGAGATCGTGGATATTATGAGATGATTGTCAAAGAATATTTCAGATACAATCATCATTTAAAAGATATTAAGATATCTCCCAATGAGATTTGATTCTAAAATATCAACTTTAGAAGAAATACAAGACCTAGCTACATTGAGTATGGATGAGATACATGGAATTCTTACAACATATGAAATGAGGAAATAAATTGGAAAATCCATCCAAAAGGGAAGCAAATTTCAAGGTCTCCAAGAAGACAAGGAAGAACAAGAAAAAGTAAAAAAAAAAAATCTGGTTGTATTGATGATTCAGACGATAGACGATGAAGAAGAAGCCAACTTTGGGAGAAAGTTGAAAAGAGGAACTGGAAAATATAAAGGTAAGCTTCCTTTAAAATGTTTTGAATGTGGTAAAATTGGTTGTTATGCTTCTAAATTTCCTTTTGCAAAGGGGTCATATAGTGATGAAGAAGAAAGTTATAAGAAAGAGAAGAAATATCAAAAACGAAACAAAGAGCAAGGGAAAATTATTCAAGAATAAAAGTATATATTCAAGAAAAATAGTAGCTCATTTGATCAAGATGATGATAGTGACCATGATTCTAATAGAGTGCTCTTCATGGAATTAGATTCTCAGAATAAAACTCCTGCAAACTATGAAGGAATTCATGAAGAAGAAGTGGATCTTGAGGCGAAATTGATTAGTGTCATAAGTGATATTAGAAGAATAAGGAAGAAAAATCTCATACTCAAGGAAGAGGTAAAGAAACTAAAATAATGTTTACAAAGTCCCAACAGGAGCTCTGAAGAGACCAAGCAGACTATCATAAATCTGAAAGTACAATTAGAATAAGCCATAGTGTTTGAAGAAACACTCAAGGGATAGGTGGAAGAGGAGAGAATAATCGAGAATCTAGAAACTAAGATAGTCTCCTTGAAGAAGGAACTACGGAAGAAATATATCTAGAGGAACTTTGACAATAGTACCAAAATATTGGATGAAATCATCAACAACCAAAAACCATTCAATGGCAGGTTTGTACTAGGATATAAACAAAATAATATTGATAAAGGTTCAAGCTCTAGGATGACAGGAAATGAAGCAAAGCAAGGAAGCTATGTTGATGTGCTCAAGGGTCCTATCGGGAAGGAAGAATAAAAATTAGCTAAAGGAGGACATACAACAACCAGCAATGAAGATTGAAGAAGAGGATAATGGCTTCAAAAGGACAACACGATCAAGAATACCACCTACACTCAGGTACCAAAATATTTTTCTTGGAATGTGTTTTTCTTGTAGTAATTTTGGACATAAGGCTATAAATTGTAGAGCTTATGAAAAGGGTAGAAATACAAGAAATAGCTATGTAAATCCCAAGAACTACTATGAAGTTATGGTAAAAAACGTCATGGGTTTTCGACATAAATTATAACAGTTGTGGCGCTCTTATTTATGAGATTGAATTTTACAATTGCAACAACTTTGGACATAGCGATAAATTGTATAAGCAATTTGATAGTTCCTTCAAGGGAAACAAGGCAGGTTCTTGTCCATCATATGGAGGAACAACCAAGAAAATGGAAAAATAACTGGAAATATTTGAAGGTTTGAGGAATGTGGGCTTGTTTTGCAAGCCCAAAGTAAAAGAAGTCGATGGTATATTGATTGTGGATGCTCAAAGCATACGACTAGAGATAAAAATAGATTTGTAACATTGAAGAAAGAAAGAGAAGGATTTGTCACATTTGGGAATGATAACTCTGCCAAAATTATAGGGAACGACATAGTTAGCCTTGGAAGCAAAGATGTGGTTGCAAAAAATGTTTTACTCGTCGAAGATATGAAGCATAATTTGCTAAGTGTTAGCCAAATGTGTGATGAGGTACACACACTTCTATTCAATTCAAAATAATGTGAAATATGGAAAGAAGGATCAAGGAAATTATTTGCAAAAACAATAAGAAATCCAAACAAAATGTACATCCTAAATGAGATTTGAAAGGAAAGATGTTACCTGGGAAATAAGATGAAAGTTGGCTTTGGCATAAAATATTAGGGTATATACACTTTGACAATCGTGTCAAGATTAGTAAGAACGAAGTTGTAAGGGATATGCTTGAAATTACAAAGCCTTAAAATTCTATGTGCAAGTATTCTTAGCATGGAAAACAAATAAGAGTTGAGTTCAAAACTAAGGAACATTCCACAACAAAACCACTGGAACTTGTACACACTAATTTGTGTGGGCCAACAAGAAATAGATGGCAAATAATACTTCATGTTTCTTGATAATAACTAAAACAGGATGATCTGTGTGTGTTTTCTTAAAAAGAAGTTAAAAGCTTTTGAAAATTTTAGAATATTCAAGGAACTTGTTGAAAATTAAACCGATATTAAAATCAAATGCTTGAGAATAGATAATGAAGGGGAATTTACTTCAAATGAATTCAATGACTATTGTGAAGAACGTAGAATAATAAGACACTTCTCAATAACTAGAGCTCTTTAGTAAAATGTAGTGGGTGAAAGAAAAAACATAATTGTGGAAGAGATGGCTATAATTTTGTTGCACAAATCCAAGCTAAGTAATATCTTTTAGGTAAAAGCAGTGCATATAGTTGTTCACATTTTGAACAAAGGATTCTTAGAAGCAACATTGACAAAGATCCATATGAACTATGGAAGGGAAGACAAACTGGTGTCAAGCATTTCAGAATATTTGGAAGCAAATGTTACATAAAGAGGGATAACCAGAAGTCAAGAAAGTTTGACTTTCAGACAGATGAAGGCATACTTGTTAGGTACTCATGTAAAATTGAAGCACACATGTGCTACAATATTAGACTCAACAAGATAGTAGAAATCATAGATGTAAAAATTGATGAAACAAACTTGTTGGAGACTAAGAAGGAAAACAAAAATCCACACATCTTTGAAGAACTGGAAGAGTTAGAACCAAAGCAAGAGGAAGAAAATAAGAAGAGGAACACCAAGAAGAGAAGCAACTAGAGGGAAAACAAGAAGAAGCAAATAATCAACAAGATTTTTAGACACCTTCTAGGACACTTAAATGCCAGTATTAGAAGAATCATCCATCAGAACAAATTGTTGGGGAGAAGAGTGCAAGAGTAGAAACCAGAAGAAGAAAACAAGCACAAAAACCATAGCAAGGACATCTATCAGTATTTCCTACAATTGAACCAAGTAACTTTGAGGAAGCTACGAATGATGAACATTGGATCAAGGCCATGGAAGAAGAACTAAATCAAATAGAGAAGAATGGGACAAGGGAACTTGTTCCAAGACCCAAAAATAAAAATGTGATTGGTACAAAATGAGTCTTCATAAACAAACTAAATGAAGATGGAAAGGTGACCAAAAACAAAGCAAGGTTAGTGTGTAAAGGATATGTCCAAGTTGAAGGGTTAAACTTTGAAGAAAATTTTTCTCAAGTGGCCAGAATGGAAGCAATTGGAATGCTCTTGACCTATGCATGCTCCAAAAGAATCAAAGTGTATTATATGTGTTATCACTCTGCCAGATTTCTAAGGCTGAAGAATAAATCCCAACAGAGGTAACCACAAACCAATATTTTGGCTTGGTATCTAGCCCTACCAAACCGGAGAGGGCTCTCTCCACAATGTCACAGCCAATATGGTTGGATGAATTAGGGTTTTAGGCTAGGTATGAAATGCAAAAGGGTTTGTTTTTATTTTGATTGGATTGTTGGATGAGGATATTAGGTCAAAGAAGCAAGGTCAAGGAAAATAGGATTAGGGTTGCAGGGATTCAATGGGGAAAGGTAGGTAGAAAGGCTAGCACATTAGGGTTCTTGGGATGGAATGATTCAGACAGGTGAGGAGCTAGGAAGGGCATGAAAGATGAATTCTTCCTAAACTGAGAGAAATATGAACAGACTATGAAAACTTTCCCAAAGCAGAGCATGTGAGATGAATTGTGTTTATCAACTTGAAAGTGATCATACAATAGAAGTGAAATGAATTATGAAGACAATACATTCAAACATAATGAGACATAAGAAGAAACAATGCTAGACAACCATACCACATGTATCCCAAGAAATAACTGCAACACTTTTATTAACCTCCTGCCAAAATGATTACAATAGACTCTATGATCAATATGCCAACATCCAATTGATTCCAACTTGTGAAATGACTGAAAAATTATATAATATAGGCCTCAAAAAAACTCCTCCCAGCCTCGGAGGTCGAATCCATGAGAGGATGAGCAGTTCCACAATAATCTGAACTGATACCTAGAGTGTAGGGAGGTCAAACTGACTCATCCCTCACATTTTGCAAACTGATTCATTACACCTCATCATGAGTTTTCATCTAATGTATTTACCCTAGGTAGCAGTAAAAACATGATATTTACATTTACTTCCATCAATTACATAAGTAAAATCATCATTTTCCAAAGTGAAAATCAAAATTGCAGTAAAAACTGAGAAAAATCAGACATTTGTCAAGGACGCAGCGCCAGTGCACCCCCAACTTACAGGCCACTTTTGGAGGCCTTCTCGGTATCCAAATTGAGATCATGATAGCTATTTGGAAAGCCTATCCTGTCTACTTTCTAGATCTACCTTTATTTTTCTGAATGGAGTTGATTTTTGCTGCCAAAAAATGATTCTCCCACAGATGGTCAAGGGTGCAGCGCTAGTGCCAAGGACACAGTGCCATGTTGCAGGGAACTTTTTGAGGCCTTCTCGATTTCCAAATTGAGCTCATGATACCTCTTTGGAAATATCTCTCTCGTGGATACACCATGGACCTATCTAGCACTGAACATGATCAAGTATAGCCCCTAAAAAATCAATTCTCCCAAGATTGGTCAAAAAGTGCAGAATGGGGGTGCAAAAATACAGTGTGCTTTTGCAGGAAACTTTTGGAGACCTTCCTCAACTCCAAATTGAGCTCATGATAGCTAATTGGAAGATATTTCTGTCTATTTATCATTTGAATCATCAAGCAAGTCATTTGGACACTCCTAGGATAAATATTGATTTTCCCAAGGTCGCTCCAAAAGTGCAGAAAACCTCTTGTAGCAACTATATTTTTTACATTTCTCCAAAACCATGACACCTATGTAAAAACTGAAGGATATTTTCTTCCTTGGCCTATGATGGACAAAAACCTTTCTCAGTTTTGTCAAATTCATTTATGTTTTTTCAGAAACATAGTTTGAAGAAAAACTAGCCCTATGTGTGGCAAATGATTTGTCCCTTCGAATGAATTCTTGAAAAATGATGGATACATGATGTTTATGAGTTTGAATGACCTCATACTTTACTGAAATGACCTCCCTTATGCCTCCTCTGCTCATATGTCTTTGATTCCATAGCAAACCCTAGCTCAGTGGGAGAGGAAATTAGGGTTTGGTGTAGGAAAAACAGGGGATTTAGGACTACCTTGTAGAGGGAGGGGAATGAAGCGGTTAGGGGTTATCTAAATTCTTGGTAAATTTTTGGGGATATGGATAGATGTTAGAGAGTGTAGTGAAGTTTAATTTCTAGAAATGAGTGAGAGGAAGGGATCCAAAAGGACAAAACACAGCTCTAACCTAGGAAGGTGTCAAAAGTGTAGCAATAGGCTAGGGTTTGTAGGAAAGTGAGGGAAATGAGAGGAATGGGCTTGGGAAAAGGTTAGGGGAGGTAGATGGAGTGCAAGTGAGGGTGAGATTGATGTCTTAGAGAGAAAATGAGTGCCTCTTTGAGGTTTTAATGGCCTTTATACTTGATGGATTGAATGAATTAGTTCTTGGGACCCACTTTGCTATGTTCAAATTCACCTTTAAAACCTTGCAAAATACCTTTTAACTCTGTCTTGTTTATTTTGAAGATTGATCATGTTTGCAAATCCTCTTTAGATGGTAAAGGGATATTATTTGGATCACTCTCATACTTTTGTTGACCTTATGCAATGAAATGGTGTTTTATTGGACCTTGGAAAATGAAAACCTAAAGACCTAATGAAAACCATTGAATGACCAGACTTCATGGTGACCTTAATGACATAATGACATGATGAAATGGACTTTCATGACTAAAGTATGCTCAACAAGACATGAAGGTGTGCCAACAAGTATGAATTTTTTATGAGGAGTGATGTTTTTGGACTAGGACTACCATCAGTGAGTAAATTTTTTGCATGACCTAATGGAATGATAAAAAAATTCTGAGTGGGACTCCTAAAATGATATGAAAAGAGGATTTTGATCACTGATGGCAGTATGAAAATACAGAAACTAACAATATGAATGTAAAATCAACCTTTCTTAATGGAGAGCTAGAAGAATAAGTCTACATAGAACAACCAAAATGATTCCTATTATCAAAATTGGATATGTATTTGCAACAACAAGGATTCATAAAGGGGAAAGTAGACAATAATCTCCACATAAAGGAAGATCAATACAATATGATCATAATTGAAGTATGTGTTGATGACATCATTTTTGGATTCTGGAAGTGATGATGATAGATTAAGTCAGAACTTTGCAAAAGATATGCAAAATGAATTTGAAATGTCTTTGCTTCGAGAGTTGACTTTCTTTTTGGGAATCCAGATATCTCAGCGATATGGAGGCATTTTCATTTCTCAAACCAAGTACATCAAAGAAATGTTGAAGAAGTTAAAAATGGAAGACAACAAACCTCTGAGCACTCCTATGGTCAATGGATGCAAGTTGACCAAAGAAGAAGAATGCAAGGAATTGGAACAAAGATTATAGATCAATGATTGGTAGCCTACTCTATGTGACAACTTCAAGACCAGATGTGAGGCAAGCAATTGGACAAGTTGCAATATTTCAAGCAACATCGAAGGAAACTCATATTCTAGCATTGAAAAGGATCTTCAGATATCTGAAAGGAACATCAAACTTTGGGTTGCCGTATTTGAAAGGAAATGAATTGACATAGGTAGCTGACACAGATGTAGATTGGGCAGGAAATATAGATGACAAAAGAAGTAGAGCAACCTTCTACTTGGGAGACTGCTTAGTATCCCGGTTGATGTTAGTTTTTTTAGCATCGGATGTTTTCTAGCCATGAAATTTTGTGGAGAGGCTAGAATACATGAGTTATCCAAAACCCAGAAATTGTTACTAGAAATTTCGCCTAGAAGTGTATCAATTAGATTATTAACCATTTTTTTTAATATTTCCTAAGTCTAAACTTATGGAATATTGTTAATTAATCAGTATTATTTGAGATAAGGCGATAATCATCTAGAAACTCACACGGATCGACGAGGAATTAATCTGGGCCATCGATTACGTTTTAATCTTGGTCGTTGGTGTTCCAACATAATATTATAAGAAGAGGTCGATGGGTAGATGGAGAATACACCAGTGCAGATACTCAGTTGCTCAGGCAGTTCAATTTTCTCAGTGAGTAGCAGGTGGAAGAGGAGCATAGTATCATTCCGAGAGAAAGGTTTCCAGTCCCCGGAAGAGGCAAACGAAGGAAGGCCGAAATTCTCATAGGGCTAGTGTAAGCCCTGCATAGAGGGTGACGCAAGTGGCTCAGCGTAGAGGCTAGGGAGGTGATTTTAGTGGCAAAAACTAGTTGTGGGGTGAGAGAAAATTCTCATAATAATTTTTCCAGTAGTTTCCTCATATTAGATTGTTAGTTGGGCATTTAAATTATTGTACTCAAAATTGTTATTGAAGAATAATAATAAAACCCTCATTTGTTGCATCATTTTTCAAGCATTGGATTTTTCCAGGGAAAATTGTCCAAAAATAATTGTGTCAAAATTATTGTGTATCTACTATAATTTCTCAGTTTTCAGTATTTTATTTTCCACAATATTTTTATGGTGAAAATTGTAGTTGTGATTTTATTCATAATTTGTCGTAGCAAATAAAATGCATAATTAAATTTACAATTAGAAGAATATTTTCCAATTGTTGCAATAGATAAAAATTTCACATGGTATCAGAGCGCAGTTGATCAGTCGGAGATCTTATAGGTGAAAAGAAGGAATTTCGTTGCTCAGTGTGGGTAGCAGGTCATAATTCCAAGGGTAGCGCAGTCATTCTGCCATAGGGTTGAGTTACTTGAGGAAATTTGATTTTTCTGAGAGGCGGAAAATTTTGATTTTTCCAGATCGAGTGATTCTAGATGCAGAGGGAGCAACTCAGAATTTCGTTGGGAAAATCTCTAGCTAAAAACGGAGGGTTTTTTTTGTAGTTGTTGCTAGAGAAAAGCCAACGTCAGGTGAAAGAGGATTAGCACTATAAATTCTTCAACATAACCATGGACAAAATTGACATTCAGGAGGCTTCAGATTTGTCTTCCAGGTTGGAGGATGAATTTGTTGCTTGTCAGGATCAGCTTCACAGGGTATCTGGTATATATACAGTGGAGCATTAGCTCACGTGACAAGGGTTAGAGAATATTTATCTAGCTACAAGGAGGAGTAGATGGACTTCAAAATTGTTATGGGAAATAGGATGAAATGTACTCCAATGGGGAGAGGTACCATAAATTTTCAAAGGGAGCCAGGAACAAGCATCGGCGCTATAGATGTTTTGAATGTACCAAGATTGGGTATGAACTTGAATTCAAATCCCAGTTACTGGATAAGGGGTATTATTTTCACTTCGTAGGGAAGAAAGTGTATGTCAAACACCCAAGCTGAAAGAAGGTAAGATAGATTGGATTTCGAAGTAACAGATTGTATCGGTTATAGCTTGACTCTCTAGTGACACTAATAGGAAGTGACAATAGCAATGGGAAGGAGATGAATGAGTTATGGCATAAGAGAATGGGACATCTACACCATGGAGCACTCAAGATGCTCAGAGAAACAGTAACAGGAGTACCATAACCTGGCATGGAACACGATGACGTGTGCAAAGGATGCATGCTTGGGAATTATGTTAAGGCGACATTTCCAAGAAGTCACAGCGGAGCTGATGGCATGTTAGGACTCATACATTCAAATATTTACGGCCCCATGTCTACTAGAGCTCTCAGTGATGCCAAATATTTCATCACCTTTATTGATGGGCATTCCACGAAAACTTGGATATACTTCTTGAAGACCAAATATGAGGTCTTTGATCGTTTCAGGGAGTTTAAAGCTATCGTGGAGAATGCAACATGGAAGAAGATCAAGGTGCTTTGCTCAGATAATGGTGGATAATATATAGATAAATACTTCACAGATTTATGTTCGAAGGAAGGCATCAAGAGATAGTGGACAGCTCCATATAATCCACAATAGAATGGGGTAGCGAAGCGGAAAAAAAAAAGGAACAATTGTTGGAGCTGCAAAGGCTATGTTGTATGACTAAGATTTACCCAGATTTCTATGGGTAGAGGCATGTAACATGATAGTATATATTCAAAACATGACTCCCATAGAGCATTGGGGAAGAAGACGCCAGCAGGAGTCTTCATAGGGAAGAAGCCAGAAGTTAGTCACTTAATAATTTTTGCCAACATTTCTTATTTTCACGTGCCAGATGAGAAACGTACCAAACTGGATCATATTGCAGAGAAGGGATTCTTTGTTAGGTACAGCGTAACCTCAAAGGCATCCAGGATCTAGATTCGTAGAAATCAAAAGATTGTAGTAAGGTGAGACATGAATTTCATGGATGACCGAGCTTTTAGGAGATCTCGTGAGATGCCTGCAGGTGATCAAAATCAATCTTCATAAGCTCGTTTGATCCAACCGTAGGGAAAACCATTGGGATAGGCAAGAGGACAATCACAAGGATTGAGTACTATGACCAGTACCAGTATTTCCTCAGGTGCAGGAAATCTGGGGATTTCTCAACAGATGGAGCAACAAAGGCAGAATGAGGAGGAGCTGGATGAACCTCCCATGACTAGTGTTCAATCCAGCAAAGAGGTTCATCAGACATTGAGAGATGCAAATGAGTTTATTAGAACTCCTAGGACAAACAAAATACAACACAGGAATCCTAACATGATCCAGGTGGATATTGGTGGCCACCCGCCTATTCCACTTGGGGCCCCACCATTGTCTCTTTCAGTTTTTCAGTTTCAGCATAACTTACTATTTTTAGTAGTTTTTTGGGTCCTGAACTTCCGGAGCCATTTTGAGGCCCTAAACAATGTTTTTTGGGCATCGCGCCTCTAGCAAATATCATTCCGTTCCGAAATGATATTCATGGCGAAAGTTGTATTCCTCGGATAGAGCTTTCTAATGATGTATCATGAGCGTCAAACGGAGATAGTATGCCAAAGTTACGTCCCTGGGAATTTGAAACACCAATTTACCCAAACGGGGCCCATAGTTTTGGTGCTTCATCTCCTAGGGTTAAGTTTTTGGATGTTTAGGGTTCTCCATTGTTTCTCAATAATAAATAGGCCATCGAGCCTCATTGTAACTCAGTTCAGAGGCCTGTAGCCGCCACATCTCTCCTCAAAGATAGCTACCAGCGCCCTAGCTAGTTTTATTTCCATTCTGTCTGTAAGCAAATTTCAATTCTTTGATATTAATGAAATGAACTGTTATTTCCGCTGCATATCTGTATTTATGGTTATATGTTTATTCTGATGTGTTCCTGCATAAATCTGGATCAATGGTATCAGAGGGGTCTGCTTTTTCTCGATCCTTCTTTGCATGTCTCCAACGAGGTCGGGGTATAAGGAGCTAGGGCTTGATCTGGTGGAACCTTTGCAAGATCAGCCTCGTAAACCTCGACGGACGCCCATGGGGGACGAAAAGAAAGATGAGGGAGCAGGAGATCCTATCAAAATATTGCTCGAGGAGGCCCTCGAAAAACAAAGGAACGCGATGATGGATAGTTTTGCTCAGATCCTTCAACGGCTGCCCACCGACGGCGCATCTGCATCCAGTAGCCACTCTGGAGTTGCGACTCCCTTTAAGGTACAAGTAAATTTTGACATTCCCATATTTGAGGGTCAAATAGACGCAGATGCCGTAGATAGATGGTTGAATCTATTAGAAGGATATTTCTCCGTTCATGACTTTTCAGACCGGGAGAAGATTATTTTTTCACTCCTCAAAGCTACCCCCCATGTTAAGGACTGGTGGGAAACCTACTGTGAGAACAAGGACCAGACAGAACCCTCTCTGTTCTCGGCTGTACCAACTTGGAATTCTTTCTGAGACGCCGTCAAGGAATAGTACTATCCCGTGGGGAGCTATGAGGACAAGTACATACAATGGACCACGCTGCGACAACAAAGGGATCAAGATGTGCACGAGCTGACGAATCTGTTCCATACCCTGCGCACAAAGTTGGGTATCAAAGATTCAGAGAGACATTTGGTGCTAAAGTATCGCAGCTGTCTGCACAGATACATTCAGGAGGAAATGGAGTTCCTCGACATCTCCTCGCTTGGTACGGCATACCAGTATGCTGCCAAGATTGAGCAGAAATTCAAACAGAAGAAGCGAGACTTTGGATCTGCGAATCAAAAGCAAGGGAAAGGTGCTTCCAAACCGAAAAACAAAGGACAGAGCCAAGGCATGGCGGCTAAAGACAACCCGTCAAAGCCACAAGAAAATAACAAGACCGCAAAGCCAAAGAAGGACACGGGAAAGTGGTGTGAGTTCCATAAGAGCTCCACTCACAACACAAGTGAGTGTCGGGCCAAGCAGTCGCTAGTGGCCGAGATGAGGGCTTCTGAGTCAGATGCATGCTCTGACTCCGAATCAGAACCTGAAAAGGGGAATGAAAAAGGGAAACAGATTATTGATGCAGAGCCCAACGCCACCGTTGCCACTACAAAGGTCCAGAAGGAGGAACCGGAAGATCCAGAGGAGGAGGAACGTCTCTTCCACTCCCAGATGTGGGTAAAGGGCTCCCCTGTACAGTTCATTGTCGACAATGGGAGCCAAAAGAATCTCATTTCAGCAGACGCCGTGAAGCGGTTGGGCTTGCCGACCACAGCTCACCCACATCCATACACCATCGGGTGGCTTCACCAAGGACGAGATCTCCGCGCCAGCCGGCAGTGTCGCCTTCCCTATAGCATCAAGCCCTTCACGGATGAGGTATTATGTGACGTTGCTCCTATTGATGTTTCTGATGTATTATTAGGACAACCACACTTGTGGAAGCGTCATGCTGTGTATGAGTCTCGACCTCGTGCTGTTATTATTACTTTGGGAAATAAGTTGTACAGGATACCAGAGGTACCACCTCCTACGACTATCTCTTTGGTTACTGCAAAACAATGCAGTAAGCTCATTTCCCAAACCAGGAAATTCGTTTTCCTGATGATCCGCCCCCAGGGCAAGAAGAAGACTATGGCCACGACCTCCAGACAGGGCCCCTCTGCACGACAACAACAAATGGATAAGGTCGTGGAGGAGTACGGGGACATCTTCACCTCACCCACAGGGGTTCCTCTGCACTGCCAGGTCAAGCACCCAATTGATCTGACCCCAGGTGCGCTGCTACCCAATGGACCGATCTATCGACGCTCTGTTCTGGAAAATGATGAAATCAAGAGGCAGATTCAGGAGCTGTTGCAGAAAGGTCACATCAGACCAAGTTCATCGCCCTGTGGGAGCCCGATCGTGTTGGTACAGAAGAAGGATGGAACATGGAGACTCTGTATTGACTATCGGGCACTGAACAAGATCACTGTCTAGAATAGGTACCCAATCCCATGGATTGATGACCTTCTAGACCAACTCAAAGGTGCAAAATATTTTAGCAAGATCGACCTGAAGTCTGGGTATCACCAGGTACCAATTGAACCCTCCGATGTGTGGAAGACTGCCTTCAAAGCCAAGGAAGGCCTTTTCGAATGGCTGGTCATGCCTTTCGGGTTGACGAATGCTCCCGCCACCTTCATGAGGATGATGGATGACATCTTGCGGCCATTCACCAACTCATTTTTAGTGGTGTACTTGGATGACATTCTGATCTTCAACTAGACTTGGGAAGAGCACCTTCACCACATCCGACAAGTCCTCCAAACATTGCGGCAACACAAGTTGTGTGCCAATTTGGAGAAGTGCACTTTTGGCATGACCCAGGTTCAATATCTGGGATACATTATTGATGAAAGGGGGGTGCATGTGGATCCAGCCAAGATCCAAGTCATTCGTGATTGGCCAGCCCCAACCACTATAACAGAGCTTCGCAGCTTTCTGGGTCTTGCTAATTTCTATCGGAGGTTCGTGTTGGGATTCTCTCATATCACTTAGCCCTTGAGTCAAGTCACCAAGGGAGGAGCGAGAGCAAAATTTTTTTGGTCGGAACCTCAACAGAAGGCGTTCACAGAACTGAAAAACCGCCTCTGTTCTGCCCCAGTGCTCACTTTACCAGACTTGCAACAGCCATTTGAGATCGAGACAGATGCCTCCGACTATGCTATTGGGGCAGTTCTTACTCAACAGGGACATCCAGTGGCATATCACAGCGAGACATTGTCTGAGACAGTTCGCAAGTATCCCACCTATGACAAAGAAATGTATTCCATTGTGCAAGCCTGTCGACAATGGAAGCATTACATTTTGGGGAAGGAAACAATCATCCACACATACCACCGGCCCCTGCAGTTCATACAGACACAAGGGAAGTTGCAGAATGATCGCCATCAGAAGTGGTCCACATATCTGCAACAGTTTCATTTGAACATCAAGTACAAGAAGGGTAGCACCAATAATGTTGCAGACTGCCTCCGCCGACCACCGATCGTGGCGCTCACCACCGTGCTCAACTCTTGTGGGAACGAGACATCTGATTGGTCGTTTCTGGGCGAGAGTGACCTGACCAAATACACTTACAAGGCACTTCGGGGGGTACGCAAGTTCCAAATTTTCACCTCCAAGATGCCCTCCTATGTCACCTCCGGGACACCTTTGTGTTCCTTCAAGCGAGCGGTACAAGATGATATGGGAAGCACACTACGCTCGACTAGATCACATTTCGGGTCGAGAAAATAGTAGCCATTACTACGAAGTATTTCTATTGGTCAAACCTTCGAAAGGATGTCGAGAAGCACATCAGATCCTGCACTGCTTGTGCCATTGCCAAACCGACCATCAAGAAGCAAGGCCTATATACTCCACTACCTACCCCTAGTCGACCATGGGAATCCATCTCCATGGATTACATGTCGGGCCTACCTTCTACTAAGAATGGAAATGACTGTGTTTTCGTGGTCGTTGACAGATTCTCGAAGATGGCCATCATGGCGGCCTGTAAGAAGAATATCACAGCAGAAGCCACTGCTAAACTCTTCTTTGAACGAGTGTGGGTGCACTTTGGGATCCTACAGTCTATCATATCAGATCGAGATAGCAGGTTCCTCAGCACATTTTGGTCCAGCCTCTGGTCAATGTTGGACACAAAGCTCACCAAGTCCACAGCTTTCCATCCCCAAACAGATGGTCAGACAGAGGTCGTCAACAGAATGATTGTACACATTCTGCGCATGTACAACTCAAAGCATCCACGCACATGGGACGAGAGCCTCCCCTATGTACAACACAGTTATAACCGGGCTCTCCACAGCTCAATTGGCCATAGCCCCTTTCAGGTGGGCTTGGGATTCCAGCCACTATGTCCCATTGACATAGCCATGCCGTTTGCAGCTGCTCAGGCCGATTCAGCTCATGTCCAGTCTGAAGTTGACAAAGCAAGTGGCTTCATCGAGCGCATTCAACACATCCGCCAACAGGTTCATGATATATTGGACAGAGCCAATGCGAAGTACAAACAGCGCCATGATCAACACCGGGTGCCACACCACTTCCAGGTGGGCGACAAAGTATGGCTACATTTGCAAAAGGAGCGCCTCACTGGACCTCACCGCAAGCTTCGCCCGCTCCGATACGGGCCGTACACCATCACCAAGGCTGTAGGTAACAATTCCTTCGAGCTTAGTATTCCACCATTCCTTGGTCTGCACCCAGTCTTCAATGTGGATCGCCTTCGTCCTTACTTTCCACCCCTACTGGACACCTCGGACATTGCAGAACAACTCACACCAACAGAGTTAAACCCAGACTGCATGGAACAGGCCACCACAGATTGTATCATGGACATGCAAATCAAGAACACTCGCCAACAAAAGATCCAACTGTATCGGGTTGTCAAAGCTGGCCAACTCCTGCACCAAGGAAAGTGGTTCACCAGGGACCAAGTTCAGCAGAAATTTCCTCATCTCATGGAGGAACTTAACGCAATGGGGACCATTGCTTCCTAAGGGGGGAGGAATGATCCAGGTGGATATTGGTGGCCACCCGCCTATTCCACTTGGGGCCTCGCCATTGTCTCTTTCAGTTTTTCTGTTTCGGCATAACTTACTATTTTTAGTAGTTTTTCGGGTCCTAAACTTCCGGAGCCATTTTGAACTATGAACTTCCGGAGTCCTCGGATAGAGCTTTCTAATGATGTATCATGAGCGTCAAACGGAGATAGTATGCCAAAGTTACGTCCCTGGGAAGTTGAAACACCAATTTACCCAAACGGGCCCCATAGTTTTGGCGCTTCATCTCCTAGGGTTAGGTTTTTGGATGTTTAGGGTTCTCCATTGTTTCTCAATAATAAATAGGCCCTCGAGCCTCATTGTAACTCAGTTCAGAGGCCTGTAGCCGCCACATCTCTCCTCAGAGATAGCTACCAGCGCCCTAGCTAGTTTTATTTCCATTCTGTCTGTAAGCAAATTTCAGTTCTTTGATATTAATGAAATGAAGTGCTATTTTCGTTGCATATCTGTATTTATGGTTATATGTTTATTCTGTTGCGTTCCTGCATAAATCTGGATCATGACAGGTACTAAGAATTGGTGGCTCAGGTTGCAAAACCTTCCATTTTTCAGGAGGTTGCACAACATCAAGTGTGAGTAGATGCCATGGTAGGAGAATATAGCTCTATCATGACAAATGATGTTTGGGAGGTAGTGCCAAGGCCAGAAGATAGATAAATTGTAGGTTCTATATGGATCTACAAGATCAAATATGTTTCAGACGACAGTGTAGAAAAGTGCATGGCTAGGTTCATGGAAAAGGGGTATGCACAGAAATAAGGGATAGATTATGAGGATACCTTCGCCCCAGTTTCCAAATACACTTCTATCCAGTCAGTTATATCCCTAGCAGCTCAGATGGGATGGAAGATTCACCAGATGGACGTCAAGACAACATTCTTGAACTGGGTGATAGAGGAAGAAGTGTACATAGAACATCCAGAGGGCTTCAAGACTCATGAGAGACGCACTCATGTGTGCAGAGTGAAGAAATATTTATACGGACTCAAGCAGGCTCCGAGGGGATGGTATGGTAGGATTGGCAGCTACTTGCAGCAGATGGGATTCGTCAAGAGTGACATACATCCCAACCTTTACTATTTGATGGTAGAGGGTGAGCCAAGTCTCATCCTATTTTTTTATGTATATTATCTATTTTTGACATGATCATCAGGGCTAATAGAGGACTGCAAGAGGAACCTGGCAACAGAGTTTGACATGAAGGATTTGGGGTTGATGCACAATTTTCTAGGATTGGAAGTGTGGCATAAGGATGGGGAGATCTTCCTTGGGTAAGGAAGATACGCTACGTATAATTTGAAGAGGTTCATAATGCAGGATTACAAACCCATGTCTACCCCCATGATCACCAACCGGAAGAATATAGATGCATCAGATGACAAGGATATCGACCCCACCTTGTATAGGCAACTTATTGGTTCTCTCATGTATCTGGTCAACACTAGGCCAGATATTTTCTTCATATTCAATACCTTAAGTCAGTTTATGGTAGAGCTGAAGAGGGTACATTGGGCAGTAGCGAGGCATATTTTGAGGTATGTTCACGGCACAATCGAGTATGGGTTGAGATATACTCGAGGGGATGACATCATACTTTATGGGTTCACAGATGCAGATTGGGAAGGTAGTTCAGTGGACAGGAAAAGTACCTCTGGGTATTTCTTCAGTGTTGGATCAGGGATGGTTTCTTATTGTAGCAGGAAGTAGAATTCAGTAGCACTGAGCTCTTAAGAAGCAGAGTATATGGTAGCCAACACAGCTACGTGCGAAGCTATATGGCTTCAGAAGCTGCTAGTAAGCTTGTCCAAGCAGAGGATGGAGGAGACCAGTGTCTACTGTGATAATCAGAGCTGCATAAATCTCTCTAATAATCTAGTGTTTCATGATAGGTCTAAAAACATAGATATTCAATGTCATTTCATCAGAGATCGTGTTCAACATGGAGCAATCCAGCTACTATATGTTCCCATAGAAGAGAAGGTTGCAAATATACTCACGAAATCTCTAGGGAGAGTTAAGTTCGTCTATTTCATGGAACAGATGGGTATGATGGAGAACCCGTTTCAGTAGCAAGGACAGGTTACCTTGGATCATTCCCAGTTGCATATGTTGTTGTTCTAGTTTCAACAGCAGCAGATGAGAGGGAGTTTTACTGCAGATGCAGTGTTGACAGCAGTATAGCAAAGTCAACAACAACACAAATGCAGCATATCAGAGTTGTGCAATGGTTGATGGGAAGTAGTAGCCAGACATCATTAGCATGATAGGATATCATGCAGAGACAGTGTGGTGTGGCAGCAGGGGCAGCACTAAAACACATTCCTCGCTAAGAGGGAGTGTGATATTTTGTGGCATCGGATGTGTTCTAGCGATGAAATTTTGTGGGGAGGCTAAAATACATGAGTTCTCCAAAACCCCGAATTCTTTTCTGGAAATTTCACCTAGAAGTGTCTCAATTAGATTATTAACCAATTTTTTAAATATTTCCTAAGTCTAAACTTAGGGAATAAGGTTAATTAATCAGTATTAACTTAGATAAGGCGAGAATCATCTAGAAACTCACACGGATCGATAGGGAATTAATCTGAGCCATCGATTATGTTTTAATATTTATTGTTGGTGCTCCAACAGATTATTATAGGAAGAATTTGATGGGTATATGGAGAATACACCAGTGCAGTTACTCAATTTCCTAGGCAGTTCGATTTTCTCAGTAGCAGAAGCTCAACAGATAAGATAGAGCCATAGGGTGAGTAGCAGGTGGAAGAGGAGGGTAGCAACAGTTCAAGAGGAAGGTTTCCAGTCCCCGGAAGAGGCAAATGAAGGAAGAATGAAATTATCATAGGGCCAGCATAAGCTCTTCACAGAGGGTGATGTGGGTGCCTTAGTGCAAAGGCTAGGGAGGTGATTTCAATGGAAGAAATTAGTTGTGGGGTGAGAGAAAATTCTCATAATAATTTTGCCAGTATTTTCCTCATATTAGATTGCTAGTTGGGCATCTAAATTATTATACTTGGAATTGTTGTTGAAGAATAATAATAAAACCCTCATCTATTGCACTGGTTTTACTGCATTAGGTTTTTCCAGGGACAATTGTCCAAAAATATTTGTGTCAAAATTCTTGTGTGTCTGCTATAATTTCTCAGTTTTCAGTATTTTATTTTCTGCGGTATTTTTATGGTGAAAATTGCAGTTGTGATTTTATTAGTTTTTTTGTCGTAGCAAATAAACTGCATAATTAAATTTACAGTTGGAAGAATAATTTCCAGTTGCTACAATAAATAAAAAAGTTTGCAGTTGAGTAAGAAGAAATCTTTAGTATCCTTGTCTACAACAGAAGCAAAATATATTGTAGCAACAACATATTTTACTCAAGTCCTCTAGATGAAGAAAACCTTGCAAGAAATACAAGTAAAATATGACAAGCATGTTCTGATACATTGAACAACACCAGTGCAATAAACATCTCCGAGAATCATGTGATGCATTCCAAGACCAAGAATATTCCTATGAAGTTTCATTTTCTAAGGGAGAAAGTCATATAAAATTATATCAAACTAGAGTATGTTGGGATGAAAGAAAAAATTGCGGACATCTTCACCAAACCACTTCCCATAGAGACTTTTGAGTATCTCAGACATAAACTAAGAGTAATTTCTTCTCCAAATTGATTTGCACAATCTTCAACAAAGAAAGACAAGGGGAGAGGTAATTTCAGGGGAAGTTACCATTTGTCATTAATGTCAAAGGGGGAGAGAATGATGAAGAAGCATGAAGACAGGGGGAGTATGATGGTTTCCATCAATGACAAAGGGGGAGAGAATGATCAAGAAGCACGAAGACAGGGGGAGTATGATGGTTTCCATCAATGACAAAGGGGGGAGAGAATGATCAAGAAGCACAAAGACAGGGGGAGTATGATGGTTTCCATCAATGACAAAGGGGGATATTGTTGAAAGAAGTTGTTATTGATGTCAAAGGTAGTCCAAATGAAGAAAAAAGTACATATTCAATAGCATATTTTGAAATATTGTTTTTGGATTTTTGATGCCCCATTTGTGTACCCTATCTTTGAATGCATTTTTATTCAAATTTCCTAGATCAAATGGAATCATAACGTATATGCTTGGACAGCTTATTCTGAGACATTTCCAACAATATATGGCACTCCCTCTAACTCATGAGTCCTCATGGTTGAGGAAAAATTATTTTTCGAATATTCACTATTCATTATCCCAGTTGCACAAGCCAGACTAGCCAATGGACAAGTTAGCCTCATCTAGACCCTGAATGCACTATAAATAGGCCTTGGAAGGAAATTGACACATTTCTTTGAATAAGGCATACTAGTACATGATGCAAGTCTTCATATTTGTCTTAACTAACACAGTTCCTAAGAGTACTTCAAACAATGGTGTAGTGATGCTACATACACCCCTTTCCAAAGGGTCTAGAAGACATTAACTTTCACTCTTGAACATCTCACATTGTAGCATGATTTGCACAAGCTAAATAATTAACTTGAAGGAATTCTTCAATATTATCAACTGTGAAATGGAATTGCTACTTTAACTATATTCATATATACCACAGAGCTTCAGTGAATGATCTGGAACCTTTCGGCCTTGAACATAGACTCGTTAGGATCCTTCCAGATATTATCTTCTTATCTTTACATGGAGCAGCGCTCACTCCTTCGGTGATTCCTCCTTTTTACGTTGTCCTGAGTAGAGCACAAATTACTCATAGCAACAAATTCAACTGTAGACTTGTTTTTAAGACTAGGTTTGTAGACAAGCTCCCTTTTTGTCATGATCATCAATATTCCTAGAAGCATTCACATGATTCCATGTCTGATTTTTCTCGTCCTTGGTTACAGAGGCTCATGACGACTTATTTTTTATATTGTCTTATCTTTAAACATATATTCTTTCAAATTATTTTGGATTGCAACTTCCATAGTGACACACTAGCTTTGTTTTTCACGATCTATTCAAAGAAAAATTATATACCTCAAACCTTGGACTATAGTAGTCATTATTTCACTTTCGTTGAACTTAAAATTTATTGCTACACCTTAGATCTTTGATGTTATCCAAGACAATAGAACAATTCGTAATACAAGCTTGGATCCATAACACCTTTTCATTCTTCTTCTAAATACGACATTAGTCTTGATTTCTTCGATCTACTTGCAACAAGGACAACACTACCTTGGCCTTTAATGGTTTGAGACTTATTGGATAACATATTGAGATTCTCAGACCTCTGAATTTTTTTGAAATGACTTCGTTCTGAGGTTTTGAGATAGGACTTCAGTCCTTGACTTGATAATATGAAACTAGGGTTGAGATATCTTGACCATCTCAGATCTTGTATTTCTTATGGTCTGAGTTCCATAGAGCATAGAAGATATAAAGTTAGGATCTAGCCTTATGTTTAACCCTTTCAATATTTCTTTAAAAGTTTAATCCAGGCTTCATAAGCTCATTTAGAGTTTGAACTTCTTCTTTCGGTCTTCTAAGATTGTATTGAGGTGGATTCAACCTTATAATATGCAGACTAAGGAAACCTTATGATAATTTCAGATCTTCTAAGAGTCTTGATATTTTGGGGTAATTGGCATAGGCCTATCATTTTATGTATTTATAAGTTCTCGATCTATTCCTTGAGAATTTATACCAACCTTTATGCTTCGATCTTAGCCAAGTATTTTGGATCCCTACAACTGTCTTTTGAGGACAAAACTTTGAACTAGGGTTTATAGATCAAGCCCTAGTGATAATATTGAGGTTTCTCTTTCATCCATAGCTCTGATCAGTGTTGCACAATCCTTCTTCCCCCAAGGGTCCAAGGCCAGAACTGTGGATCCAAAAATTGGATCCGCAATTCCATCGTTTTGAGGTGAAACCTGGAAATCCAAAACCGTGCGGGCCCGATCCACGGTTCTAGATTCCTAATACGTGGATCTGTGGAGGTTCGGGCGAGGATCCATGGAGGTTCGGGCGAGGATCCGTGGAGGTTAGGGCAAGGATCCACACGGATCGCGAGTGGATTTAGAGGGAGATGGGGGGTCCCGTGGGGGCCCAATTTATTTTCTTTTTTTATTTTTTCTTTGACTTAAGTTAGGTTGGGGCTTCTTGGACACTCCCAAGGTGCTCCCTTGATGCTCCTTAGATGCTTCCTAGATGCTCCCTCGTGGTAATGTTAAATTCTTAAAGTAAAAGGATTTACTTAAATTTTTAACATTACCATGAAATGACTCAAGATGTTTGAGAGTGGTTCTAGCCTCATCGGAATTCATATGGAGAAAATAGAATTTCATATCCTATTCAAAATTTAGCAGACTTAACAGTTTTCAAGAATTCAGGATCAATAGGATTGTGACATTTCATTATATTATATCATGTATGAGGGTAAGAGATTGGCATTTAATCAAGAGCACCAAGCCCTATGTGTACCCTAGTGTTGGTGGTGTTACATGACCTTAGCAAAAAATTACCTTTCAATCAGGTCAAAATCATTGATCAAGCATGTTAAGCTTTCTTTACCATATTTCAAGGCTTGGATTAGGTAGTTTGATCCAAATTGAACAATATGTTGATTTTTGTAGCATAGTAAAGTGCTCTAAGTCTCAAATTTTGTGGAGAGGCTTAGACACTGGTATTCCAAAAAACCTTGAAACCGTTTATGGAAATTCCACTTAGTTAATGTTTAATAAAATAATTAATTATTTTAATGGGGACCCTGAGTCTAAACTTAAGGAAATTAAATATTTAATGGGTATTAATAAAATAGAGTGTGAATCTTCTAGAGAACATGGAGAAATTCAAATTATGATCTCAGTCGTTGATTAGAGATATAATCTGGGCCATTGATTTCTCAACGAGAAGACTACAAAGGAAGGCTTGAGGATCATTTGGAAAACACACCAGTGAAAATACTCAGTTACTCGAGTAAATCGATTTTCTTAATGGTCGAAGTTCGACAAAAGAAAATCGACTCAGAGGAAGAGTTGCAGGTGGAGGAGAAGCAGAGAGGGTTCAACATCAATCCGGGGTGTAGGAGCAAGTGACGCAGTGCCAGGAAGAGATGGTGCAAAGGCTGTGAGGGAGCAGCGCAGAGGGGTGACGTAGTTCTGCGCATTCCCCACGCAGAGCCAACGCAGTGGTGATGCAGGGGGCTCAGGAGGGTCCTTCTGGGGTAATTTCTCATCTGACTCTTTTGTGAGGAATTTCTCCAGTGTTATCATAATTTCTCTTCGTCACTACGAACTATAAATTGTATAAGAAGATTCTACTGAATAATAGAAACCCTCATCTATTGCATCGGTTTTCCCGCATTGGGTTTTTACGAGGACAATTGTCCAAAATATCTGTGTCATTTATGTGCTAGTATTTTCCTTAATGTTCTGCTCATTAATTATATGGTGAAGTCCGCATTTGAATTTATTTCAATATTTACTGAAGACATTTCTGCAAATAACTTATTTTTGAATAATAAGTAGAAGAAATAACATAAGATAATGCAGTAGGATTTCAATTCGAAATTTTCACACAATGTTGACTAATATACCTAGACAATTGAGGTAGAGGCAAAGGCTAGACAAGAGGAGAAGAATCTAGATTCTATATGGCTGATGCTCGAATAATTAATCATTGATGTACAATGGATACCATATTCATCTTGATTTATGTACAAATGTGCATGTTTTCATATCTTCTACAACTTATTTGGTATTTTGGATGATTTTTTTAAATAGAAATGCAAAAAAATTATATATATATATATATACACGCGCGCGCGCGCGCACGAGACGCTTCGCTTCCTATATTTTTGGAAAATGATACTTTTGATACTTCGCTTCCAAAAAATGTCCCCGCTTCATGCAACATTGGCTTTGATACCATGTTGTTTTTTTTTGTATATGTCTTCTACATTGATAATTTATTTTGATGATTTCATTCCTTTACATATTCTTATCTATGATTTTATCATTAAGCAAATTACACAAAACACGTCAACAATATAACATTTAAGACAATAGGATCATAAAGAGACAACCACACAAAGAACACAACAATTTATTATGGGAAAACCCACAAGGGGGAAAAACCCAACAACCTTTTCAATAGAGAAATTATTCAAGTCAACAGAGATACATCCTAGTCAAATCCTAGGTCAAACATGGTCCATCCTCCTAGCCAAGTCAATCAGCGAGCCCATGAAACTTGCTATGGTCTACTCTACTAGGGTAGAATTCGTCCTTCATCTTCAGTGATAAGCTTAGTCCTTGAATTCCATTGCACCTCATAGATTCGTCCTTAAAGAGAAAGCTTCCACAGAGATTCAAATAACTTCAATAGAAATATTCAATCTTGCATTAGGGCTTCAATAGAGGGATATCCAAATTGCCTTCAACAAAGAGAGAGATGTGAATTTCCTTTAAGAGAGAGAGATAATTGCCTTTAAGAGATAGGGATCTTAGCTTCTTCGCTAGCCTCGGATATATATAACACGGGGAGATCAAAATTTCCTTCAACATAGAGAGATATGTGAATTTCCTTTAAGAGAGAGAGACGAGTCTCCTTCAAGAGACAAAGATTTGAATTGCCTTCTTAGCTTCTTTGCTAGCCTCGGAGAGATATAACATAGAAGATCCAAATTCATGTTGGAGAAGAGGTTGAATGCCTCAATATATAGTGTTGCAGTGAGCCAAATGGGTTCCAACGACTTTGGGGCTGACCTGATCTCATGGAGCCAACTTAATCACTTGAAGAGGGCCAACTTGGCTTCTTTTGGAACCAAAAATTCAATTTCAAAATTTCAAGTTTCTTTTGAAAATAATATTTTTCTTTTGACCCAAGCATGAAGAACATGCTATTCAAATACATCAAGGACAAAAATAATAATTATGAAGACTGACCATATTTACAAAAATCAACATGGGCTAGGCAATAAGATTATTAACCAATTGTGTCACTGCTAAATTTTTGAAGACGGAGTAGCTCTTTGGCACCCATGATACTTGCTCCTCACAACACAAGGAGGTCTTCCTTTTTTGCTACGTAGTCCCTAAGAAGTAACCTCCCTCTAGTGTTGTTTAGTTTGTTCATAGAAAGGTGTAGGATGATATCCCTTAATCTCTAGAAAAAAAATATCTTGGCTCCTAAATTTTCTTAGTGCTATAATGACTTCCTTTCATGGTTGTGTCGTCACATAGTGTGACAACATTCCTTTTTTAACAAGAACTCTCTTTTTCCTCTATTTTACTCATCCCAAAAATTAGCTCACCCTTTCCATTCGAACTTTCTATGCATGAAAACAAGCAAGAAAGTTCTTGTCCACTTCTTTCTTGTTCCAAGAATGTAGGGATTGTAAGTGATGGCCTAGATTGAGGGATTTGTTTCCTACGCTCATCTTAATGTCATTTAAATTTGCAAACTCAAATTTTGAAATATGTGAAGGTAATACTCGATGTGTATTTTTTTAGGCATAAATCCCCCAAGATCCACTCACCTTTCCCCTTGTAGTATCAGAGCCCCTACAGGGGCTTGTATTTTGTTGGCTTGATTATTTTTTTATTAATTGTAGAAGTAAAATAATTATAATATTCACGAGTAAAATTGGATATTACACTAAACAAGGAAGGAAGGAGAAGTACTTAAGGCAACCTTGGGTGTGACTTGGTTTGTCAATGTTGATGTTGTTGCTCAGGCAGGTACTTCTGCATAGGCTTAAGTGTCTACGCATGCAAAAGTTGCCCACATATTTCCTTAAAACACTTGCTTAAGTGTGAGCAAGTCGCTAATGTAATTTTTCCTAAGTTAAACTTAGGAAAAACACAAAATTATTAGGTTGGTTGATTGAGCTAAAGTAAACTTAAGGAAAAGTAAAGTAAAATACTTAAGTGATTATCTTTTTAATCTCAACCATTGATCTCCAGTGAGGTAATATCTAATTTTGATAGTCAATCTCATTGGAGATTAAGGTTAGGGATTTAGCTCAATGTAAAGTTATAAAAGCAAGGCTAAGGAGAGGAGAAGACACACCATACAATGACACCAACCTTTGAAAGAGAAATTTTCTCAAGTAAGGAGTGTGATACTCTAGTGTGATGGGTTTGAGTGTTGAATTTGTAACTATGGTCGGTCTTCATAATGTATATTTGGCCACTTAACGTATTTGTATTGTTATTGTAGAACATACTTTTAAATGCTAGAGTCAAAATAAAATTATTTTTTAATCGAAGTCCACTTGTGACTTTTAAAAGAAGAAAATTTGAAATTGAAATTTGAAATTTTTTGCTTCAAAGTTGTCAAGTCGGCCCAAGCAGAGTCACACCCATTCGACCTAAGGCATAATGCTATATATTGGCAGCTTGACCTCCTCCTCAAGACACCAATTCGCACTCTCTTATGAAGAACAATTTATGGGCATCCTAGCAAATATCAAGAACGATAAGGAGGGCAAAGAAAAAGACAAATTGCATCTCTTTCTCTCTCATATCAAGCTCACACATGTGGATCCTTTCTCTTTCTTATGGCTCGTGGTTTTTCTGGGAAGTTATGTTGCAGGGGACAAAATTCTTGGCAGTGGTAGGGCCCAAAATTCTGAGGTAACTAGGACTTGTAGGAGGGCCAAAATTTCTAGGTAAGATCAAGTAGAGCAAATTTCTAGATCAGATTGGTAGACTTGACTTGGAGGGGTTGACCAAGTTTGACCATAGTTATAGGTATGTCTCTTGTTGAACAAAATAATTTCTCTATTGAAAAGGTTGTTGGGTTTTCCCAAGGAAAATCGTGTGTTCTCTTTGTGCATTTTGATCTCTATTGTTCTATTGTTCTTGTATGGTTCAATTTCTGAAGTATAATTGTTGAATGACATATGGGAATAATTTAAAAGAATATCTACATCAAAAGTAATTATCAGTATTTCATAAATATTGTGCTAGTCTATATTGTGCTTAAAAAATCAACGCCGAGGAGGTGTAGATGGCTGGCATTGGAGATTCAGATCAGCCAAGGATATTGAGGACCGATCTAGGGATTGATTTGTTGGATCAAATCTAAAGCATTTTGTCTTTGTAATTTTTCAATAGGGCCATTATCCCAGGACAGGAGCCCAAGTAAGTTCAAATTTAATGAAGAACAGTTGATTGGGTAGAATTTGTTTGTCATTGTGATTGAGATTGGTTGTGTAATTTTTCTTATGTGAATTGTGTTAAGAATCTAGTAAGCATTTATTCAATAAGTTTGTAATCTTCCAGGTTAATGAACTGTTGGGTGCTAGGTTCAAGGAAAAAACAACGACCATTAGGGCATTGGTAAGTGCAGTGAGTCAATTTTTGTGATGATTAATGAATTTTTCTTCAAAATTCAGATGGGATTTAGAATCGTCGATTTAGCTACACCATTTCCCTGGGAATAATAATTAAAAATATATATATCATAAAATGATCCCCTTTTCCAAACAAACTAAATCAATTGTAATTAATAAAAATATGTAGCATTATTGAAAACTAACAAGGAAGGGACACCAACCCTGATAATGTTGTTCCATGAATTGGATTACAATATTTTGATTTACCTAATTTGTATAGCTTCTATCCACGTGGTGAAGTATTCTGAAGCAGCAAGGATATACTTATGTTTCTTAGAGGATTTAGGGTTGATATCTCCAGTGACATCTAATCCCTATTGCTGAAAAAGGTTCTTTGACGGTGATTGGCTACATAGGTATTCTAGCTTTCATTTCTCTTCCAGCATACAAATGACAAGTCTTGCATTTTCTGATATATGAGTGTCAATCCCTAAATAATGTGAGCCAATGATAACTAACTCTCAATATCTTATGGTTTGTGGTCTCTACTAAGAGATTTTTACCAATTGGGCGATCATGCATATTTTTTCAAACTTGTTGAGCAACATCCTTTTCTTAGCATCTAAGTTGAAATCCATCATAATTCTTGCGGAAAATGATGCGATTAATGATTTGATATTAAGCCTATTTTAGTCTCACAACTCTTTTCTTCCTTGAACCCAAGTAAATAGGACAAATCCATGGTGTAAATGTTTTATATCACAATACCATGAATTTGAAGTTGTTGCAACATGTTGAGAAATATAGCTCGAACGTAAACTTTGTACAGGTTCACATGTGGACCTGTAAGAAGTAGCTCAGGATATTTTCAAAAAGTATTTCTACTTTTGAAAAAGTGATTTAATTTTGTAGTTCACTTTACAAAAATGTGAGTCTTCTATTTGGCAGTTGAGTCTAGAAGTGTATCTCATGCATGACTTAGTCTAGGAGTAAACTGAAAAATAGATTCTTAACTAAAATTATAAAGAGAGGTCAAGGTAGAGTTTTTCATTAGACATGAGAAGTTGAGCAGGTTGAGTGACTGTGAGCTAGAGATAATGTAGGAAGCCAGAAAATAGGTATTTCCAGGAAACGCATAGTCCATACAGTTGTATGGATAGAACCATATGAATCGATTTGTATAGTCGTCTGGACATTCGTATAATCTATACAATTGGGGTGTTTCATTTCTACAACAGGCCATACGCATCAGGGGATTGTTTCGCTCAAATTCAGCATCACTTGGTAATCATGCAGTGCTATTTTTTGGGGTAGTGTGTGGAGGTTTCCTTTCATGCTTTTCAAAGGAATGAGAAGCTAATTTTGAAGGAGTAATTACTAGTATATGTGTGAAATTACTTTTTATGCTTCCATTATTTAACACTATTGTGTGATTGATGCTATGGTTTGAAATTAAATTTCATCATTAATTAAATTCAATGATCTACTTGTTTGGTTGAGATCATAAGGAAACTAGTCACCTAGGGCTTGAAAATTTCACATGGTATCAGAGCTAATTTCTCTGATTGAGATTATCAAGGATTTGTAGTGGTAAATCAATTGTGGGAAAGAAGAACCAATAGTTATAGAATTTCAAACTAATTTTTAGATTTGGGCGTTTTTGCAGCTTGAAATTTTCGCATGGTGTTAGAGCTAACTTCTCTAATTGAGATTATCAAGGATTTGTAGCAGTAAATCAATTGCCGGAAAGAAGAACCAATAGTTAGATAATTTCAAATTAATTTCCAGATTTGGGAGTTTGTGCAGCGTATTTTAGAAATGACATCAACTAGCCTGAGGTTTGAGGATGGATTTGATGGTGTTGAATTTCTTAACATGGAAGATGAGGGTTACACTTAGTGAAATGGAATGATCTCTAGTTGATTATCAAGAATGTTGTGACTCTGTCTACAGATCCGTAGCAATTGGCATCCCACAATAAAATGGAGGTGAAGGCCAAGTGGATCTTGGATGCCATAAAGGATCATTTGATCCCTCGTGTATCCGAGAAGAAGAAAAAGGAGAGGTTTGATGCCTGGGATAGTTTTTTCTAGAGTTGAAACATAAACATGATGATGATATTGTAGGACAAACTTAGATTCATAGAGATGATGAGATCAAACACAGTGACCAATTTATGAAGATCACATAGAATAAAATGAACTCTCAAAAATTGCATAGAAATGGTGGATGGAATAATGTCCATCTCCCCTCTTTGAATGTGTTTCACATATTTTTTATAACCTTATATTCATCTTCGTGGAAATAATTTACAGTTAGGGTTTTTAGTCATTCTGTGATAACTGAATTAAGTATCGAACTTAGATATGCATCCTCCAAATTGGACTCCACTTTACAAGTTCAAAAATTCCTTTTAATATAAATCAGTTTTCCAAAATAAATTGTTGTCAATTTAGAAATAGTCATGATTGTTATTTTAATTTTTAGGACATTTAAACAGCCATGGGATAAAAACAATCAATCAAATTTCAAACCCGGATGCTACTTCCATATAGGGATAGGGATAAATGACAGCACATGATCTGAACATTCATGATCAGTGAAACATGTATTGGCAGGATTATATTAATGCATTAACAAATTCACATCTATGGCTCACTAACAGGAATGATGAGATAATCCGGTTTCATTCCAAAAGAGGCGTATACAATCCCAAAGAAGGCTATCTAACTGCATACAAGTATAGGGAGTCGGTTATAAAGTGTTGGTGGTGGAACAGTGTATGGAAATTAAAAATCCCTCCTAAAGCCAAACTATTATTCTAGAGCATACTTATAAACAATATTCCTACTGCAGACAATTTAAAGAAAAGTCCTATAGAGGCATACTTGGTGTGCTCTATGTTGAAATGAATTAGCGCATCTATTCATCCCCTGTCCGACAGCAAAGTGTCTCTAGAATTTGGTTTCTCAATCTCTTGGTATCGGATATAGTTGGCAAGGAGGATCGGTTGAGGTTGTGTGGAAGGATTGGTGTCAGCAACCAAAACCCATTAAATTGTTGAACTTGTCGAGTCTCATTTGTTGGGCAATATGGATTGCGAGGAACAAAATGGTTTTCAAGGAGCTAGTATACATTCCAAAAAAACTTGGTGGCAATTTGCTCGCTATATATGAGCTCATCCATGATGATCTACCCTCTGCTCCAACTCAAATAATCACAGTTGAGGTCATCAACCAATCAAACCCTGGGATTTCTTTGATGGTTCTGCCAATTCAAACAACAATGGTGGTGGCGCTATTCTATACATTAGTGAAACTCATTATTTCAAAATGAGCTATGGATTTGGGATACGCTCCAACAATTTTGTTGGATTAATGAGATTGAAATTTCTCCTATTATTTGGGCTTGAGAAGGGATGTAAAAAACTGTAAGTATTTGGAGACTCAAAATTAGTCATTGACTGGATCGATCAGACATCCCACTATCACACACACACCCTATAATATTCTAGAGGAGGCACATCTTCTTAGAAATCAATTTGATGATATCGTATGTTCACACATTTACAGGGAGAGGAATACCATTTTTGATCAGTTATCCAAGGGGCGCAGCAAATTCTGGGCACATGGATGATTCACGAGCACTACGGGGAATATTACTAGCAGTGCTACCATCATCCTTTTGTCGATTATCCGACACAGGCAGCACAATAGTACATAGTTTTTTTTTTATGCTTATATGTGGATATAGGGAATCTGAACATGACTATTATGATTAACTATCTTTTTTATATAATTTTTACTTTTTAATCTGGACAGTATGACTCTATACGACATCATCTAAAAGAAACATTATATTTAGACAGATATGCATGTTGATGCATCTACTACATGTAATTTTCATATTTACTTTAATGGAAATTACAATTTTTCCTTGGGGAAAAAAATTTATCATTCCGACCATGTAATTCATTTCTAGGTTTTTCTTGATGTCTTTAGCTTTCCAACGAACTCTCGCTTGCTCAATTTGGACATCGAGAGCTCAAGATACACTCTCAAGAAGATAATAACTCAACGATCGTTGATCTGCTCCCTGTGAATCTTGACCTTTGATTTATAAATCCACCCTCTTTATCCCCCGTGTATTGTCAAAGGGAATTTATAACAATTTATAAGAAAATGGGCTCCCTATATTGTGTATTAAGTAGAAAAAACCATCGAACCATGTATAAATTACGCATAATGTAATATTTTGTTGTCATCTCATTGTTCAATCATCGTGCTAAGTTACTACCCAACAATCCATGTACAACCGATACCTTCCAAGTGTCACTAATAGATATTGATGCCACGTGTCATTGAGAGGTTTGGTAAAGAAAACGAGGACTTAAGAAATGAGAATGCATGAAAATAATCTAAGACAAGAGAATAATGCAGATGGAGAGGATAACATGGAGAGGTAAGAGTAACATTGAAAAATAGAAAGTAAGAAAAATAACTAGTTGTAGATAAAAAGAAAGATGACTAAGTAAAGATAAAACTAAATTTATAAGTAAAATGAGTAATGGAGAAAGAAAGTAATTAAAATGACCAAGAATAAAAAGGGATGCAATTTGTAAGATATAGACTTGTGGGGTGCAATTTGTAGGTTATGAAAATGCAAGGTAGAGTGAAGCAAAAAGACATCCACAAGAAAGCCTCCACACATTTAAAAAGAAAAAGGCTAAATATAAAATGGCGGTGCAATTTGTAAGCTATGGAAATGCAGATGCAAATTGTAGGATGTGGACTTGTGAAAAGATAAAATGATGAAGTGAAGTGAAGAAAGGTCTACAACCCACCATTCATAAAATGACCAAGTAAAAATGCTTTAAGTAAATATGGAAAAAAGAGTAGCCCTCGGGGGTAGCTTATATGGCAAAGCATGTAAACATGTTATGTAAAATATTATGAAGTCCTTGGTTTGATCCCCCGATTAACCTGTATCCACATTAGAGGCAGGTGTGGTGCACCTAGCGGTCTATACCACACCTGGTGGTTTATAGTGGTCGTTGATGGAATCAACCTCATGTCACGTGAATACAATACCACCCTAATAATTGATTCCACTAATAAAAAAATTAAGATTATTTTTGCATAGAAATAGAAATAATCACCTACTCAAAATTCTAAAAATGGCTAGGAAAAGAAATCACGAGTGCAAAATAATGACGAGAAAATGGAAAATAAAGAATAATGCATAAAAAACCACTGGGGAGGAGTGCAATTCAACTAGAGATCATCGCAATATGAAGACGATGTGAAAATTTGAGGTTCAAAGTTAAAATACCTTGATTTACCATGTGGGCCATGCGTGGGGGCTTGGGTTCACCTAGAGGTTATAATAGTGGCGGTCAAAATTGACCCCCCATCACATAAGTACGAGCCCATCCTTGTTAATGATTCCTCTAGATACCCAAAAAAGGTAATGGATAAAAGATAAATTAGAAATGGATGAAAGTGGATGACAGGGAAAATAGTGATATCTTGGAGATATATCCTTAGTTTTTTATTCCATGAGTGTTGGATGAAGCTAACACACAGGGCTATCCAATGAGAGGATGATTATAAAGGAAAAGGAAAAGCTATACCCATTGTGCTTATGTAAAGAAGCACTACATTGAAATTAAATCTGAATTATTAAGGACTTAACTGAATCTCTCTCTAAAGGAATATAGGTTCAAGTATGAACTAAAATCACTCTAATTGATGCATGACATGAAAACACATCAACAAGTCAACAAGTCTCCATGTTCTGGAGCACCCAACCGATGGACAGTAGTACCTAATCTACACTTATTCTTGGCCTTGGGTATTATAAGAGCTGACAATTGATAGCATTCTTTATTTAGGATTGCTTTGTCGGTCCCCTTCAGCTCATTAACCATTTTGTGCTTCTGGGCTTCCTAGTGTTTAATTGCATCTCTTTTGGCACTCACTTTCTACAGTTTTATTCTTGTTCTTTTATGGTTCTTAAAAATGCCTTGGTAGCCCAAATGGTTCACTCAACTACGATTTTTTTTAAATTGCACTGACCACCAGAACACGTTAACATTTACTAAATTATATTTAAATACAATTTCCACAACTGGAACACAACCACTAAAACAAGTTACTAATTGATGTAATACTGGTATTTGGGAAGTCTGCTTTTGACACAAACCCAGTAGTACATTTATTGCACCATGAAACAATTATTCTTTTTTTACTCATAATAGATATAAAAAAAAGTCGTCGTCGTCGTCGTCTGCTCCATCTACCAAAATATATTAGTCCTGCATTTGGTGTTGAGCCGTGTATTGTCATTTCATTGTCAAAAGCACCCACAGATCAAGATACAGTCCTTGTTACTTTGATTAGGCATTGAAACATGTCCTCCAACAGTCAAATGCATGAATTAGAACCCTTGTCCAGACTTACAAAATCCATATAGGGTTGTTTTCACTTGAAAAAAGTAGTGACCAAAAAAAACAAGTTTCTCTTAGTAAGAAAAATGGATGTTACAAATATCAGAAGTAATAACCGTGCAACAGAAATAGCAACATGCTGGAGAAATCCACCATCTGAGTTTTTCAAGACCCTAGCCAATCTCTTCTAACCTTGTCAAAAACACGATTGGAAACGAGCAGTGGCACTTTTAAAAGTTATGACATGAGCCAATCTTATGTACAAGAAGCCTCAACCAAAATTAATTCGATGCTTCTGCTCTCTTTCTTGCAAAGTACTCATTAGCACGAGCTAGGTGTTTAACCACTGAAGGTTTAACCCACTTCTTCCTCCCTGGTAATGTTATTAATGTACATCCACTGCTTTCCAACTTCTGTTTTGCAGAAGAAGAGAAGGCGCGCGCTTTTATCGTGAGATTTGTAGTCAATTCTCCATCTCCAAGAATCTGCAATCAAGTTACAACCATTAGGGCAACACTTGCATCAATCCAAATCTACTTCACTAGTATGAGAAAATCAAGAATAGATAAATACGCATATAAATCGCATTTCATTACCAGACTTATGTACACAGATATGTTCAATCAGACATTATAAATTATACTCAAATGGCCACAACTTACACTGATTTAGCATATTTCTAACCCAATCAAAATTAGTTAACTTGACTTCTACTTAGTTTCTTGAAAGTTAAATGAGTTAAGACATAATTATCCTGCTCATGGTTATATCACAACGCAAGTTTAGCCCTAACATTGTAGAGTTTTCAAGAATCAGACAATTTATTGCAAATTCTGAAATTTCACCTCAACAATGAGCTTCCCCGGATCTATTTCCTGTGACTTTCAGCCTAGGGCAGAACTGAAATATGAATTTAGGGCAGCAATATTTCAGTTCTCCTCAACCCAATTTCACGAAGGCAATCCAAAAAAATAAATACCATTCAAGTATGCTTCAATACCACAAAGGTTCAGCGCTTAGGGCACAGTTTTCCAACATATAACAGATCTCAAAAGTCTCTTATTACAAAAGATTATAGCAGTAAATCTGCTCCTTTATCTTCTAAGTATGTGTTAAATTATACTCAAATGACCACAACTTACACCGAACTAGCATATTTATAACCAATCAAAATTAGTTAACTTGACCACTACTTAGATTCTTGAAAGTTAAATGAGTTAAGACATAATTATCCTGATCATCGTTATATTAGCAATTACAAACCAAGTTTAGCCCTAACATTGTAGACTTTGCGAGAATCAGACAGTATATTGCAAATTCTGAAATTTTACCTCAATGTTGAGCTTTCCCAGATCTATTTCCTGTGACTTTCAGCCTAGGGCAGAATCTGAAATATGAATTTATGGCAGCAATATTTCACTTCTCTTCAACGCAATTTCACAAGGCAATCCAAAAAAATAAATACCATTCAAGTATGCTTCAATACCACAAAACTTCAGCGCTTAGCGCACAGTTTTCCAAGCATATAACAGATCTCAAAAGTCTCTTATTACAAAATATTATAGCAGTAAATCTACTCCTTTATCTTCTAAGTATGCGTTAAATTATACTCAATTGACCTCAACTTACACTGAACTAGCATATTTCTAACCAATCAAAATTAGTTAACTTGACCACTACTTAGTTTCTTGAAAGTTAAATGAGTTAAGACATAATTACCTGATCATGGTTATATTGCAAACCAAGTTTAGCCCTAACATTGTAGAGTTTTCGAGAATCAGAAAGTATATTGCAAATTCTGAAATTTCAACTCAATGTTGAGCTTCCCCAGATCTATTTCCTGTGACTTTCAGCCTAGGGCAGAATCTGAAATATGAATTTATGGCAGCAATATTTCACTTCTCTTCAACCCAATTTCACAAGGCAATCCAAAAAAAAAAATACCATTCAAGTATGCTTCAATACCACAAAGCTTCAGCGCTTAGGGCACAGTTTTCTAAGCATATAACAGATCTCAAAATTCTCTTATTACAAAAGGTTATAGCAGTAAATCTGCTCCTTTATCTTCTGGGTATGCGTTAAATTACTTAAACCAATTTAGTTCAATGTAAATCTACCCAATCAAAAAGATAAAAAGATAATTTGGATAGTTGGAACACACACACACACACATATATATATGTTGCACGACTCGTACTCGTATCAGACTCGTCTGGCTATTGACTCAGCAACCCGTATAAGACTCAGGAACGACCCATATAAGACTCGGCAAAATTTTCCATCCATTTTCCCTTTCCCTCCCCATGATCTCCACAAAAAAAAATTAAAAATTAAAAATCGAATTTTAGGCTAAGTTACCAGGATTCGGATACGGATACGGATACGGATCCGGATTCGCTAGTTTTTTGAAAACTCAGGATCCGGATACGGCAAAAATACGTCAAGTACAAAAAATATAATAATATTAAAAAATATAATAATATTAATAATAGACACAATATATACTTCTTAATATATTTTTGTCTTTACATAGCAAAATGTTAAAATGCATACCATATGCCATCATAAATTAATAAATTATAGAAGGTCAACTAGAGTTTTAAAGGTTCAAAGCTAAAAAAAAAAAAAAAAATACTATGATCTTAATTTGATACTTAATTCTAACATCAATTAAATTACAATTTAACTTTTAAGTTCTTATTTTAGACAAAAATCCAATATTTTAAATAATTACATATTTTAAAATACTACATTTAAATATAATATTTCATTTCTTAAATACCTTTCCCAAAAAACTAAGACTATTCACACCCTATCATGTTATTATATACATTAACCATATATCATTATAAATATACCACTTACAATTATAAATGTTATGCATACCACAACCATATATCATTATCAAAATTCCCCTTGGCATTATTGCAACCTTTAACTTTATCGACCATATTTATTTTCATCGTACATCTCCATCACATTTTTTTTTTTTTTTCAGACTCGATGACGCTGATTATAAAGAATTAAAAATAGAATGCCGCTGGAATAAGAGCTAGTTACGCTGACTGTAAAAAATTAAAAATAAAACGCCGCTGGAATAAGAGTTAGTTACGCTGACTGTAAAAAATTAAAAATAGAATACCGCTGGAATAAGTGTTGAAGCGCTGCAGTAGACAAACCTCCGACTCATTTGACTTAGCTAGTTACGCTGACTGTCCGTACGCTAACTATAGAAGAGGGGATAACATTTTTTTTTTTCAAACTTCAAAATATTTCAGGAACTAAATTCATAATGTGGAAATTTAAGATCCCTTAAACACATAAGAAATTCCTTCTGCCGTATTCCTGTTTTATTTCTGCATTCTGATGTTTAAACGCATCCGTACAACGCGATCAAATTTATTAAGGTATGTTTTAAGTTTAATTCCAAATTTATTAAGGCACAATGACGGGGACTGTGAGGTGTCTGTCGTCCTGTCGAAAGCAGTGTTGCAGTGACTACTGCCAAATTTATTAAGAAATTTAAAATTAAGATACTTTAAAAACATAAGTTAGGGCGATTTTAGAGGGATCTGTTTCCGGCAAGCATGATCCGTTTCCAGAAAAAACAATACGCCACCTGCAGTTTCTGATCCGTATTTCTGG
Organism: Pinus albicaulis; assembly: GCA_034641835.2. Classification (NCBI taxonomy): domain Eukaryota; kingdom Viridiplantae; phylum Streptophyta; class Pinopsida; order Pinales; family Pinaceae; genus Pinus; species Pinus albicaulis. Next base: position 1,369,527,606 of record CM076584.1, read on the forward strand.
TGGATCGGATCCGGATCAGATCCGGGGATCCGAGGGATCCTGGCCCTCCCCCGCCGGATCCGGTAACTTAGATTTTAGGGTCTCCATGGGTCTTATGCAGGTCATATGCTGTTCTTCACAAGTTCAATTCAGGTAGCCGAGTTTTATGCGAGTTTTTACGGGTACAGGTAGAAACATGGGTTATATGCAAGTGACCCGTCTCACTATAAAACCCGTCAAGACTCGCATGTACTCGCGGGTCTTATAAGAGTCGTGCTATATATATATATATATATATATATATATATATATATATATATTACTTAAACCAATTTAGTTCAAGGTAAATCTACCCAATAAAAAAGATAATAAGATATTTTGGACAGTTGGAACACTTCTATACATATACCAATAGCTCATCACACGTTGGTACAAGTCAAGCTCTCCAAACCCTAACCACCTTCTAGCTAAGAATAACTTCCAACCAAAGCTGATCACTTCACTAAAGATTCTCAACATGTTGAGATTTTGGGGTAGCATTGGATGTGCTCTAGCTCCGAAACTTCGGTGGAGGGGCTAAGACACACGAGATCTCCAAAACCCAAAAAGCGTTTGGAGAAATTTCATTTGGTGTTGAAGTTATTCTAATAATTAATTTTTTTAATGAGGACCCTAAGTCTAACTTAGGGAATTAGAAAAATTAAAGTGAATTAATTAAACACATGTAATGAAATGTTCTAAGTGACATGGATCAAGCAATCTTTTAATCTGAGCCGTCAATTAGAGATTAGATCACGGTCGTTGGTTTTCCAATGAGAAAAGTATAAGAAAAAGGCTTGGGGTCAGTTGGAGAACACACACACACTGGCAAAGCACTGAAACTAAGTCGAATTTCGGGGGCTGGGTTTGCTGAGAAATTCGAAGCAAGTTTGCAGTGCAGTGAGGGGCAAAGATCGACAAGGGATGATCTGATCCAAGGCTGAGAATACAGTAGCCGAGGGGCAGTGAGTACCAGTCAGCGCAGAGCCAGCCAGGAGGACGCAATTCAGCTAGCACCACGCAATGAAAAGATATTTTACAGAAGTCTTGGTGAGCAAAGTAAATTAGCATACACCTGGCATGAATTTTCCGACTCTCAGGATGACCTCCTACACCCTCTGCGTCATCCTGCGTAGCTGCTCTGCGCAGTCCCTCCCTGAAATGCGTAACTCTGCATGGAGGGGTTGGTGGTGTTGCTCAGCACTCCCTTCCCTTCAACTTTCTGCCTTCTCCTTCTCCGTTAACTGACTTCTCCCTCCTCCTTCTACCTCTACAATCCTGCATCTACAAACTCACCCACTGAAATCGAATTCTCTTACTTCATAATCGATTTCCTTCGAGTACTGAGAATGTCCCCTGCTTGATTTCCAAATGACCCTCAAGCCTTTTCTTACAATCTTCTCGTTGATGAATCAACGGCCAAGATTATATCTTTCATCAATGGCTAAGATTAAAAGATGATTTGATCTTCGTTTTTTAGAAGATTCACACTCTACTTTATTAATACCCTTTAATTATTTAATTTCCCTAAGTTTAGACTTAGGATCTGCATTAAAATAATTAATTCTTTTAATAAAGCAAGATCTAAGTGGAATTTCCACAAACGATTTCTGGGATCTCTAGATAACTGTTGTCCAAGCCTGTCCACCAATTTTGAGACTTGGAACACTTCCCGATGCTATAAAATCAACACTTGCAACAGTTGGGATTCATCAATAGTGATGTTGATCCCAATCTCTACTATCTGATGGTGGAGAATGAGCCACTTATTCTGGTATTATATGTAGATGACTTATTTCTAACAGGATCATCTAGGCTCATAAAGGACTGCAAGAAGAATCTTGAAGCAGAATTCGACATGAAGGATATGGGGTTGATGCATTATTTTCTAGGGTTGGAAGTTTGGCAGAAGAATGGGAGATCTTCTGCAATATCTCGAATGGAAATAAATAGCAATATAAAGCACATAAACGAAGACATACAGCAACTAGAGAGAGATCATAAGAAAAACAGACAATATGGAGAACGCTAAGCCATTTTATTAATACTGAAAGATGGAATGAGTACAAAAGGTGATCAGAATGATGGCACCTTGGCTTGCACTAGGCAAGCGTAGAAATACTCTCAGAGGATGACTCGGAATGGCTGCTCCCTCAAGACTGCGTAATCTTCAGTGCTGCTAGTCCTGCTACTGTGTTGCTGCTACTGCTGAAATGAACTGACTCTTTGGGGCTGCTCCCCACCTTGGAAAATTGTGAAACTTTGGGAATGGCCTCTCCACCCAATACCCAGAAAAGCCCAGAAAGCTTTCCGGAAATGGCTGACCCCCGAAAATGACTCCCTTGAGGCACTACGTTATTCCCCAATGAGAAATGTTGGCCCTGAATGATTTGCTGCAAATAATGGCCTTCGCCTCTACCAAAATGCTGGAATAGGGAAGGGTTGACCCCTTTCCAACTCTCCCAGGCTGAATCCCCTGATAAACCCTCAATCTGGAACCACCTCCTTCCAAGACTGCGTCCTCCCTCTCATTGACTGCGCTGTCTCTTTGGGTGAATGCTCCCGTCTGTGGATGCTACAACTCTCTTCGGCAAAACAAGATGGAACTCCTTACCCGAGCAGGCACTCGAAGTCCCCCAGGGCTGAGGTTAGGATCTCCACACGGAGACACCCGGTGTACTGAACAGTACGTGCAGACTTTGCTAAACAGCAAGCGTGCTCAATCTCAAAAGACAAATAACAAAGATGCATAATCTGAATGAATGAAATGAGGAGACCCTCTCCCTTTTTATGCTTGGAGAGCCTTGCTCTCACCTAGGCACCACCATCAACTGCACTGTCTCCTTGAGCCACGCTGTCCCTCTCTCTCTGCACTGGCTTGGGCCCACATTGCCTACGCTGTCCCTTTCCCTATGTTGCCACTTTGACCTCTAGGCCCCACGCTGCCAATTAATCATGTTTCTCAAGTGACTTTAGGAAATGTTTTTATCCTAAGTGTGAGTTAAGTGTCCCTCTTCAACCACTTTATTTCTAACTTAACTTTATTAAAGTAAAGTCGTCAAAAATTAATATTTCCAATTAGCTATTGCAAATTGGGAATATTACAGTCCTCCCCGGCAAAATTTTGCTTGTCCTCAAGCAACTGCAATGATGGATGCTGCAAAATCTTCTCACTCTCCCAAGTGGCATCCTTATCCTGTAGGTTCCTCCATCTCACTAGGTACTCCCTGACTGTCCTGCTTCGTAGCTACCTCTCCCTAGTGTCAATAATGGCCTCCGGTTGTAGCACCAAATCATTGGTGGGTGGGAGCTCCTCAGTTGCAGTCACCTGCTGTCCCAGTGCCTTCTTCAGGCACGACACATGAAAAATGTTATGAATCCTACTACTCGTGGACAGCTCCAACTCATATGCAACCCCCCCAATCCTGCGTGCCACCCTGTATGGTCCATAAAAGCGGGGCTTGAGCTTTTCAACCCCCTTCTGCTTCAGCATGGATTGCCGATATGGCTGAAATCGTAGGTAGACCAAGTCCCCTACCTCGAACTGTCTCTCAACACCTCCCCTATTGGCATACAACTCTTGTTGATTCTGTGTTGTAGCTATGTTATCCTTAAGATCTCGGAGTATATCCTGACTCTCTTGGATCCAATCCTTGGCCCTAGGGGCCTTGCTAACACCAACATCACGTCAGCAAAAGATAAAGCATGATACCCATATAAAGCATAAAATGGAGACATACCAATAGACATATGACGAGTGGTGTTGTAACAGTACTCTCCCAAGTGCAACCATCATAACCATGCCTTTTGCTGCCCGCTAACGTAGTTACGCAAGTAGCCTTCCAGCCACTTGTTCACTATCTCCGTCTGTGGGTGGTAACTAGTACTCGGGGTCAACTCAGTGCCCACCAAACGGAAAAGCTCCTGCCAAAGCCTGCCCATGAAACGGCTATCCCTGTCATTGACAATGGTCTTTGGGAGACCATGCAATCTGAAAACATCCCTGATATATAACTCTGCCACCTGTGCTGCAGTGTAACGTGCCGATATGACGAAAAAATGTGCATACTTTGTCAGCCAATCGACAACTACAAATATGCAATCCTTGCCCTGTATAGTGGGCAACCTTGTGATGAAATCCATCGAAATAATCTCTCATTTCCCCTCAGGTATGGGAAGAGGCTGCAATAACCCCGCCGGATGGTTCATCTCCCCCTTGTTGCGCTGGCAAATTTCGCACTCCCTGACATGCCGGAGTACGTCCTCCTTGAGGCCCTTCCACAAGAACCTCTCTCTGATGGCCCTATAGGTCTTGCTGAAACCCTGGTGACCTGATAATGGCGAGTCATGTGAGGCATGCAATATCTTCTCCTTGAGCTTGGAGCTCTCAGTCAAGAAGATCTTGTCCTTGAAGTAGATCACCTCATCCATCACGCTGTACCTGTCATTTGTAACCTGTCCATCCAACACCTCACAGGGAAAACAGTCCTTGGAGTACTCTACCAAAAGTTGAGCCCTCCAGTCTATATCCAAACTCATCAAGCACAACAGTGTCGGTCTGTGTGAAAGTGCATTGGCCACCACGTTGTTCTTCCCCTTGACATACTCGATGTCAAAATCATATGCATGGATCTTACTGACCCACTTCTGATGCCTCTCCTGCAATTGCTTCTGCTCTAGAAAAAATCGGAGGCTGTTGTGGTCAGTCCTCACCCTGAACCTGTTCCCTACCAAATACTGCCGAAACTTGGCCAATGCATGCATGATGGCCAACATCTCCTTGTCGTATATAGCATACAACCTCTCATGCGGCAATAGCTTCCGGCTCTCGAAAGCTATGGGGCGGCCTCCCTGCATCAAAACTGCGCCTATCCCCTCCCCTGATGCATCACACTCTAGGACAAAGGGCTGCGTAAAATCTGGCAATGCCAAAACCGGACAGCTGCTCATCACCTCCTTGAGTCTGTCTAAGGCCCTCTGTATTGTATCCGTCCAACTAAATGCCCCCTTTCTGGTAAGGTCTGTAAGGGGTGGAGCAAGTTGGGAAAATCCCTTGACGAACTTTTCGTATTAAGTGCAGATACCTACGAACCCCCGAAGCTCCGTCACATTCTTCGACTCTGGCCAATCCCTGATGGCCCTGATCTTCTCCTCGTGGACCCTCACTCCGTCCACCCCAATAATGTGCCCTAAGTAGAGCATCTCTGTCAACCCAAACTCACACTTGGAGAGCTTAGCATAGAATTGTTGCTCTTCCAAAATGCGCAATACAGCCTCAATATGTTGTAGGTGCTCCTCCCATGTCCTGCTGTAAATCAAGATGTCATCGAAAAACACTAACACAAACTTCCTCAAGTGACTGCGGAAGATGTGATTCATGCATGATTGAAATGTGGCCAGAGCATTGGTCAGCCCAAAAGGCATCACCAAAAACTCAAAGTGACCATAATGACATCTGAAAGCGGTCTTGGGAATGTCTTGCTCCCTCATGTGAATCTGATAGTACCCGGATCTCAAATCAATCTTCGAGAAGAACTTCGATCCCCTCAACTCATCCATCAACTCATCTATACATGGGATGGGGTACCTATTCTTCAGGGTCTTCTTATTTAGGGCCCTGTAGTCAATGCACATCCTCAGTGTGTCATCCTTCTTCTTCACCAACACCACTGAAGCAGCAAAGGGGCTAGTGCTAGGATGGATGTGCCCCAAAGCTAAGAGCTCACAGATGGGCCTCTCAATCTCATCCCAGTAGGCCTTAGGATGCCTATAGGGTGTAGTGATGACGGCCTGGATACCCTACTCCAACTCAATCGTGTGCTCAAGCCCCCGATCTGGCAGTTGCCCTGGTAGTATCTCTCCGAAAACCGTGGCATACCTGTCTAAAATGGACTGTACATCTGGGTGTATGGCCTGCCCTGTAGATCCTGCCTCTGAAACACGCAGCCCCACTGCCCACTCTATGTCTCCCTTCCGGAAATCTGCCTCCATCCGGTGTGCCGAAACTGTCTGTGGTGGGTAGGTGTGCATACCCCGAATCTTCTTATGCCTCCCAGTCTTCTTATCCGTCCACTCCATCTCCAAGGTCTCCCAATCAGTGGTGACCTTCCCTAGCATGATCAACCACTGCACCCCTAGTATCACGTTGGTGTCTGGAATGTCCACCACGAAGAAGTGATCCGTCAGGGTGTAAGTCCCCATAGTCACTGCCAAGGCTGGCACATACCTGGCACACTGCATGGTCCTGTCTCCTGGAACCAATACCGAAAATCCATCAAAGCTCTCCGTCAGTATGCCCCTCTGCTCTATCAACTGGGCATCAATAAAATTGTGGGTGGCCCCACTGTCCACTAATACTGAAACACGTTGTCCCCACACTATGCCTCGAACACGCAATGTCAAGTATTTGGGAACTCCTCGCAAAGATGCAAGGGCTCTCCCGGTAGGTCCAAATGCTGCACCTCCCGCTCCTGGTGGTGGAGGTGGCAGATGATCCCCGCTCTATGCTGTACTGTTGCCTCCTACCTCTATCTCCTCATACTCCTCTTCCCCGCTACTATCGGAGAAGACCTCAATGTAATGTGCCTTCCCTGCGGCACAACAGTGTCTGGGTGCCCATGGCTCCTGGCATGTGAAACATAGCCTCTTCCGCCTCGGATCTCTCCTGGTATCATCATCCACTGGCCCTCTACCCGGATTCCCCTTTGGAGGTGGAACTCTCGTGTCCTTCCTCTTCGGCTAGAATGCCAGTCTCTGGGGAAAAGGAGCTCTAGTCTGAGGTAGTGCATCCTGCAAATCCAGAGTCCTCCCAACTGCGTCATGGAGTGTAGCTAGCCTAGTCGATCTGACTAGCCCCCGTGGAGGCTCTGCCAACCCGTCGATGATCATATAGATCATCCGGGTTGCAGATAAATCAGGCACCATCATGGAGAGTCTCAGAAACTCTGAGATGTATGTGTTCAGGGTCCCTATCTGCTTAAGCTTTGTCAGCTCAACAAAATGCTCCTCTGGATCCCTCCGATCAAAACGCTCTACCAGCCTCCGTGTAAACTCGGCATATGCTGTCACTCCCGAGTGCCCCAGCATGGCCATCCCGTGAAACCACCAATCCTGGGCCTCGCCCTCCATGTGCAGCGTTGCCACCTTGATGGCCTCTAGCTCTGCCATTTGATTAAGCTGGAAATAGATATCCAACTTCTCCACCCAAGCCTTTGCTGAACACTTGGATGACCTGTCAAATGTCGATAGATGGAATATGCCTACAGTGCATTGTACATCCCCATCATGCGAATGCATGTTCCCCCTGTGATGGTTGTGGGGTCTGTTGTCCCGCTTGAGCTGAACGAAGTCATGGAATGTGAGGGCATCTTTGAACTCTTGACCGTAGGTCTGATACTCAGCAAAGTAATCTCCCATGTGAGTTGGTTCCTGCTCCTGTTGTGCTCTCGCCCCAGTGTCTACAGCAAGAAATGTGGGCATCATAGAACGTGGGGGTGTATGTGATGCTATATGTTGCGTTGTGAGATGCTCCTGCAAATGATGGGATGTGCCCGATCCTTCTCTGATATGGAAACCCCTTGGGGTTTCACGCTGTCTAGATTCTGCAGTGAACCTTTGACCCATCTCTTCTATCCGCCTCGACAAATCATGCACTGATTTGAGGAGAAGTTCACTGAACTCCTTCACGGCATCTCTCTCCTTTGCCATTAGTTCCTCCTCTTCTGCGTCCACTACTGGAACGTGGTCACCTTCCCCGAAAGTGATTTCTAACCTCTGCTCTTGGTCTTTATACTGCCTCCCTCGGTAACAGATGTACGGTTTTCCTGCTGGTGTCATAGACAATTTGCTCCACAGGGTGAGCCAAGTCTATGAGCTCTGATGCCACTATAATATTCCGAATGGAAATAAACAGCAATATAAAGCACATAAACAAAGACATACAGCAACTAGAGAGAAATCATAAGAAAAACATAAAATATGGAGAACGCTGAGCCATTTTATTAATACTGAAAGACGGAATGAGTACAAAAGGTGATTAGAATGATGGCACCTTGGCTTACACTAGGCAAGCGTAAAATACTCTCAGAAGATGACTCGGAATGGTTGCTCCCTCAAGACTGCATAATCTCCAGTGTTGCTAGTACTGCCACTGTGCGCTGCTACTGCTGAAATGAATTGACTCTTTGGGGCTGCTCCCCACCTCAAAAAATTGTGAAACTTTGGGAATGGCCTCTCCACCCAATACCCAGAAAAGCCCACAAAGCTTTCCGGAAATGGCTGACCCCCGAAAATGACTCCCTTGAGGCACTACGCTATTCCCCAATGAGAAACGTTGGCCCTGAATGATCTGCTGCAAATAATGGCCTCCGCCTCTACCAAAATGCTAGAATAGGGAAGGGTTGGCCCCTTTCCAACTCTCTCGAGCTGAATCCCCTGATAAACCCTCAATCCAAAACCACCTCCTTCCAAGACTACATCCTCCCTCTCACTGACTGCGCTATCTCTTTGGGTGAATGCTCCCGTCTGTGGATGCTACAACTCTCTCTGGAAAAACAAGATGGAACTCCTCACTCGACAGGCACTCGAAGTCCCCCGGGGCTAAGGTTGGGATCTCCGCACAGAGACACCCGATGTACTGAACAGTACGTGCAGACTTTGTTAAACAGCAAGCGTGCTCAATGTCAAAAGAAAAATAACAAAGATGCATAATCTGAATGAATGAAATGAGGATACCCTCTCCCTTTTTATGCTTGGAGAGCCTTGCTCTCACCTAGGCCCCACCATCAACTATGCTGTCTCCTTGAGCCACATTGTCCCTCTCTCTCTCTGCGCTGGCTTGGGCCCACATTGCCTACGCTGTCCCTTTCCCTACGCTGCCACTTCGACCTCTAGGCCCCACGTTGCCAATTAATCATGTTTCTCAAGTGACTTTAAGAAATGTTTTTATCCTAAGTGTGATTTAAGTGTCCCTCTTCACCCACTTTATTTCTAACTTAACTTTATTAGAGTAAAGTAGTCAAAAATTAATATTTCCAATTAGCTATTGCTAATTGGGAATATTACATCTTCCTTGTGTAAGGAAGATATGCTACAGAGATTTTGAAGAGATTCAGAATGTGGGATTGTCGACCCATGGCAATGCCTATGATCACCAACTGGAAGAATATAGATGCATCAGGAGACAAGGAAGTGTACCCCACCTTGTATAGACAGCTCATTAGGTCACTCATGTATCTGGTCAACGCTAGGCTAGACATTTGTTTCGATGTCAACACGCTTAGTCAGTTCATGGTGGAACTGAAAAAGGTACAGTGGTCAGCAGCTAGGGACATTCTCAGATATGTGCGTGGAACAATCGGATATGGGTTGAAATACATCCCAGGAACGATGTCAGATTGAGCGGATTCACAAATGCAGATTGGGCAGGTAGTTCAGTGGACTAGAAAAGTACCTCCGGTTATTTCTTTAGCGTTGGATCAAGAATGATCTCTTGGTGCAACAGGAAGTAGAATTCGGTAGCTCTGAGCTCAGCGGAAGCAGAATATATGGCAGCCAGCACAGCAACGTGCAAAGCTATATGGCTTAGAAAGTTGCTTGTGAGCTTGTTCAAGAAGAGGATGGAAGCGACCAGTGTTTACTATGATAATCAGAGTTGTATCAAACTCTCTAAGAATCCAATATTTCATGATTGATCGAAACACATAGATATCAGATGTCATTTTATCAGAGACTGTGTTCAGTGTGGAGCAGTACAGTTGCAATATGTCCCCACAGGAGATCAAATAGCAGACGTACTCAGAAAGGCTCTAGGAAGAGCTAAGTTCATCCAGTTCAGGGAGCAGATGGATATGGTAGAGAACCTGTTTCAGTAGCAGAAGCAGATGGTTTCTCAGCTGCAACAGCAGCAGATAACAGGGAGTTGTAGTGCAAATGCAGTAGCTAGCAGCAGTATGCAGAGTTAGTAACAGCACAGATGCAACATTTGCGCAGTAGTTGGTGGGCAATGATGGCAGACATCAACAGTGCAGAAGGAGATGTTACAGAGTCAGGGTGATGCTTTAGCGGGTTGCATTACTAGAGCAAGTTCCTCGCTAAGAGAGAGTGTTGATTTTTGGTAGCATCGATGTGCTCTAAGCCTCAAAATTTGCAGGGAGGCTAGGACACATGTATTACAAAATACCCAGAATTGTTTTTTGGGAAATCCCACCCAGAGGAGGTTTTATTAAAATAATTAATTATTTTTAATGGATGCCTAAGTCTAAACTTTGGGAATTAAAATAATTAAAGGGTATTAATAGAATTGGGTGTGAATCTTCTAGAAAAAAACAGAGATCAAGTCAATATGATCTGAGCCATTGATTAGAATCTAAATTGGGCCATTGATTTCTCAACGAGAAGATTATAACAAGGACTTCGATGGGAATTTGGAAATACACCAGGAAGATACTCAGTTGCCCGAGCAGATCGATTTTCTCACTGGCTGAAGTTTGGCAAGAGAAAATCGAATCAGAGGGAGAGTTGCAGGTGGGAGAGAGAGGGTATTAGCAATAGTCGGGAGTGCAGGAATGGACTGGAAGAAGCAGCGCAGAGGAAGTGACACAGGGACTACGCAGTCACTACACAAAAAGTGACGCAGTGGGGCCAGCATGAGGGCAGCAGGTCCTCTCCAGGGTCAGAAATTCACTATGGAGCGTGAGAAATTTTTCTGTAAAATTTCTCACAGTGATTCCTCTTCTATTCTACTGTTTGTATCCTGTACATGAGATTTTGCTGAAGAATAATAAAGAAACATTCATCTGCTGCACTGGTTTTCCCACATTGGGTTTTTCCAGGGACGATTGTCCAAAAATAACTATGTCATTTGTGATTGTACTTGTGCTAGTATTTTTCCTCGCATTTACTTTCCGTAGTATTTTTAATTGTGAAGGCTACAATAAAATTTATTTCAATATTTACTGTGTAACACCGTAAATAACTTGTTTCTAAATTAATATGTAGAAGAAATAATATCAATTGCTGCAGTAGGAATTCTATCTAGGAATTTTCACAACACTGTTACGAATGTAACTAAAAAAATTATTAACAAACTGTAATGTAACTGAATTCTAGAGTAGCCCCAAGGGTTAGCTCAATTGGTTGAGTCCCCGCTTGGAAGTACTCCCAGATTGTCACAGGATCAAATCTCCTAGACGCCCGCGGGGTTAGGCCTCAGTGTTAGGCCGACAGTAGATCCCTTCGGGACGATTTACTGCGATATATTAAGACCGTGGATGTAGCTAGTACATGTGTGCGGACACATAGGAACGTGAACCACTAAAAAAAAAAAAAACTACTGAATTCTAGAGTAGAAGAGAATAATTCTAATTGGCCCTTAATCCTAGCCTATTATATTGTCAAACCTATTAGTTCACATTTCATGACTTCCAAACTATTTTACATGTCAATTTGTCAACAATTAAATAACAGTTTTCTTCACAAAGTAACCTTCAAAACAATTTTCATACTACAGATGTCTTCTACAAGAAATATTTAACTCTAGTGGTTTGATAGAAGCTGCTTGAATTCTATATACTATTAAGCAATATGATATACTACAGCAGCCGAGATAGTGAATTATTCAAAAACCATATCCATAATGCAAAACTGCTAAACTCTGATATGACTCCAACTAAGGCGTGCTATAGTTCAGACGCTTCTTTAAGTAGTTTCACAAATCAAAACATATGAAAATAATGCTGGATTCTATCTTGTGGCTCAAACAATGGCAGGCACAGAAATTGGACATCTGCTTCCTCTTCAATCCTGACCTACAAATGAGATACTAGTAGAAATGTCATGAATAGTTATCAATATTATAAATTCCAAGCATGCTATAGAAGACAGTTTCTAGCATGTACCAGCATGACAGGTAATTTACTCCCAGACACTCTTGTTTGAAAATAGAATCAAGTTGCAGCTAAAGTTTTTAAAAGCATACAGACCTTTAATGGAAGTCTTCTCTCCCTTCCAGAAGGGTTGATCAGACCTTTACTCTTCAGACTCTCCAGAGAAACCTCCTCACCGTCTTTAAAGCCTGCAGTTTCTATGTCCTCTAAATTTACAGGGATGTACTTTGGCAGTCCAGCACCCATACCTGAACAACCAAAACACGAAATCAGAGAAATACGGATAAACCATAAGAGAATTTCAGTAATGAAATTTGCATAAGACTAAAGCATACAAATGCTTTGTTGTAGAGTCTAGACTCTCTTTATGTTGAAGAGTCTCTGATAAGTTATGGGTGTTGGATTGTTATAGTTCTTGGTACTCTGATAGATAATGTTAGGAGTTGAGTTCTTTACAAAGAAGGTAGTGTTTTGGAGAAGTAACGAACAAAAATTAGATGAGCTATAATTGCAATTTTTAGTTATTTTATCATAAGCTATGAGTCAATAGATCCTAAATCATTGTTGTTGGAGATTCACAAGTTTAGCACTTCTGAATCTGGCATCAAGAAGTCACAGTTCCAAGGAACAAAATCATTGTCGAAGAGAAAGATTCCACATACATGCCATGCATGTTAAGCAAGTTAGAGGTACAAGTTGACTGTATCTCTTCATAAGATGGCATGGATGAAATTCCATTCTAGAAAATATCTTTGCTTAACAAACAATACCCAAATATATTGCTTTTCCAAAGCTGCACATCATGGAAACAAGAGTTAGATCAACTTAATGAGAATGGGCAGATTCCAGGATGATGCTGAGCAAATAAATGAGGGTTTAAAGTTTTGCAAATCCTATTCCACGGACTTTCTGCTTTATCGTGTCCATAAAACAATTTACATGTAAAGTAATCGATATGCAACGAAACCAAAATAGCATCTTTTAATTAACATGTTTATTTTGCATTTATGAGTTGATGTTATTTGTTGGATTTTCTTAGCTCATATTATGCCAATCAAATCTTGGTCAGCATCTCAAATTTGCATCAATATGACTTCGGTCCATGATCCTATTCTATACAGAAATACCTCTGTTTTGTTTTTGTGTATCTTTGTTTCCTTACAAGTTACTGAATCTGATGAGCACCTCATTTTCAAATGTCCAATCTCTTGCAAAACCATTTGGATATTTCATTACCTATACTGGGACTTAGGAGCCTTTCCAGCTTCTTCGACTATCCAAACCAAACGTTCTGACTCTAATGGGGACCTCTCTTCCTCAACCTTTGCCCAGATATTTCTACTTACTCCGTGTTGGGAGATGTTATCCTCTTGGGCAACTTCAATGGCCAAACTAGGTCTTTATGAGTACCAATTCACGAAAGGTCCAAGGATATTCAACCGTAGCACTATGTGTTTGTATAGGGTCTGGGATGATGGAGTAGGTCCCATTCCAATGTATATGGGAGCATACTCTTCAACTTGGAAAATCTCATGGCTTACTACTAATTAATGGTTTCTCTTACTCTCCAACTCCCACAAATTCACACATTTTCCCCAAAGTGACAAGGCTGTAGAATTTCCACAAAATTCTGATCTTCTGTTATAACCAATCTGAAAATAATTCTTCTTTTCACACAGACACAATTTCTCTAGGGAACACAACAGGTAAAACCCTCGCTTGCTTGAGAATTTTATTGAAGAAAAATAGGCTACAGATCTCTTACAAATAACCCTTCTTCAATAGAGAATGCAATCTGATCTCTCAGCCTTAAACTAGGCTTGAAACAACTCTGCAAGAATACTGATTTGCTTCCTACTGGAAATTCTCCTGCAACAATTCGCACAAGATAAATCCTCTTGCTTGTTCCTCTCACAAGCTCTCTTGCTCACAAACTCATGCTCAAGAATTGATTGATCAATTGTGTGCCTTCGATCTCCTTATAAGCTTTTCGATTAGGCTATTGTTAGTGAGTTTTCTAAATTAGGAGTTGAACTGGGGCTTTTCTAGTTAACAAAAGTCAACACACTTAGTTAAATGGATCCTCCTAAAATTTTGGAGGCTAACTCCACTTGTCCACTCAGTTCCCAATTTAACTCACACTAGAAGACAATTAACTTAGTCTTCCACAACTCGCACTAATCAAACTGCTTCTTGAACTCATCCTCATCACTGGAACTCATGCATGATTAAAAAGATCACTTGAATTAAAGCACAAATGAAGGAATCCCTCTGTTATGAATCAAATGATATAAATAATATAATCAATAAATAGCGATTAGTTAATTAGTAATTAGGTTGAAGAGGCATGTCTAAATGAGACATGACCTTTCGTGAAGAGGCATGTCTAAATGAGACATGACCTTTCGTGAAGAGGCACATATCTAGGTATATAAGCAAGCCTCATTTGTAACATTCTTATTCATTCATTCCTCATACTTTTAATATGATATTTGTATCCTCAATGGATATTTTCATATTCCTAGTCTTCTAGAGTATTTAACGAGAAGTACAAACTTTGTTCACTTCATTTGGTATCAAAGCAGTTTGATCTTCTGGCCGCTCACCGCTACAAAAAGCCACGCTCTCCAATCCAGGTCCTTGACCGTCAAATTCGTCAACGTCGTTGCCGTCGAAGCATTTCGCTACACCATAATTGGAGATTCTCCATTCCATGGCCATAATAAAAATTTGAAAAGATAAAAAAGAAGAAATATATATATATTAGTCTAAAAAAAGAGGGTAGATATTTAAAAAAAAAATAGAGTGAGAAAAAAAAATTGTATATAAAAAAAAGTCCTAAAGAAAACAAAAAATTACTAAAATAAAATAAAAGAAAACGAAAAAGAAGGAAGAGGGAAGTCAACATACTTACAACCGCAGCGTCATCCAACAAACCTTTTGGCCAAATCACGTAGTTGCAACTTCCACCCTGATCCCCAAAACACACAGCCAATGTCGATGTCAAAATCTCCACCTCTGCCTTTCGCAGTCACGCAACTATCGTCCATTCCTTCATCCAGACAACACTCTGTGCTATCGTTCTTTCCACTGTCGACGCCAAGCCCTGGTTCCCTGTTGCGTCATCCTTTCCCATCGATGCTCAGTCAACTGGCACACCATAGCTGTCGACCCTCTTTGACTTCTGCAGACCGCCATAACCCCTCTACATCCATCCCCACTTACCTACGACAACCCCCGCCACACACCACTATTGTTGTCCTGGCCAAGCCCCAGAGACATCGAGCTCGACTTCCGCTGCCCATCCTTGACGCAAAGATGCCAAGCCACTTGGTACCTGTCACCAACTTGTTGCCACATTTGCTCGTTATCCTCAATCCATCCAGCAACACTCGGCCGCCCTCCTATTTACCCTGGAATCGCTGAATATTAAAATTCCACCGCCTGTAATTACCGTACGTTGCCTTTTAAATTCGTACCCATCCGCGTTGATAATTCGTGCCCTTTTAAATCTCAAATTTTTTAAATCTCAAACTTTTATAATAAGTTTGATATTTAAAAACTATAGAGTATGATTTTTAATATAGTTATATATATTGAAGAAAAAAAAAATTACATAATAAAAAATAAAATAAAAAAGGTTTACGAAAGAAAAAAAAAACGAGGGCATATATATATAAAAGAAAGGAGAAAGAGTCAAAATATATATATATATATATATATATATATCATTAAGAGAAAAAGATACTATTATAAAAATTAAAAATTTAAAAATTTAAAAAAAAAAAATTTGAAGTATTAAAAAGGTTTACTTTTAAAACCCCAAGTTATCCCAAGGAAGAAAAAGATAAGTTATATATTTAGAGAACTAATTCTTCCATAGGAAGAATAATATTAGTGTCACTGATTAAAAATTATCAACAAGCAAAAATGGAGCCTAACTCGGAAACAAAAGAATGAAGATTTCCAGAAACCTCACGTAATTATGCTTCAGTACTATTTAGAACTGAAGGGTCTATTGCGAGAAAAGACTTCACTATTGCTATCTCACTTGCCGAGGATAAAAATTATATAACACCTAAAATTGCAAACCAATTGGTGATTCCTAAGTTAAATATAATTGAAAAATTAGACTTTTCCTGCACAAAACAATGCGAAATAACTGACTTACAGTTAAACATTGGCGGTTATACATTTATATCGAAATTCTATGTTCAATCCTTATTTTTCGACGATAGTGACATTTTTTTGGGTTCACCCTGGATAAAAACTCTAGGATCCTTTATCCTAAATACGAAAAAGAATTTTTTGACATTCTCCCACAAAAGGAAAAAAAAATAACGTTGCAGGACGTTAACTTGAAGCCAAATTCAGTGACACCTAGGACATACAAGAAATTTCAAAAGTAATTTTTCAAGAAAGTAAAAAGTGATACAAAATATGCAAAGAGAAGTTGAGAAAATCACTGTTGAAAAAAATGAAGAAGTTTTGTGACTAAAAGAACATAGAGAAAAATTACTAACACAAATAAAGAAGCTTAAGAAGGATAAGAAGTTGTTGGAAAACATGGTGCAACAACTTGTCGAAACTAAAGCATTGAATGTAGAAGTCCAAGTTGAAGAGAAAGAAACTGATACTAATGCAGTGAATGTCACAACTAAAGAAGAAGACAAGCAAGTTGAAAAAAATACAAACTTAGATGTTGTAGTTCAGACGATGAACATCCCATGTGAAGGTTCTGTAACCAACTCAACAACATCCTCGCCAGAAGAAAATCAAAAAGTTGCCACACACCTAATGAGGGAAAGTCAAACCAAAAAAAGTTCCTTATCGACATCCGAATCATGGGAGTAGACAACTCGATCAAACTACGTATTCAGAACAGAATGAATAAATGATGTTCCGAAGAATACTAATGTCAGTGCAATCCACTCATGTGATCACAATTCGTCACAAGTTGCCAGTCACCGGAAGATTCCACATAAGATTAATCTAGTATGGTCCGATCCCTTCTCAGTGCGACAATTTTGCTTGTCACTTTTAGAATCATATCAACTTGTATCAACAAGGATGACTACCCTGAGAAGAGAAGACATTCGTAACAGAAAAAGAGAGCAAGCCTTTTTTATCAACAAGCTTTGAGGACAAAAGTTTTTGAAGAGGAAGGCAATGTTATGAATAAAATGATATAAATAATATAAAAAATAAATAATGATTAGTTAATTAGTAATTAGGTTGAAGAGGCATGTCTAAATTGGACATGATCTTTCGTGAAGAGGCACCTGTCTAGGTATATAAGCAAGCCTCATTTGTAACATTCTTATTCATTCATTCCTCATAATTTTAATATAATATTTGTATCTTCAATGGATATTTTCATATTCCAAGTCTTCTGGAGTATTTAACGAGAAGTATGAACTTTGTTCACTTCATTTAGCGAGGAAGGGATTTTGTACAACTCTCAACTTATCTCTGTGATGAAAAAAACCACCTCTTGTCAATGCCTTGGTCAAGATGGTTGTTGTATGCTCCCCTGTTGGAATCTATGGTAGCTTGACTATCCCCTTCTGCACACAATCTCTAAGATGGTGATACTGGATCTCAATATGCTTTGAGCGATCATGAAACACTGGATTCTCAAAGAGCTTAATGCAACTCTGATTATCACAACGTATCATGGTAGGCTCCATCCCTTGTCTGAAAAGTCCCACAAGTAACTTCCTCATCCAAATAGCCTCGCAAGTTTCTTGACTAGCATCCATGTACTTGGCCTCTGCTGAATTGAGTGCAACTGATCTCTACTTCCTGTTGTACCAAGAAAGTGCCACTGACCCAATGTTGAAGATGCCACCTAAAGTACTCTTCCTGTCTGTGGAGACCCCTGCCCAATCTGCATCTATGAAGCCCTCAAGCCTCACTCCATCAACCTATCTGTACCACAATCCATAGTCCATTGTGCCTCTGATGTATCTCAACACATGCTTTGCAACAACCTAATGCACTCTGGTCGGTTCAACCATGAACTGACTCAGTTGGTTGTCTGCAAAAAAAATATCAGGTCGTGTGTTAACCAAGTACATCAACGATCCAATGAGTTGCCTATATACTGTAGGATCCACTCACTCTACTCTGTCAGCATCCACCTTCCTCCAATTTGTGACTAGAGGTGTGACCATGGGCCTGCAATCCTACATATGAAATCTCCGGAGAATCTTTGTTATGTACTTGCCCTATTGCACAATGATCTCACCATCACCCTGTCAAACCTCCAAGCCAAATAAATAGTGCAAAAGCCCCATATCCTTCATCTCAAACTCCCTTACAAGGTCTTCCTTGCAATCCTGGATCAAGCTCTCATCTCCAGTCAGTATAAGGTCTTCCTTGTTTCAGCTATGTCGATGACCTTTTGAGATAACATCGGGTGTGCTTTAGCGCTAAGATTTTGAGGAAGGGCTAAGACACACAAGGCCTCCAAAACCCAGAAAGCGTTTGGAGAAATTTCATCTCGTGTGTGAGATATTAACATAATTAATTTTTTTTAATGAGGACCTTAAGTCTAACTTAGGAAATTAGAAAAATTAAAGTGAATTAATTAAACACATGTGATGAAATGTTCTAAGTGACGTGGATCGAGCAGTATTTTAATCTAAGTCGTCGATTAGAGATTAAATCACGGTCGTTGATGTTTCAACGAGAAAAGTATAAGAGAAAGGCTTGGGGTCAGTTGGAGATATACACACACATTGGCAGAGCGCTGAAGCTAAGTCGAATTTCTGGGGCAAGGTTTTGCTAAGAAATTCGAAACGAGTTGCAATACAGAGAGGGGCAGGGATCGGCGAGGGATGAGTTGATCCAAGGCCGAGAATACAGCAAGATGAAGGGGCAGTGAGTACCAGTCACCAGAGCCAGCCAGGAGGACGCAATTCAGCCAGCTCCACGTTGAGACTACGCAGACGCTGCGTAAGCCCAGCTAGGGTGACGCAGACCCAGCTAGTGCAGCGCAGGGGCAACACGGCACCAGCCAGGGTGACGCAGTCCTAGCCGGAGCAGAGCAGAGGCAGCACAGCACCAGTCAGGGTGACGCAGTGGGGACGCTGGCCAGTTAAGGGCTGACGCAGAGGTTGCAGAGGCAGCGTTGAAGGTTCCAGTGGGCCAGAAGGGGCTCGTGATCTGTAAATCTCGTTTGACGCTGTGATACAGCCATATCTTTTGTCTCCGAGTGAAAGGTACTTATTGTTGTGTAATTTCTCTGTAGGGCCAACCATGTCTGGTGCCCAGATTGTTGTATTCAGATTTTGCATAATAATATAAACCCTCTAGCGTTGTTGCACCGGTTTTCCCGCATTGTGGATTTTCCGGGGACATCTGTCCAAAAAACCGTGTGTAATCTTGTCACATGTGTGTATTGTTCAGTAAATGATCTGTAGATGTGTAGGATGCAGTTAGTGTTTGCTTTAGTGTTTTTCTGAATATTTCAATTAAATAACTTGTTAAATGTTAATTTAACAAGTAGGCAAAGTAGATCTAGATACTGCAGTAGGGTTTTTGTTTTGAAACTTTCACATGGTATCAGAGCATTGCAGATCAAGTTGATCCACCAATAGAACTGTGAAGAAGATTGCTGCAGAGAAGGCAGCTGAAGCAGCAGAGTTCTAGAGAGGGCAGCGTAGCACCAGGAGGACGCAGTCCCAGCCGAAGCCACGCAGGGGCTGACACAGTCCCAGCTGAGTGACGCAGAGGCAGCGCAGAGCCTTCCAGAGTGATGCAGGAGCAGCCTGGATTGCGCAGAGGCTGCACTGAGCCAATCTGCTCATGCAGAAGCCAACCATAGGGACGCAGTCCAGTTTTGAGGGTGTCATGCGGGCTTGTCGTAATTCGGAAGCGGAGCTTTGGATCTTCAGAGGTTGCTGGTGTGGCAGAGGTTCTGTCAGTGCAAAATCATGCCTAACAAAGGTGATAAGAGCGGGAGGAGGACAATTTCTCAGCAGATCTGCGCTAAACAGATCTGAGATTCGATCAGGAGGGTGATCGGAGAGAACTGTTCAGTTGTTTTTTTGGCTGAGGATTTCCGAGAGGGAAATCAGTTGCCGGAGAGAGTAGCTACTATAGAGGGTTTCTAATCACCAAGAAACCCAGATACAGTATTTATGTTGAGTGTTTCAGCAGAAAGAGGGAGAGGAGTATCTGTTCTGACAGATTCGAGCAAAGATGGTGTCTCATGGACTAAGAGATCAGGACAGGTTGGACAGTATGTCCAACTTCGTCATTTGGAGGGCCAGGATCTTGACAGTCCTGGATGAGTACAGCATCAAGGACCATGCAGAGAGAGTACTAGTTGTGCCAACTAATGCAGATCCTCTAAAGAAATACAAGGAGAATCAAGCGCGAGCAAAGCGTTTGATCATGGATGGAGTCAAAGACCATGTCGCGCCACTTATTGTCGGAAAGAACACGGCAAATGAAATGTGGGTAGCCCTGGACACGATGTATCAGGGAGGCTCAGTCCAACGAAGAATGCTTCTAGAGAATCAGATGCAGTTGTTCTAGATGCAGAAGGGCGAGGAGACAAATCCCTTCCCCTTCAAACTTCAGACTACCGGGATCAACTGATTGCCATGGGTACGAATCTGGATGAGGGGCTCTTGGTGAGGACTACCCTAAATGCAGTCACTGAGGATTGGGACACGTTTGTCCAAAGAATCTTGGGCAGGACAGCGTTACCATCTTGGACATATATGTGGGCAATCCTCCGGTAGGAGGTAATCAGAGGGATGACCAAGAGGCAAAGTACCAGCAACGGGACGGTCAAAGTAAAGAAAGAAGAGGAGGAGGATGCAGCAAGGGAAAAAGAAGAGGGATCTATCCAAGATCCGATGCTCTAATTGTGCGAACTTGGACACTTCACCAACCATTGTCCTAAGAAGAAGGACAAGGGATCTTCTAAATCCAAGGCAGCAGCAACTAAGGGAGATGATGGGAGTGATGATGATGTAGCCATGAGTGCTCATGAGCCGCGGAAGTGGGGCGACATTGATATGTAGAGCAACTACGGGAGCCTTAAGACGGTAGCGGGACAAGTGGAGCAGTGGGTGCAGGAGATCACAGTGAAGTGGAGGGTAGAGTTGGGATGTTGTAGATGAGAGCAGCACAGTGCAGAGGCAGCAGCAACGCAAAGGGGTTGATGGGACTTTAGCAACGCAAAGGAGGTAGTGCAAAGCTGTAGCGCAGTGGCTTCAGGGGGACAGCGCAGAACAGCAGCTAAGGGAGCTTCAGTGATGAGATGCAGACCCGACTGACTTGTCTGTAAGTGATTGGGTGGGGGTCCTTTAGTTGCTTACTTCTCAACAACTGAGTTGCAATGTAGCAGTGGGCAGCGCGATGCAACAATTTGAGAGGGAGCTGTAGTACAGATGTAGCAGTGTCAGTGGTAGTGACATGGGCAACAGTATAGGAAGCAGCAGCGCAGTGGATGGAGGGCAGCAGGCCAAGCATCAGCAACGCAGAGGCCGATGCCGAGATCGGGTAATACTTGGTGTGGATGTATTGTTAGAGCACACTCCTTGCTAAGAGGGAGTGTTGAGATTTTGAGGTAGCATCGGGTGTGCTCTAGCCCTGAGATTTTGTGGAAGGGCTAACATACACAAGACCTCCAAAACCCAGAAAGTGTTTGGAGAAATTTCGTCTGGTATGTGAGTTATTAAAATAATTAATTTTTTTTAATGAGGAGCCTAAGTCTAACTTAGGAAATTAGAAAAATTAAAGTGAATTAATTAAACACATGATGAAATGTTTTAAGTGGAGTGGATCAAGCAGTCTTTTAATCTGAGTCGTCGATTAGAGATTAAATCACGGTCGTTGATGTTTCAATGAGAAAAGTATAAGAGAAAGGCTTGGGGTCTATTGGAGATACATACACATTGGCTAAGCACTGAAGCTAAGTCGAATTTTTGGGGTGGGGTTTTGCTGAGAAATTCGAAACGAGTTGCAGTGCAGTGAGGGGTAGAGATCGGCGAGGGATGAGTTGATCCAAGGTCGAGAATACAGCAAGACGGAGGGGCAGTGAGTACCAGTCAGCGCAGAACCAGCCAAGATGACGCAGTTCAGCCAACTCCATGTAGAGACTGTGCAGAGATTGCGTAAGCCCAACTAGGGTGACGCAGACCCAACCAGGGTGACGCAAACCCAGCCAGGGTGATGCAGTCCCAACCAAGGTGATGGAGTCCCAACCGGGGCAGCGCTGCACCAGCTAGGCACCAGTCAGGGTGACGCAGTGGGGACGCTGGCCAGTTAAGGGTTGACGCAGAGGCTACAGAGGCAGCGCTAAAGGTTCCAGTGGGCCAGAAGGGGCTCATGATCTGTAAATCCCGTTTGAGGGTGCGATACAACTGTTGATTTATGGTAGCATCAGATGTGCTCTAGCCTTGTAACTTTGTATATAGGCTAGGACACATGTATTCCATAAAACCCAGAAGTGGTTTTGGAAAATTCCACTTAGAGATGGTTTAATTAAAATAATTAATCGTTTTTAATGTTTCCCTAAGTCTAAACTTAGGGAAACTGATTAATTAAAGGGTATTAATTAAACTAAGTGTGAATCTTCTAGAAAAAGTAATGGATCACCTCCAAGTTAATCTTAGCCCTTGATTATGTTTTAATCTTGGTCGTTGAAGGGTCAACGAAAGAATATAAGGAGGGTGGGGGGCCTATGGAAGACACATTGAGCACATTGAGCATTTGGCATTTCGAGCTTGTGAGAGAGACATAGCTTGTTGATCAGAATTGAATCACTAGGGCAGGGTTTGCTAAGAGGTTTTGATTCAGTGATCAGATTCAGAGAGGGGCAGAAGCAGTAACTGGTCAGGAGGACTAGGAGTACATTACAGAGAGGCAACATTTACGTAGAGAGAGACAGCGCAATTTTCTGAAGGGGTGACACAGTCCCTGAAGGGAATCACGCAGAAACAGTGCAGTGTCTTCCAGAGTCAGTCCGGAGATAGCTAGAGGCTGGGGTTTCTAAGCCAGGAGGGCCAAAATCTAGTCTCAGATCAGCTTGATCAGTTGCAAAGAGAGGTGACGCAGTTTCTCAAGCTTGCCCACGCAGGCTTACGCATTTTCAGCGTAGGCACTCACGCAGAGGCAGAGAAGGGCTTCACCAGCGTTGTTTAGATCAGCCGAAGACTTGCAAGGTGAGGTATATCTCACAAGTACATTTTCTATCTAGATTTCTCTGAAGGGTGAGTCGGATATTGGCACCCTAGTTGTACTCAAGAAACTGTTGCTTAATAATATAAAACCCTCGGATCTGCTGCACTGGTTTTCCTGAGTTGGGTTTTTCTGAGGACTTAGTCCAAAAATAACTATTGCAAATGTGGATGTTTTTCACTGTATTTTGTTCAGATTGTTTCAGCACTTAGATTTATTCCGCAGTATTATTTGTGTAGACTGCTTTAGAAATTACTTCAATATTTCACTGTAATGAAATAATTATGAAACATAATAGGAGAAGTAATTCAGATTTGTTGCAGTGGGAATCCAGAGTTAGGATTTTTCACATTGTATTAAAGCTTATTCAAGCTGAAGTGCAAGAGAAACAAGAGTGAACAAGCAGATCAGCGCAGGAAAGACTTGGCTCTGCGTAAGCGGGAGCAGACCCTCCCAGGGATTACGTTGTCCAGGCCAGGAGGGCAATCTAGTGCAAAAAAAAGGCTCCCTCTGAGAGAATTGACAAAGGGATAAGCATTTTCAGTTGCAGAAGAGGCAGCGTAGCAGAGCAACGTAGCTGAAGGACGCAATTACTGCACAGCAATAAGAGTTGATGCATAAAGCATCAGAAATTTTTTTAAAAACACAGATTGGGGATTTCTTGATCTCAGTGAGTTTCTTACTCTAAGAAACTCAGTTTCTCCCGTGCAGCAGGAGAAGCAGTGACTTACTCCACAAGGAGTGCATAAGTCTATCTGAGCAGAGGGTTAGAGAAAGAAATCGACGGTTGAGGAGATGGCCAGCAACGGACTACGTGACCAAGATAGATTGGAGGGTGCCTCCAACTATGTTATTTGGAAATCGAGGATTGAGTTTCCCCTTGATGAGCATGATCTAAAGGCTCTCATTGAAAGCGCAGTTGCAGAACCTTTCGATGCAGCGCATCTGAGAGCATTCAAGAAGAATATGGCAAGAGCCAAGCGATTAATCCTAGATGGTGTGAAGGATCACATCGTACCTCACATAGCAGCAAAGGGCACTGCTAGAGAAATGTGGGTTGGGCTAGAAAAGCTATACCGAGGATCTTCCGAGCAGCGGAAGATGTACCTGGAAGAGAAGATGCATAATACCAGAATGAAGAAGGGAGAACATTTTGACTCTTTCCTGTCTCGAATTCAGGAAAACTGAGATCAGCGGTCAGCAATGGGGTCAGCTCCTAGAGACTCAGAGCTGGTAAGGCTCACTTTGAACTTTGTTTCAGAAGATTATCAGGTCTTTTTCCAAAGAATTTTGGGCATAGTAAGACTCCCAGGATGGGAGGCGATGTGGGCAGCCTTGCAGCAAGAAGAGCTGAGGAGAGACTTCCTCAAAATCCATATTGAGGATGGCAACAGCAGTTCGAAATTCAAGAAGGAAGAGGAAAAAAACACAGCCCTTGCATCAAAGGGGCAACAAAGGCAGAAGAAGAAAGATCTGTCTAAGATCAAGTGCTTCAGGTGTGGAGAAATGGGACATTATGCCACACAATGTCCTCTTAAGAAAAAGGATAAAGAGAAGAAGCAAGATCTTCAAGCCGGAGCTGCCAAGATTGAGGCAGAAGGAGATTGTGCTATGTTAGCTCATATTCCGAAAGGTGAGAAATGGGCTGACTTGGAGTTGTAGATCCAGAATCTACAAGTGGCAGGATCCTAGAGTATTTCTGGACTCATGGATCACATGTGAGCTACTGCAGCTAAAGACAGTAGCAGGGTGGACAGTTGCAGTAGAAGATAAGAAGACATTGCAGTGGCTAGCAGTATTAGAGCTTGATCAGCGCAGAGAGGGAGCAGCAGCATCAACAATTGAGCAGCAGCAGCGCAGTGCAGAGCAGTGCTCACCCAGTGCAGAGCAACAACAGCGCAGTATTTTCAGAGAGCTAGTGCAGAAACTAGCAGCAGTCAGTCTTATTTTCCAGTTGCAAATTTTCTTGTCCAATTTCAGATGTTTTTCTGTTGCAATTAGCAATAGCGCAGTAGCAGCAGTAGTTGAGCAGCGACAGCGCAGTGCACAAGTGGTGCAGAGTAGTGCTCACGCAGTGCAACAGCATGGTTGCAGAATTCAAAGGGAGTTGCAGTACAGTGGCAGTTGACAGCAGTATGCAGAGACAGCAGCAGTATAGATGCAACATTTTCTTGTGCAATGTTGGTGAGCAGCATCAACAGCACAGCAGCAGATGTTCCAGAAGTCAGAGCAGCACATTGAGTTGTTTTTCTAGAGCACCTTCCTCGCTAAGAGGGAGTGTTTATTTATGGTAGCATCGAATGTGCTCTAGCCTTGTAACTTTGTATATAGGCTAGGACACATGTATTCCATAAAACCCAGAAGTGGTTTTGGAAGATTCCACTTAGAGATGGTTTAATTAAAATAATTAATCGTTTTTTAATGTTTTCCTAAGTCTAAACTTAAGGAAACTGATTAATTAAAGGGTATTAATTAAACTAAGTGTGAATCTTCTAGAAAAAGTAATGGATCACCTCCAAATTAATCTTACTTAGCCCTTGATTATGTTTTCATCTTGGTCGTTGAAGGCTCAACGAAAGAATATAAGAAGGAGGGTGAGGGGCCTAGGGAAGACATGTTGAGCACATTGAGCATTTGGCATTTTCGAGCTTGTTAGAGAGATACAGCTTGTTGATCAGAATCGAATCACTAGGGCAGGGTTTGCTAAGTGGTTTTGATTCAGTGATCAGATTCATAGAGGGGCAAAAGCAGTAACTGGTAAAGGAGACCAGGGGTACATTACAGAGAGAGACAGCATTTACGCAGAGAGAGACAACGCAGTTTTCTGAAGGGGTGACACAGTCCCTGAAGGGAATCACATAGAAACAGCGCAGTGTCTTCCAGAGTCAATCCGGAGATAGCTAGAGGCTGGGGTTTCTGAGCCAGGAGGGCCAAAATCTAGTCTCATATCAGCGTGATCAGTTGCAGAGAGAGGTGACGCAATTTCTCAGGCTTGCCCACGCAGGCTTACACAGTTTTAGCGTAGGGACTCACGCAGAGGCAGAGAAGGGCTTCACCAGCGCTGTTTAGATCAGCCGGAGACTTGCAGAGTGAGGTATATCTCACAAGTACATTTGCTATCTAGATTTCTTTGAAGGGTGAGCCGGATATTGGTACCCTAGTTGTACTCAAGATATTGTTGCTTAATAATATAAAACCCTCAAATCTATTGCACCGGTTTTCCCGAGTTGGGTTTTTCCGGGGACTTAGTCCAAAAATAAATGTCAAATGTGGATGTTTTTCATTGTATTTTGTTCAGATTGTTTCAGCACTTAAATTTATTCCGCAGTATTATTTGTGTAGACTACTTTAGAAATTACTTCAATATTTCACTATAATGAAATAATTATGAAACATAATAGGAGAAGTAATTCAGATTTGTTGCAGTAGGAATCCAAAGTTAGGAATTTTCACAACAGCCATATCTTTTGTCTCTGAGTGAAAGGTACTTATTGTCGTGTGATTTCTTTGTAGGCCCAACCATGTATGGTGCCCAGATTGTTGTATTCAGATTCTGCATAATAATATAAACCCTCTAGAGTTGTTGCACCGTTTTTCCCGCATTGGGTTTTTCCGGAGACATTTATCTAAGAAATCGTGTGTAATCTTGTCACATGTGTGTACTGTTCAGTAAATGATTTGTAGATGTGTAGGCTACAGTTAATATCTGTTTTAGTGTTTTTCTGAATATTTCAGTTAAATAACTTGTTAAATGTTAATGAAACAAGTAGGTGAAGTATATCTAGATACTGCTGTAGGGTTTCTCTTTTGAAACTTTCATATTCGATTTAGCTAATTGAGCCTACATTAGTCCTTAAAATAAAATAATGTGCAAAATAACTAACTTTTAGTGACAAGCCCACTAAACTAGCTCATAAACTAAAAAAAAAGCCTCTCAAGAGGTCAAATGATGAATAATGCATGTCGTTGGGCCTTATAAGAAGCCTAATGCAGTGCACAAGTGCCATCATGATGAATAGGACTACCAAAAGTAGTGGACATGGGATTGGCCCCTTGTTCTCCAAATAATAAACCTGTGGTACTCCTAATGGGTGTAGGGGCATACAAGTAACCTCATGGGTCTCCAAGTAGGTCGAAGATGCTTGTAGACCATCTGGAAGGGCTCAGATGATGATGTAAGTTATGCCACATCAGCATAAAAGTCTTGGGTCATCTGCCAAGTGCATAGTACAACTATGGCGTTGGCTAGGCATGGTAAACCAGGTGCAACTTCCTGGTCCAATAGGTGAATTTCGAGCAATCTCTAAACATCCCTAGGGAGCCATGGAGTGTTGTCTACTGCTGTGGAGGCCCATGGCTCTCTACACACACCCTACATGTGCCAATGTAGCCCTCTGGAGGGTTGAGACCCTGTATAGGGAGACCAAACCCAAAATGGGGACCATCTGAAATCCTGCATAAGATCCAATGTCTCCCCCAGTCTTCCAACACAACAAGTCATTTAAAGTAATCGAGTTAAAGAGCTTACAAACCATGGATAATACGTGGGTACATCATAATGGCATGCCCTTCCATAGTGGGCTTTGGCATGTGTTAATGTCTCCAAGCTCCAAAGGGGGTTAACCAAGTATCTTATTTAGTGGTTTCTAACTTTAGAGAGGATAGTATGTCCAAGATACATCCTTTAAAAGGTGGTGGCACGTGACAAAGAGACGAGTGGAAAAGGGAATGAATGGGGGCAACCTGGGCCACATGTCGGGGTACAAGGGTAGCTAGTAAAAGGGAAGCCCACACTTGGGTATATAATGTATAGGAGGGAGCAATCGTGGTGCATGAGGTGCCCTGGAATTTATTTTTCCACCCTTTTTAATATGTTTTTTTCCTTTTATGATTTTTCTTTGATTAACTGCTCGGGGCTCAAAGGATAAGAGCATGATGTGTAAGGTATAGAGTAGTGGATACCCCCTTTAAGGTGGGGCAGTTCATTACCCACCAAGGGTTGGGACATGTGAAAACTCCTTAACACAGAAACCCTACTACAAAATATTGATTTACTTCTCCTACTTGATTTATTATTCACAAGTTATTTAACTCAAATATTCAGAAAAACTTCAAAGTAAACACAATCTGCAGCCTACACATATACAGATCATTTACTGAAACATAACGAACATATGACAAAGGACACACATGATTTTTCGGACCAATGTCCCCGGAAAAACCCAATGCGGGAAAACCAGTCTAGCAGCACTTTGAGGGTTTTATTATTAAGCAGAATCTGAATACATCAAGCGCACCAGTAGTGGTTTGCCCGACAGAGAATTTCACGGCAGTTGTACCTTATCACTCGGAGACAAAAAATATGGTTGATTCAAACCCTCACAGGAATTACTGAATACGAGCCCTTTCTGGCCCATTGGAACCCCAGCATTGTCCCTCCAACCTCTGTGTTAGCCTTTCCTTCCCAGTGTGGCCTCTGCGCAGCAGAGGTTGCCCCTGCGTCACCCTTCTAGGCTCTTCGCTACCTCTGCATCACCCTGAAGCCTCTTCCCAGAATTTCACGGCAGTTGTACCTTATCACTCGAAGACAGAAAATATGGTTGATTCAAACCCTCACGAGAATTACTGAATACGAACCATTTCTGGCCCTTTAGAACCCCAGCATTGTCCCTCCAGCCTCTGCGTCAGCCTTTCCTTCCCAGTGTGGCCTCTGCGCAGCACAGATTGCCCCTGTGTCACCCTTTTGGGCTCTTCGCTGCCTCTACATCACCCTGAAGCCTCTGAGTCAACCCCTGTGCTCCCTCTGCGTCAGCGTCGCTGGGTTGCATCCCTCCTACTGGCCTCTCTGCTACTTGGTGCAGATCTGCCTCTCTGATTTATGTATTCTCGGCGTCAGATCAGAACATCCCTTGTCGATCTGCCCCTCACTAACACTGCAAGCTCACTCGAAAATTCTCAGCAAATCGTGCCCCAGAATTTCGACTTAGCTCAAGTGTTAATGCAATGTGTGTGTGTTCTCCAACTGACCCCAAGCCTTCCTTTAATACTTTTCTCGTTGAGAAATCAACAGCTGTGATCAAATCTCTAATCAACGGCTGAGATTAGGGAAAGCTTGATCCACGTCACTTAGAACATTCTCACCACATGTGTAAATTAATTCACTTTAATTTTTCAATTTCCCTAAGTTAGACTTAGGGTCCCCATTAAAAAATTTAATTATTTGAATAACTTTTACACTGGGTGGAATTTCTCCAAACGATTTTTGGGCCTTGGAAATCTCATGTGTCCTAGCCCCTCCACAAAGTTTCGGATCTAGAGCACATTCGATGCCACCCAAAATCTCAACACTCCCTCTTAGCGAGGAATGTGCTCTAGAAACACTTCACCACTGAAGGATCACCCTGATCTCTGGCATTGGTCCCCATGTTGTTGATGCTTGGCCTGATGCCCTCCATCCACTGTGCTGCTGCTTTCTGTACTGCTGCCCATGACTCTACCACAGTCACTGCCACATTTGTACTGCAGCCCGCTCTCAAATTGTTGCATCACGCCGCCTACAGCACTGCCACTGCTAACTGTTGCAATGCAACTCAGTTGCTTTCTTCTCAGCAACTGAAGGGAAAACACCCAATCAACTAATAGACAAGTCAGTTTGGTTGCATCTCATCATTGAAGCACCCTCTGTTATTGCTATGCGTTGTCTGTCTGAAGCTCTGCGCTGTCTGCTGCACTGCACTACGTAAGCACTGCCTCCACACTGTTGAAATCCCATCAGCCTCTGCATTGCTCCAGTCTTCAGCGTCCCAGCTCTGCCTCTGCTTCTCCATGATCTTCTACACCCACTGACTCCAGCCATCCTGCTACTGTTTTAAGGCTCCCGTAGCTCGTATGTGATCCAAGAGTTTGGGCACCTCAAGGATCCCGCCAACACCATCTGTAGCTCACTCTACAAATCTATGTCGCCCCACCTCTTCTCTCGAGGTACATGAGCACTCATGGCCACATCATCTTCGCTGCCATCTTCCCCTTTCGTTGTTGCTGCCTTGAAATTTGAATCTTCCTTTCCCTTCCTCTTAGGACAAGTATTGGCAAAGTGTCCTAATTCGCCACAGCTAAAGCACCGGACCTTGGATAGGTCCTTTTTCTTCCTCCCTTGCTGTCGTTGTCCCTTAAATGTTAGGGTTGCATCTTCCTCCTCTTTCTTTATCCTAACTCCCCCGCTGCTGAATTCCCTCTTGGTTATTCTCCGGATCTCCTCCTATCGAAGGATTGCCCACATGTCCCCCCAGTTTGGAAGTTGCACTACCCAAGATACTTTGGACAAAGGTCTCCCAATCATCTGTGACTGTATTCAGGGCAATCCTCACCATGAGCCCATCATCTAGAGTTGCCCCCATGGCAATCATCTGGTCTCGGAACGTCTGCAATCTGAAGAGGAAGGTCTCCCTTGAGCATCTGGAACATCCGCATCTGATTTTCCAGAAGCATCTTCCTCTAGACAGAGCTACCTTGATACAGCATGGTTAGTGTTGTCCCCACATCATTTGTCATCTTCTTCTCGGCAATATGTGGAACCACGTGATCTTTCACTCCATCCATGATCAAGCGCTTAGCCGCGTCTGATTTTCATTGAACTTCTTCGGAGCATCAACATTGGTCGCACAGCTAAGACATTCTCAGCATGGTCTCTGATGTCGTACTCTTCCAGGACTGTCAAGATTTTGGCTTTCTAGATAGCAAAATTAGACACACCGTCTAACCTATCTTGATCTCTCAGTCAGTGCGGGGCCATTTCTGCTCAAACAAGTCGAAGCAAGTGCTCTTCTCCCTTCTGCTACTAGCAACTACTACATTCAGCAAAAGACCGGATCTGGATTTCTTGGCGATAGAAACCCTCTAGAGAATCTGCTCCCTCTGACAAATGACTTCCCTCCCGGAAATCCTCCGCCAATTCTGTCGAATCAGCCCTCTACGATCACTCCTCTAATCGAATCTCAGATTTCTTGGCAAAAAAATCCGCTGAGGGATTATTTCCCCTTACTTTGTCAACTTTGCTAAGCATTGTTTTGCACCGACAAAACCGATGCCCCACCAGCAATTTTGAAGATCAGAAACTACTCTTCCAGCCCCGGCAACCGGCACAACGTCACTCCAACTTGGATTGTGTCACACTCTAGGGGGTTTTGTAAGCCTCTGCGTCAGCTTAGCATGAGCCTAACAAGCTCTGCGTCAACTCTGCATGAGCAGACTAGCTCTGTGTCACCCTTATGTTGGGTCTGCGTTGTCCCTCTCGTGTTGCGCTGCCTCTTCCTGGATCTGTCGGCTTCAACTGCCTTCCTACAGCAAAAATTCTTTAGCCTCTTACTGGTGGCTTCAGCTGGATCTACAATTGCTCTGCTACCATGTGAAATTTTCTGAACACAAAAACCCTACTGCAAAATATTGATTTACTTCTCCTACTTGTTTTATTATTCACAAGTTATTCAGCTGAAATATTCAGAAAAACATCAAAGTAAACACAATCTGCACCCTACACATATACAGATCATTTACTGAAACATGGCGCACATATGAAAAAGGACACATGATTTTTCGGACAAGTGTCCCCAGAAAAACCCAATGCGGGAAAACAGGTGCAGCAGCTCTTTGAGGGTTTTATTATTAAGCAGAATCTGAATACCAAGGGCACCAGTAGTGGTTTGCCCGACAGAGAATTTCACGGCAGTTGTACCTTATCACTCATAGACAGAAAATATGGTTGATTCAAACCCTCACGGGAATAACTGAATACGAGCCCTTTCCGGCCCACTGGAACCCAGCGCTATACCTCCAGCTTCTACATCGCCCTTTCTTGTCCAACGTAGCCTCTGCGCAGCACAGGCTGCCCCTGTGTCACCCTTCTAGGCTCTTCGTTGCCTCTGCGTCACCCTGAAGCTTCTGCGTTAGTCCCTGCGCTGCCTCTGCATTAGCTTGGCTGGGCTGCGTCCCTCCTGTTGGCCTTTGCTTTGCCTGGTATGGATTTGCCTCTCTGATTTATGTTTTCTTGGTCTTGGATCAGAACATCCCTTGTCGATCTGCACCTCACCAGCACTGCAAGCTCACACGAAAATCCTCAGCAAACCACGCCCCAAAATTTTGACTTAACTCAAGTGCTACTGCAATATGTGTGTGTTCTCCTACTGACCCAAAGCCTTCCTTTAATACTTTTCTCGTTGAGAAATCAACAGTCGTGATCTAATCTCTAATCAACAGCTAAGATTAGAGAAAGCTTGATCCACGTCACTTAGAACATTCTCACCACATGTGTAAATTAATTCACTTTAATTTTTCAATTTTCCTAAGTTCAACTTAGGGTCCCCATTAAAAAATTTAATTATTTGAATAACTTTCACACCGGGTGGAATTTCTTCAAACGATTTCTGGGTCTTGGAAATCTCATGTGTCCTAGCCCCTCCACAAAGTTTCGGATGCTACCCAAAATCTCAACAGGACAATCATGGGTTCCTGAATGATAAAGGAGGCTCATCTAGGACCTATGGAACCAGGGTGATGGCCATGGATATGGAGTAGAGCTCATGCATTGACTTTTTCCCATGTGCTAAATGTGTTTGTCTCGGCCATTTTTTGCATCTTGTGGTACATTTTCCTGTTGAATGTGGCCAATTATGCTTTTACTCTTTTTTTTCAGCCGCATCAACCTCCAGGGCATCGTTCCAAGCTCGACCCAAGGTGTAGGCAAGGGGAAGGGGAGGCCAACCCTATGTGGACTCAGAGGAGAAATGTGGACCCGGGCGGGAAATATGATAAATGGAGTTATAATAAACGGAAAAGGAGTGATATATATTAATGAGGGAGTGGGACCCCGAAACCAAAATTGGGGTTTCCCATGTCGTACCACCCTAAAACCCAATGGTCTGTAGAGGAGATCCCACGGGACTAAGATCCAAGGGTAACATCCAAAGGAGGTCTAGGGGACACAAGCACAGACCTAGCCCACTATTTCTGTCGAATCCCCCCATTAATCCATGCCCAGAATCCACGATAAGCAAACTCAATATTCAATTACCAAATGATAAGGCATACCTTTAAGTTTGGGAGGCCCACCTTCAAACATACGATCATGACAGATGGGTGAGGGACCACATGGCTGGCTCAAGTGGCGAAGAAATGGCACAACGAACTATAGTTGGTGGTGTGAAAATTTCAATCTTGAAATTCTACTGCAGTGATAGATTTATTTCTCCTACTTATTCTTTCAATAAGTTATTTATAGAATTCTTCTAGTAAATTTTGAAATAAACACTACTGCAATAATCACCCAATAAATGTAGAGAATAGAACAGTAAATAATACAAACATAAGAATCAATCATATAGACAGTTATGTTTGGACAATTGTCCCCGAAAAAACCCAATATGGGAAAACCAGTGAAGCAGATGAGGGTTTATTTATTAATCTTCAACAGTGAAATATTTACAACGAAAGTTTGGCAGAAACAACTGAGAAATTTTCTCGAGATACACCTGAGATAATTCTCCTTCAATCCTCCGAAGAATTTCTGACACATGAGGGGTTCTCTAGCCCTCCCTGCATCACTTTGTGTGCCTCCGACATAGCTCTCTGTGCAGAGCTAGCGTAATCCTGCGCCACTACTGCGTGAGGCATCTGCGCTGCTTTGGAGTGTTGCCTCTCTGCTTCCCTGCTTCCTCCTTCCCTCATGCCCTAACACTTTTGATACCCTCTGCTTCCTCCACCCTTGCAAAATCACCCTCTGAAATCAAATTCTTTTCCTTCAGAATCGACTTCCCTCGGGTTACTGAACGCTTGCCCGGCTTGCTTTCCAAATGACCCTCAAGCCTTCTTTTATAATCTTCTTATTGATGAATCAACGGCCCAGATTAGAAGTCTAATCAAAGGCTAAGATTAAAACTTGACTTGATCTTCATTCTCTAAAAGATTCACACTCTATTTTAATAATACCCATATTTAATTTCCCTGAGTTTAGACTTGGGGTCTCCATTAAAATAATTAATTATTTTAATAAAACATGAACCGAGTGGAATTTCCAAAAAACGGTGTTTGAGTTCTTTGGAATACTGGTGTTTAAACCTCCTCACTAAATTTGAGACTTAGATCACTTTTCGATGCTACAAAAATCAACACTCCCTCTTAGCGAGGAAAGTGTTCTAGCAATATGCATGTTGCATACTGCTCAGATCTTGAATCAATCTCTGCACTGCTGATGCCTGGCTGCTGCTGCCCCTCATTTGCTACCTTCTGTACTGCTGCCCATGACACTGCCTCATCTGTACCGCAGCTCCCTCTCAATTTTGCATCAGTCCATTTCTGCTATTGAAATGGATTCTTGAACATCCCCATCTTCTCCCTGAAGTAGACAAACTTTGTCTTTCCCAGAGACTTGGTAAGGATGTTTTCCACCTGTTCTCTTGTCGGAGTGTACTATAATCGTATATTTCCCCGTTGGACACAGTCTCTGATGAAATGACACCTGATGTCAATGTGCTTCGACCGATCATGGAACACGGGATTTTCAGAGAGCTTGATGCAACTCTGATTATCACATAGAATGTTGGTCGCTTCCATCTTTTCCTTGAGTAGATTCACAAGCAGCTTCCTAATCCATATGGCCTCGCATGAAGCAGTGCTTGCTGCCATATATTCCGCCTCAGTTGAGCTCAGAGCCACGGACTTCTGTTTCCTGCTGCACCAGGAGGTCATTCCTCATCCAACATTGAAACTGTACCCACTAGTACTTGTTGAGATTTTGTGTATTAGGGGTGGCATCAATTGTGCTCTAGGTCCCAAATTTTGAGGAAGGACTAGAGTTCACCTGATCTACAAGACCCAGAAATGGATTTGGGAAATTTCATCTGGTTTAGGAGATATTAAATTAATTAATTATTTTAATATATTTCCTAAGTTAAAACTTAGGAAAATAAAATAATTAAAGTGAATTTAATTAAACATGTGATGAAATTGTCTTAAGTCACACAGATCAAGCTTTCTTATCTTAGCCATTGATTAAAAATTTAATCTTGGCCGTTGATTTGTCAACGAGAAAAGTATAAAGGAAAGGCTTGGGGTCATTTGTAAGACACACAGAGGCAGAGCATTGAAGCTAAGCTAAGATTCTAGGGAAGGGTTCCTAAGAATTCTCAAGTGTTTCAGTTGCAGAGAGGGGAATTTAGACCAAGGGGATGATCTGATCCCGGGGTCTAGAATACACAAGAAGCAGAGAAGCCATCAGGAAAGACAGTGCAGAGGAAGGCAACAGCAGCAACAGCAAGGATAGCGTGATTTTCAAGAAACCCTTCAGGGGTTATGCAAAGACCCTTAAGGGCAGTGTAGTGACTGCATCACCCAGTCTGGCGTAACGCAGTCCCTTCCAGTAACAGCGTTGAGCATTTGGAGGCCTTCAGAGGCTGACGCAGTGTCTTTCAGGGGTAGATCTGGAGTTTCTAGGCCTAGACCTGGCTGAGTTCTGTAAATCCCGTTTGAGGGTGTGGATCACTCAGTATTGTTCGTCTTAGATCAGCCAGGTGTTGCAGATCTAGAGTTTTCTCTGTAGGGTTTTCCAAATATGGAACCCAGAGTTGTGTATTCAGAAATATTCTTAATAATAGAGCCCTCCAGCAGCCAGAGACCGGTTTTCCCACACTGGGTTTTTCCCGGGGACAGTTTGTCCAGAAATAACTGTGTCACTTTGTCTATGTGTGCATGTGCTTATTCTAGATCTGCATTGGTAGAGATACGTTATGTGTTTTGCTTTGATGTTAACTTTAATTTATTCAGTTGATAACTTGCATAAGTAGGAGAAGCTTAACCGGATTAACTGAAATAATTTCTGCATAAGAATTAAGATTCAAAAATTTCTACATGGTATCAAAGAAATTGCAAATCTAGAAGGGTCACTAGCTGAAGCATCTAAAAGATCTAGCTGCAGAAAGCAGCTGGAAAGGCAGCAGAAAAGCAGATCTGAAGGGACGGCGCAGTTTTCAAGAGGAGATTCACGCAGAGGGAAGGGTGATGTTGTCCAACGCTGTGTCCTAGCAAGCCCACGCAATTACTACGCAGAGGCAGCTCAAAAACAGCGTTGGTTAGGTCTGAAGCTAGCCAATGTGATTCAGATCTGAATCAATCAGATCCAGAAAAAGCTTGCAGAAATTCAAAAGAGCTGGTGGGGTTAAACTTCTGAAGTTTTCAAATTTTTAACCTTAGCACAAGTGACAAAGTTTGGGAAGAGATCAGCTTCTCAGAGAGTTTCTTGCCAAAGGAAACTTGCAGTTTGATCAAAGGATCAAAGAAAAAGCCGAATCATAGTTGATTTGGTAGATTTCCAAGGAAGAAGCAGAGGGTGCCCGATTCGAAAAGGACCCTAGATACAGATCTCTAGCATAGAGAAGAGGAGCTCCAACACATTCTAAACACAGATGGCTCCTCATGGAATGCGTGATCAGGATAGGCTAGAGGGTCTCTCAAACTTTTCAGTATGGAAAGCTAGGATCTTGATTGTCCTAGAGGCATATGGTTTAAGAGACCATGCAGAACAGACCCTGGCCCTATTGACAGATGCGGATCTCCTACGGAAGCATAAAGAAGCTGTTGGGCATGCTAAGCGGCTAATAATGGACAGTATCAAGGACCATATTGTACCACACATAGCTGAGAAGAAGACAGCTAAAGAGATGTGGAAGGCCTTGACTTCCTTATATGAGGGAAAATCAGTGCAAATAAAGACGTTGTTAGAGACCCAAATGAGGTCATTCATGATGACCAAGGGAGAAGACATCGAGCATTTTCTCTTCAGATTGCAGTCAATCAGGGATCAGCTGACTGCAACGGGTGCAACCGTAGATGATGTAGTGATAGTCAGGACTGCCCTCAATGCAGTCACGGATGAGTGGGAAACCTTTGTCCAAAGTATCTTGGGCAGAGCGGACCTCCCAGATTGGGACAGCTTGTGGTCGATCTTGCGGCAAGAAGAACTACGAAGATTCACCAAGAAGCAGCACAGACCTGCGTTGAGCAAGGTTAAGAAGGAAGAGGAGGAAGATGCAGCCTTGACATCAAAGAAGCAGCCGAATAAGAAGAAGGATCTTTCTAAGATCAAGTGCTTCCAGTGTGGCGAAATGGGACATTTTGCCAGCCATTGTCCAGAAAAGAAGAAGGACAAGGAAGCATCTTCTTCCAAATCAGCAGTGGCAGATGATGGGTCAGGAGATGTTGTAGCCATGAGTGCTCATGAACCACGGAGGTGGGGTGACATGGACGTGTAGAGAAGCTACATGGAAGTAAGGCGAGATCCTTGAGCAGCTCATCTCTTGGATCAACAAGTGAGCTACGGCAGCCTTAAGACAGTAGCGAGACAAGTGGAGCATTGGGTGCATAGATCACAGATGAAGCAAAGGCAGAGGCAGATCTAGAGGTTGCGAGGAGCAACGCAGAGCATAGCAGCAGCAGCGCAGAGGATGATGTGACTTCAGCAGCGCAATGCAGAGCTGCAGCAGCGCAAAAAGCTTCAGAAAGACAGCGCAATCCCCGATCCGAAGTTAGAAGTGAGAAAAACTTTAAAAAAAAAAAAAATCTAAATGCTCACACAATTAAAAATACAGATCTATGCACAGGTTATGCAGATCTGTCAGATCTAAGGAGTGTAAGTCCAACTTCACTCCCATATCTGAAGATCTAAGGCTCTTACTAGCCAGATCTAACATTACTTCAATAAAATTTAAGATAAAAAATTTTATTTAGGCACAAGCCCTAGAAAAGCCCTTCAAAAAGCGAACTTAAGATAAGCTTTTGGAATTAGATCCGGAGGGCTCTTCACAACTTATTTCCTTGGGAGTCAGCTGGTCCAGCCAAGGACTTCCCCAAACGCCCGATTCTAAATCCGAAAGGTTTCTGCACCCTTGAAGTAAAATTGTTAAATCAATAGAGAAATAAGATAAAAATGAAATTTTCAAGAGTTGGAGATACCTACTAACTCAATCCAATCAAAATTCTTACCCTAGATCCAGTAACCTAAGCAAGATACCTGTGCAATAGATTATTCTACAAGAGATATTAATCAACAATTCATTGAAATAATCACCAGCAGAATATAAAGAACAAGTTTACCATAAAACGCTGAAGAGGAACACGACCATCAAAAAAAACCCTAAAGACTTCGTTTGTATTATTCCAGTAAACTAGTACAGGAGAGCTTCAAGAGCAAGTACACAATCAAGAGATCGGATCAAAAAAAATCAAACTGACACTGACCTCTAATTTATAGGTAAAACCTCCAACGACTAGTTTGTTTGATCCCCGTCATAGTAATCTCGACCGTCGAAAAGGATTTGATTATCTTTTAATCTCGTCCGTCGAAATTATTATTTTTTGAGGAATTTCGAATTTTTCAATTAATTCATTTTTAATTAACTCAAAAATAATATTTTTGAGTTAATTATCTCAAAAAATTGTCTTTGACTTAACTATCAAGGCCCAAGGGTCCAAAATTTCTCAAAATTTTCAATATTCCCTTGGCCTGGGACCTTTAAAAATTTATTTTGTATAGACCCACGAATTTAGCCTTTGAATAATTTAATTCAACCTAGGACATCAAATTAATTAAATTTTTGGCTTAGGATTTTTCATTTAATTTCGCAATAAAATTTAATTAATTGACTCATGACGGGATTAATTATTTTTCCAACCATCTAATACTTTAGCCATGGTGTTTAACTATGAGGGACCATGCACTAAAATATTTTACATCAAGATATTACAATTTGACGCATGAAAGGGGAAAACCCATTCGTAATAGACCCTCAAATAGCTATTCAATTCTGCGACTCAAAATATGATCTAGCAGACCAAGTAATTCGTAATAAAATCATCTAGCCAAATAGCTAGGATTATTCCCAAATTACTCTTACCAAGACTCGATAGAAAACACTAAGACTTAGTATCTTGACCACAAAATCCACCCTAGCTTTGGGGTGAGGTTGGAGGGGAAAAACTCAGTCGATCATTTGTGTCGAGAAACACAAATGAATTAGTGAGACGAAAAACCTCTTAGGATAGAAATCGTCACCAAAATACTAGGCTTACCTAGGTTGTTACATACATGATGGTCTTACTAAGATCATTTACATTATAAACATGCAGAATGGGTTTACATCTTTTACAAAACTGTCGACTAATGATGAAATCTGAATGGCATGATGATCCAAAACGTTTTGTTTGAGATGTGTTAAAGAATTACATGTGAAAATTGCAACTTTAAATAAGAAACCTTAACGGCATAAACATAAGAAAAGAGAAGCAATTAACATCATGCAAGAAGACACATAATTGATTTCGGAGTTTGTCTAGGAGGGACTACGTCTTCAGGCCCTACTCAAATAGTGGGGAGGCCCTCTTTCATTAAGTGGCAAAAAACGAAAGTACAA
This sequence comes from Pinus albicaulis, assembly GCA_034641835.2. Lineage (NCBI taxonomy): Eukaryota > Viridiplantae > Streptophyta > Pinopsida > Pinales > Pinaceae > Pinus > Pinus albicaulis. Next base: position 1,369,567,165 of record CM076584.1, read on the forward strand.
GTATAAAAATGGGAAATTACACCCTTATACCTCCATAGCTGAAAGTGCCCGAAAATGGTAGACCTTTGATGAAGAAATGGACAACACCGTTGGATTCGTGGCATCGAGTAGTGTAGAATCCATAAAAAATTTGCCTTAATCTGACAAAGTGCAAATCTAACCCCTCTGAAAAATGGCTCAAATCATGGTTCCACCCCCGTCCTGCACATTGCTCATGGTTCCACTGTCTCCATCCCTGTGCCCGCTCCTGACCTGCCTAGGCGTACTGCAGAAATGAAGGTTTATATTGGTTTGGGTTGAGCGGACTCCCCAAAGTTGGCCGCTGGTTGAAGTGGTTTAGATCCGCATTAGGTGGGAGAGGGTCGGTGGTCAAACCCCGCCCCCTCCGTATTAAGTCGAAACTTGTTTTTTAAACAATCATGCAAATCAATTTTTAAACCCCCGCATTAATATTTAACATAAAGCGATTGGTTTGTTGGGGGTCGGGTCCGCATCGAGCGGCTCGCCCGTATTCCCTATCGGCTTTGTAGTATGGTGGTTGTATATGCGGGTAGGAGCGGCGGAGTTTACAGCCCCGCCCCTCCCAACATAACGTTCAATTTCGTTCAGTTCCGGAGAGTGTGGGGGTGCCGGGGTCATGGCCATCGACCCCACTTTTAATAATATATTTTTGTTATGCGGAATTGTGTGGGGTGGCAGGGTTGGTGGCCTGCCACCCCTTATTTTATTTTATTTTTCATTTTATTAAAACCACCAGATTTTTTTTGACAAATCGAGTATTATTTTTTTGCTGTTGCGCTGCGAACGTGACCCTAGCAGCGCCGCCTCTGCTCTTTGCTCTCTGGGTTCAGCTCCAATGGAGGCCGTTGGGGGTGCCGAACCTACCCCTCCCCTGCCCGAACTGATTGCATTCAAGAAGCTCATCGCTGGATCTCACAAGAGACCAATATCTGAGGCACAACAGAAGTTCGTTAAAAAGTTGGACTGCATCCCAATTGTAGAACTGCCAATAGCAGAAACTTGCAAATCTGTTGTCAATCTAGCAGACATAGGGCTCATCAGACAATTTAGCGGGCTCTGGCCCTCTCCCAAATCCGTTGAAGCATGGGTGCAGAGAAATTGGACACCGCTCGTATCTGAAGGAATCAAGAGCCATTTTGTTGGAAAAGGATTCTATGTGTTCGTGTTTGAAAGCTCGGATGACAAAAATCTCATTTTCAGAGGCGGTCCTTACTTCATGGGGCCTTAGGGTTTATACTTGAACAAATGGACCCCTGACTTCGACCCAGCCCAGGACGTTCCATCTGCTGTTCCAGTCTGGGTCCATCTTCCTCATCTCCCATTACATTGCTGGAATCAAAAATCTCTGCAGGCTATCGGCAACTCGCTTGGAAGGTATATCAATCAAACTGTTCGAAAAGATCAATACTCCTGTGCACGGATCTGTGTGGAGGTTGATCTGGAGGAAGGGTTACCAGAGGCAATCAAACTTACAGCAGCTGAATGGACGCACATCCAGGAGCTAGATTATGAGCAGCTACCCTTCAAATGCCGGCACTGTCATGGCTACGGCCACTTCGCAAGACACTGCAAAAAAAAGGAAGGAGAGGAGAGCGAGAACGTGAAAACAGAGCAATGGACCACAGTGCAGAAAGTAGGGACAGCAAAACCCAAAACTAAAAGAATACCAAAGGGAAATAACCCCGAACCAACGGGGCAAGAACAAAAAGATGGGACCACCATCCCCACCTCGAAATCAGGAGATCAAAATGCAGAGTCCAGCAAGGCCATAGAAACTCCGAAAGCAAACAGGTACAACAACAATCATACAAGACCCTCCCCTAACGGGAAAGGAGGAGAAGAGCAAGGGCAAACCCTCGAAGTAGCTCCCTCTCCCTCATATGCCAATGTAGCAAGAAAGAAAGTGTATGATTCACCAAGCTCCTCGGAGGACGAGATCATAGAAAGGCCTGCCAAAAGAGCAAGAAGAAAGTCTCGCAGAGAAGCGAGGGAGGAAGAAACGGAAAGACAAAAGACTCAAGGAACTCAACCCACTATAGAAATGTCAATTGGCAGAAACACAAGGACAAGGCCGCCAAAAGGAGGAGGCCCAACTTCCCCGAACAATAAGTAATGAGAATCGTCTCTTGGAATTGTAGAGGGCTCCGGAACCCAATGAAAATAGAAGCAGTCAAAGATCTCATGAAAGCGGAACCTGCAGACATCCTAATGCTCCAAGAGACAAAAAGTGAAGGGGAAGCCCTTCTAGAGATCAGCAAAAAGAAATGGCAGAAGAACAAAGGAAAAGCAATAAGCGCAAGAGACTCCTCGGGTGGAATAGCAACCTTGTGGAAGGAAGATCACTTCAGGCTCGTCAATTCTCACAACACACAACACTAGTGTTTCACAGAGCTGAAGCATATATCAAGTAAGTTAACCATTGCACTATTCAATTTATATGTATCGGTACTGTATTCTAAAAAGAAAGACTGTTGGAAAACATTAAATGAGTTTTTGCAACTGAATTCTCCAAACAATATAATCATAGCCGGAGATCTAAATTTAGTAATGAATGAAAAAGAAAAGAGAGGGGAAGGAACTGCAAGGATCAGATGATCCAGGTAGTAGAAGACATGATACAACAATGGGATCTATTGGACTTTAAACCAAGAAAAGGGCTCTATACCTGGACAAATAATAGGACGGGGGAAGACCATATATCCGCTAGACTGGACTGGTTCTTGGTCGAAAGCACAATATTGATGGAAAGGAAGCTTATCTCATCAGCCATCCTTCCAAAGCTCACCTCGGATCATAAGCCCATCCGGCTAATGCTTGAGGAGGAAGAGAATTTGGGGCCAATCCCATTCAGATTTAGCCCACTGTGGAATGGAAAGCGCGGCTTTGTAGAGATGGTCTGAATGGCATGGAACACCTCAGTCAATGGCTCTCCCAATTATGTATGGGAACAAAAGTTAAAATTAACAAAAAAGGCACTCAAGGAATGGAGTAAACTTCCAACAAATACACCCAAAGACCAAAGAATCGAGGCAGTGCAACACTTGGAAATTCTGCAAAGTGAAATGGACACAATTGATATAAACAAAACAGAATTAGAAAAGGAGCAAGTAGCCCAATGCAAAACATTCCTCTCCTTCAGAAATGAAGAAGAGTATTGGAGACTAAAGTCCCGGAGTCTCTGGCTAGAAGCTGGAGATAGAAACACATCATATTTTCATCAACAATGTAGAGATAGACTCTCCAGGAATCACATCTCAGAGATCACTTCCTCTGATGGGAGGCTCTGCAAAGGAATAGAACAGATAAAATCTGTTGCAGTATTACATTTCCATCATCTTTACAGCAAAGAGAAAGAGGACTGTGAAGAAGATAAAAAATAATTCCTGAAGAACATTCCGGGATTGGTCACCGCAGAGGATAATACAACATTATTGAAGCAAACAAATGAAGAAGAAATCAGCAATATAATTTGGTCCAAGAACCCAGACAAAGCCCCTGGGCCAGATGGGTTCACTATTCACTTCTACAGGATAAAAACAGATCTAATTAGAATGATAAAAGGATTCTTGAAGAAAGCAAAAATGGGGGGTAGCACCAACTCAACATTCCTCGCTTTAATCCCAAAAGAGACAAACCCCTCCTTTGATAGGTTCAGACCAATCTCTTTGTGCAATGCCTCATGAAATTATCGCAAAACTTCTTGCAAATAGAATAAAGCCACTGCTGAGCAAACTCATATCAGATTCGTAAGGGGGCTTCGTCAATGGGAGACATATCCTGGACAATGTAATCCAAGTCCAGGAAGCCATGCATTCCAGCAATCTTAGAAATGAGAAAGGTATGCTGATCAAGTTAGACATGGCTAATGCCTTCGACAAAGTCAAGTTGTCCTATCTATATCAAGTTCTAATCTCCTTTGGATTTGATCAAGAGTTTGTAAATCTGATCCAAGAATGCACCAGTAGTCCATGGATAGCGCCTTTGGTAAATGGGAGGCCAGCTGATTTCTTCCAAGCCACGAGGGCGTTGAGACAAGGATGTCCCCTTTCTCCATTCCTCTACATCTTAATGGCGGATACGTTGAGCAGAAAGCTAGAGCTTGATATGATAACAGGAACAGCCCCAGGTTTAAAAATAACAAAGGACCTTAAAGCAATAAACCATGTATTGTTTGCGGATGACTCCCTCATGCTAGGAGGAGCTTCAACTAGAATAGGCTCTGCATACAAAAATACTCTTCAAGCATATTGCAAAGCATCTGGAGCTCTAATTAGTGAAAGGAAAAGTGCAGTATATAGCTGGAATACATAAGAGGAAGAAACTCAAAACATAGCAAGCAACTTGGGGTTTAATGGATACGCAAAATGGGAAAAAATCAACTATCTTGGTTTGCCACTAACACTAGGCACAAACAGAGTCAATCTGTGGGAAGGAGTAATTACAAAAATCAGAGGCAAAATCGCTGCATGGGGTGGCCAATGGCTAACTCATGGAGGAAAATTAACCCTTATAAAATCAGTGTTGTCATCTCTGCCAATTTATCAAGCGTCATACCTGATGGCACCCAAGTCGATCTCAGGACAGATTAATAAAATCATGAGGGACTTTCTATAGCAAGGAGGCAAAGGAAACCAGAGAAAATTTCATCTGGTGAATTGGGAGATAGCAAAGCGAACTTTGAAGGAAGGAGGTCGTCAAATTCGAGATCCGAACTCTGCCAACATATCTCTGGGATGTAAAATACTCTGGAAACTTCACAGCGACCCCAATCATCCCGTCAGCACCTTCCAAATGCAAATCTAAGAAACTTTCAGAACGCAAACAGCAAAAAGAGCTCGTTGTTATGGCAGTTATGTATTAAAGGGCAGCGCTTTTTCACCCGGAATTTATATCGTATCCCAAGGAATGGGAAACGCGTCAAGCTGTTGACTGATAGTATAATGGGCCACTCGCCATTAGCCACACAAGACAGCCTGCATGAGATATGTGCGTTTTTAGAAAACAGAGGGGACAAGACGCTCTACGATATCTCAAAGTGGAACGAGTCTGGGTTCTGGATTGATTGGGATTTCAGAGATATCCCAGCTCACCTAATGCAGCAAACAGAAATGCTCAAACAGGAACTTCGTGAGGCTGCCCCGGTGCATAAATCAGAAAAGGATAAATGGGGATGGGAACCTACAGGAGCATACACCTCAGTCAAAGGCTATGAATTGATGCAAACACACAGAGACCGAATTCATCCAGCAAAGTTTTGGAAAGAGGTATGGGATCCAATGGCGCTACCCAAGGTAAACTTCTTCTTCTGGACACTAATGCATAGAAAGATCCTGACCGGTGAAAACCTTATGAAAAGAAACATTGCAGGTCCGCATAGGTGCACACTTTGTAAAGAAGCCATGGAAACCATGGATCATTTATTTGTTGAATGTCCATATGCAAACAGAGTTTGGACCCACACTCTTCAAGGATTAAAGGCTGTAATCCCCACTAAAACTTCAGTTGTGGACTTATTCCTCTTATGGAAAGAGCGCTACCCATCGCTCTCCCTAAACTCATCATGGGCCAGAATCTAGATCACTCTTCCCAAGCTAGTGTGTTGGAAGCTACGGCTAGCTAGAAATGAGCAGATATTTAACAATGTAACTTGGACCCCCGACATGGTAGCAGCAAAAGCAAAAGGACTCCTAGAAATTTTGAATTCTCAGAAAATCAAAGAGGACAATTCGGTGCAGCAAGAGGAAAAGAATTGGCTTGGCATTCAAGCTTTCATCCAACGGATACACAGCACAGAAAAACCCCTCAGAAATCCTGAGTGGAGGCTAAGAGAAAAGGATGAAGCTTTTCAGAATTGGTGGAGAAAGCAAGGAATAACAACAGCATTTTTTGACGGTGCCTCTAAAGGCAATCCCAGGACAGCAGGAGCTGGAGGACTCATATACTCTTCTGATGGAGGCATCAAAGAAACCTTCAGTTGGGGTCTAGGACAGCGAACTAACAATCAAGCAGAAATCCTTAGCTTGATAAAAGTATGCCAAATAGCCAAAGAAAGAGGACATCAGGAGCTGCAAGCATTCGAGACTCAGAAATCTTGATCAAAATAATACCATACGTAAGGCCAATTCAATGAAGCTGGTTTAAATAAGAATATGCAAAGGCTGAGATACCTTCTCCAAGACTTCACTTCCTTCAAATGCTATCACATTCTCAGAGAATCTAACAAAGAGGCAGACTTCTATGCCAAAAAAGGCTGCCTCTTGGCCCAAGGAGACCTTAGCACAAATGGCGGAGATCCAAAAACAATCTGTATACCATGAAAATAGAAAATTGCTGGAAACAGAAAATGTAAAAGAATTGCACTAAAAGATGTAAGGCTGCGGCCATCCGGAGTTCTCTACTAATAAAATACATACCCGTTTCAGTTAAAAAAAAAAAAAACCACCAGATTTTTTCGAATCTTCCGAATTTTGACCGAAGGAGTGCTTTTAACCATCACACAAATTCGCCCGGAATCTGGCCGAAGTTGGTCGGAATCCGGTGGTCAGCTTTCAGCAAATTTGTTGCCTCCTTAAGCCTGCCAAGTCACCAAGTCAACCCAAATCTTTGACTGCTCCTAACTCCTTCATACGGACTCAGAATTGAGTGTCGTCTGCACCGTTGGAATCAGAAAGACGAGATCTACAACTTGACATTAAGTTTGCCACATTTCAAACACTTTGATTTTTGAGCCTTTGTACTCAAGCCACTTGTACTTGGGACCTATTCGATCCACCCGGATCATTCCTCTCCACTAAAGAGCTTTTGGACCCCAAAAGCCTTATCAATCAACAGGCAAGTGAGGGAATTGCTCCCTCACCTTCTCCTTTTCAAGCCATTTAGCTTTACTTGGGTGCATCCCTTTAATACCAACACGGAGATACTCCACATCTCCTCATTGTGAAGCGCTGGTTCTTCGATTGAGAATGATGTCCTCTGGCAATTTATCGAGATATTCTGGTGCAAAGTCATCCACTGTAGGAAATGATACTACCTCCTCGATGTCCATAATCAATGGTGGTTCATAAAGTTTCAGATTCTCGATATTCACGACTGAGTACATCTGCATGTATATAGGAAAATCGAGTCAAAAAGCATTATACCCAATCTTCTCCAATATGGTAAAGGGACCATACCGGATTGGTCGCAATTTCTTGCCTTCCCCCTTCATTCGATCATTGGTGATATGGAACCACACTTTATCACAAACTTGAAATTGATGATCGACTCGGTGCTTATCATGTCGGGCCTTATATCAAACCTGACTCTTTTCCAACTGCTCTTGCATTGCTTGGTGAATGATTTGTATCCGCTAGACGAACCGTTGTGCTTTGTCCCTATCATCACGTCCACTGGCATCTTCATCCCTTCCGTAGATCATGTCAAAAGGGTCCTTTGGTAAGTAACCAAAGCATGTCTCAAATGGTGAACGTTGCGTAGAGGAATGCACTGCTCCGTTGTAAGCATGTTGCACATATGGAAGATGCTCATCCCACAACTTGGGATGTTTGCTGCAATAGCCCCGCAACAAGTGTACCGCGATACGGTTGATGACCTCTATTTGTCCGCCAGTTTATGGATGGAATGTCGTACTTCTCTTCAACTTGGTGTCCATCATACGCCACAAGCTGGTCCAAAACTCCCCAAGGAGCGAGAGTCTCAATCTGACACAATTGATGTGGGCAACCCAAAGTGGACCCAAACATACTGAAAGAAAAGGAAGTAGTCTGCTCAGCAGTGACCTGCTTTTTACAAGGCATTAATATGCGCATTTTACTAAAGCAGTGGTCGACAACATACAAATAGTAGTGACCCTTTCTAGACATAGGCAAACCTCCTACAAAGTCCATCAACACACTTTCCCATGGACGACCCGGAATAGGGAGTGGTATGTAGAGCCTAAGTTTTCTATTAGAGGGCTTTGAAACAAAACACATCACACATCCCTTTACAAAACGGGTTACAATGTTTTTCATATGGGGCCAAAAGCAAAACCTTTGCAAATGACATAAGGTTTTTTCGACACCAAAGTGACCAGACACAAAAGAGGTATGTGCCTCTCAAATTACATGTACCCTTTCTGCTGTGGGTATGCACAATTTGCCAAGGTGATACAACAGCTTCCCTTGCAAATGATAGTTGTCCACCTGCGAACCATGAGTTAGTTTTGCATATATTTCTTTAAAGTCATCATCGTTAGTGTATTGGTCAACATAAATTTCAAAAGACAACGAAGCATTATGCAAAATAATAGAAGCAGCGATAGGAGGGCGAGAGAGCATATTTGCTACTTTGTTACTAGTGCCCTTCTTATACTTTATTACCAGATGAAACCGCTGTAGAAACCCCATCCACCTGAAATGACAAGACTGTTGTAGCTTGGTATATGACTGAAGATATTGCAAGGGTTGATGATCCGTATGGATGATGGTTTCCTTGCCAATCAGGTAGTGTTTCCACTTTTTCACACTTTGGACCAAGTCATACAATTCCCTGTCGTAAGTGGGGTAATTGATTACAGTCTGGGAGAACTTCTCTGAATAGTAACATATTGGCTTCTTCTGCTGCAACAGTACAGCTCCCATGGTGTACCCACTAGCATCGGTTTCGATCTCAAAACGCTGTTGGAGATCGAGTAAAGCCAGGACTGGTGCGGTGCTGATTTTCTCTTTCAGTGCTTCAAAGGACTTCTGCTGCTTTCCTCCCCACTGAAAGGCTTGTTTGATACTTGTCAGTGCGTGTAAGGGTGATGTAATAACTGATAAGTTGGCAATGAACCTCCTCCAGTACTGTACTGCACCTAGAAAACTACGGACCTCTGTTAACATTGGTAGGCTTAGGCCATTTTACCATCACCTCAACTTTGGAGGGGTCTATTTTTAATTGACCATTACCGACAATATGACCAAGGTAAACCAAAGAGGTTTTCCTGACCTCACACTTTGACAACTTTACATACAATTCTTCCCTCTTTAATACATCAAACACTTTCTTTACATGGCATACATGTTCATCCCAAGTCCTACTAAAGACAAGAATGTCATCTAAATACACAAGGACAAATTCATCAATGAAAGGCGTAAAAAGATCATTCATAACCCTCATGAATGTGGCTGGAGCATTGCACAGTCCAAATGGCATCACCATCCATTCCAAAAACCCCTGTTTGGTCTTGAAGGTGTTTTTCCACACATCCTGCTCTGCAATTTTGACCTGGTGATAACCACTACGCAAATCCAATTTGGTGAAATAGATAGCATTCTTTAATTGATCTAACAAATCATCAATGCGAGGGAGAGGGTATAGATTTTTCACCGTGATTTTGTTTAGTGCCCAATAATCCACGCACATCCTCCATGTGCCATCTTTCTTGGGTACTAACATGATTGGCGAGCCGCAAGGAGAAGTACTTGGTCGAACGACCCCTTGATTCAACAATTCCTGTACCTGCTTTTTGATCTCCTCCATCTCAATAGATGATATCCTATACATACCAATATTTGGCAATGGAGCATCATGCTGTAAATGGATCTCTCGTTTCGGAGGCAATCCTCTGGGTTCCTAAAACAACTCATCATAGTTAGAAATAACATCACATAATTTGTTTAAGAGTCGGATCACATCCTCGGAAACATCAGATATTTCTGCATCTTTTGCTCTCACAACCATGAGGAAACAACCCTTGCTGGAATTCACCAATCTCTTCATATGTCCTGCACTTACAAGACTAGCACTGACTTTGGTTTGATGAGCTCTTACAATATACTCTACTCCATCTTTTGTGATTTGGTATCTACTTTCATGTCGAAAGAAAAATGCTTTCCTGTCGTAAAGATAGGGACCCCCTAACACAATACCACAGATATCCAAATGGTATGACATCCAGTTCTACTTCATCCACCAATTTAGAAGCAATTACAAATTTAACCTTACATTGCTTGGTGACATTTAGTTTTACTTTGTCATGTATCCATCCAAGCGGATAAGGTTTTGGATGAGGCTTAACTTCTAAGCCTAACTTTTTAATCAAGGATTCTGAATTTTTAATCAAGGATTCTGAGATTAAATTTGCTTGAGAGCTTGAATCAAATAGAGTTTCTACTATGGCATGATTTATGACAAATCTAATATGAAACAACTCAATTCTCTTTCATTCATTAGGAAGAGGCTCATCTGATGAAAGTGCTTTCATGTGATTCAGAATTAACATGAAGAGAATGAGTACCTTTTGTGCCTGCTGCTGTGATCAATGCCTCATCGCCAGAGTCGGATCCATGGTCTTGTTGCGCGGTTGCTACTGTCTTTTGCTTACCCTTTCCTCCATATCTCTTCGGCCTCTTTTCTAGGTACAGTTTCCAGCAATGATCGTCGTCATGACCTTCCTTTTTGAAGTGAGTGCAATAAGGCTTTTCTCCTTCATCCTTCTTTGTTGATGCCGTCTTCTTTTCCTTCCCCTTTCCTTTCCCTTTGAATTTGCCATTTGAAGGTTTGAAAGGTGGTTTCTTTGAATGATCATCCTTATCATTTATGCCCCTGTTTTCAAGATGAATGGCCTTTACACTGGCCGAGTCAATGGTAGTAGGTTCAAACATTAACAATGAATATCTAACGTAACTATGTAATGAACCAATGTACTTAGTTACAACTTCAAGAGAATCTAATGAAATGCCAAACTTAGTGCTTGTTTTCTAAATTCCTCAGTAAAGCTTTGCTAGTTTTGTCCTTTACCTTGCCTTAGGTACTGCCACTCCATTAAGGCTTTCTGCTTATAACCCAAGGGATAGAATTGATCTTAAGTGCAGCAATGAAATTTGACCATGAGGAAAGAAGGTTACCCAAATTACTATTGCCTTAAAGTTTGCTCTCCCACTAGATGAGAGTTGTGCCATTCAATCGAAGAGAAGCCAACTGGATCTTTGCCTCATCCTGCACAATCTGTTGAATCCTGCAGTAGAGTTCAAGCTGCCAAATTAAGTTTCTCTGCATTACTTTCACCATTATACACGGGTAGATCAAATTTAATATTTAACTTAAAGAAAGGTTTATTAGATGCATTTCCAAAAAATTTATGATGATGGTGAGAAGAGGAGGAAGGACTTTCATTTGCTGAAGGAGGTGGGTCTCCTCCACCATCTCCATGCGCTGAACCTTGTCCCTCTGAAACATGCTCCCCTGTTTTCTCTAACTTCTCAAGTCTAGAGAACAATTTCTCAACCCGATCTGCCATGGTGTAGAAGGTCTTGCTGAAGTTGAGCTTCGCTTCATTTCGATCCTCGTCACTCGTGTTCCTTCTCTGATGTGCACGTCTCGCTTCGAGATCAAAAGACTGTAGCGTCCCTTCGCCTCTTCATACCATGTTTCTAGTTAGCATATAAACATGTAATTCACATCTACAAACACCTGCTCTTATACCACTTGATCCAAAATCTTTTGTTTGAGATGTGTTAAAGAATTGCATGTGAAAATTGCAGCTTTAAATAAGAAACCTTAAAGGCATAAGCATAAGAAGAAAGAAGCAATTAACATCATGCAAGAAGACACAAAATTGATATCAAAGTTCGTCCAGGAAGGACTACGTCTCCGGGCCCTTCTCAAACAGTGGGGAGGCCCTATTTCATTAAGTGGCAAAAAACAAAAGTACAAGTATAAAAATGAGAAATTACACCCTTATACCTCCATAGCTGAAAGTGCCCGAAAATTGCACACCTCTGATGAAGAAATGGATAGCATCGTTGGATTCATGGCGTCGAGTAGTGCAGAATCCATATAAAATTTTCCTTAATCTGACAAAGTGAAAATCTGACCCCTCTAGAAAATGGCTCAAATCATGGTTTCGCCCCCCTCCTGCACACTGCTCATGGTACCGCTATCTTGGTTTCCGTGCTCGCTCCTGACCTACCTGGGCACACTGCAGAAATAAGGTTTATATTGTTTTGGGTTGGGTGGACTCCCCAAAGTTGGCCGCTAGCAGAAGTGGTTTAGATCCGCATTAGGTGGGAGGGGGTCGGGTGGTCAAACCTCGCCCCCTCCGTATTAAGTCGAAACCTGTTTTTTAAACAACCGTGCAAATCAATTTTTAAACCCCCGCATTAATGTTTAACATAAAATGGTTGGTTTGTTGGGGATCGGGTCCGCATGGAGCGGCCCGTCAATATTCCTCGTCGGCTCCGTAGTATGGTGGTTGTATATGCGGGTAGCGGCGACGGAGTTGACAGCGCCGCCCCTCCCAACATAACATTCAGTTTCGTTCAGTTGCGGAGAGTGTGGGGGCAGCGGGGTCATGGTCGTCAACCCCCCTTTTAATAATATATTTTTGTTATGCGGATTTGTGTGGGGTGGCGGGGTTGGTGACCCGCCACCCCTTATTTTATTTTTATTTTATTTTTCGTTTTTATTAAAACCACTAGATTTTTTTGAATCTTCAGGATTTTGACCAAATGAGTGCTTTTAACTATCCCACAAATTTGCCTAGAATCTAGCCGGAGTTGGCCGGAATCCGATGGCCAGGTTTCAGCAAATTTGTTGCCTCCTTAAGCCTGCCAAGTCACCAAGTCAACCCAAATCTTTGATTGCTCCTAACTTTTTCATACAGACTCGAAATTGAGTGTCGTCTGCGTCGTTGGGAATCAAAAAGACGAGATCTACAACTTGACCTTAAGTTTGCCACATTCTAGACACTTTGATTTTTGAGCCTTTGTACTCAAGCCACATGTACTTGGACCTGTTTGATCCACCCGGATCACATGAACACCTCGAACATGCTAAATCCCATTTGCAAAAATGGGGGTGTACTGCTATGGGGTCGTTGACACGAAGTGGTCAACACAATAATAAGGAGGATGAGGTTGAGATTAGTATTCTTTTCTCTCAAACATTACCTACAATAACAGATCCATCAATACCCTTGGGAAGGAGGATTACTATTTTCCTTTGCATGAGGAGCAGCAGTTGGAGATGATTGAGTCTCCTTTTAGGGGAGACTCAATCTTCGATACTGATAATGATGAAATCGATGAGTCTCCCACCTATCTTTCCTTATGATTCTATATTCAAATCACTTGAGCCTTTAGATTATGATTTGGAGGAAGAGGGACCCATTGAAGATAATGTCTCATTCTCCCCTTTGACTTTTCCTCTTATTCATCATCTTAAGTCGCCCCCGAGTGATTCCCTCACCCCTTGTCATATGACCGCAAATGTTTGTGAGCCCTTTCCCCCTTCCAAGGGTGGTGTCAAGAAAGAACCCCTCATTGAATATACTTTACCTCCTTGTATCCCCCCTCAGGGTCATAATCAATCTATAATCTCCCCTTCCCAATGTGATCATGGGCAACCTACTTGTGTCTCTCCATCTCATCAATATCCCTCTCATACTGACCACAACCCCGTAGAGGCAATGAAATATGACATAAATGGTAATGGAGATAATATTCCTGAGGTTGTCATCTATCAAAAATTTATGAGCCTAATCTTTGGCATCTCTATATGTTGGTTAGAAGAGAGGATCCCATGGACTAGATTACATCCTTTTCTTACCACTCCTCACGTAGTCATCCAAGAGTGGCCACCATATTTGCCCACCTCCCGCTCGCATCATCTTCCACAGGCATGGATTTGCATTTGCTTTAGGGTTGGCTACATGAGTAATCATATAGGAAGATATATTTAGATCGATGTGATGATATGTTGGTTGCATTGGCTTTATGATTACACTTAGCGGTACCATATCTATATGCATGTTAGAGTAGGATGCATTGCATAAATATTTTTGCATTAAAACTAACTGCATTTGATATTTCTCATGATAAATTAGCAAGCCCCGAAAGTGATGATTGACGCTATGTGATTCATTTCACAAGTTTCAATCCCACTTCTTCACCCCTATGAGCATCACCCGATGCAATGAGTGCTAAGTGGACTATTCAAAAATCATGAGAAACTAGTCAATTATGACTACCTCTCATGGAAATGGACATAGATGAATGACTTACTTAACGCAGTTGAATCCCAAAAATAATATCTAATATAATGCACTGAGGAAACCCCTCATACTTAAATACAAAGAGTAAAGGAAGCTCTACTTGAATGGTTCATGAGGCACAATACTTGCTAAGGTTTTGCAAATGGGGTAGCAAACTAAGTGGGCTTGATTGTGGGGAAAAACTCCATAGTTAAGCGTGCTTGAGCTAGAGGAGTTATGGGATGGGTGACCTCCCGGGAAGTCCTAGTTACCGAGTGCAAGCCCCATAAGTGATGATTGACGCTATGTGATTCATTTCACTAGTTTCAATCCCACTTCTTCACCACTGTGAGCATCACCCGATGCAATGAGTGCTAAGTGGACTATTCAAAAATCATAAGAAACTAGTCAATTATGACTATCTCTCATGGAAATGGTCATAGATGAATGACTTACTTAATGCACTTGAATCCCAAAAATAATATCTAAAATTCGCTGCATTTAGATTAAAATATGCATATTTTATTACTTGTTGGTTTTATGGGTTGACATTAAGCATGGGTGATCATTAGACACCGTGAAAAACATGCTCCTCCGTGGCTATGATCTTTAACATGTGCAGATAACAGGTCTACGGTGACCAAGAGATTGTTGGAGTTCTCGTGACCTCCCATTTGAGTAGCCTCATCCACTTCTTCGAGAGATCACGTCCCAGTTGGAGCTAGATGTTACCCACCACTTCATGGGTGATATTCCCAGGAGAAATTTTTCTCCATGATGGACCTCAACCGGTAGCCAGCAGCCCCTTGCAGCCTCCCACTAGCTCATCATGCCATTTCTCTGCCACCTGAGCCAGCCATGTGGTCTTTCACCCACCTATATTGATCGTATGTTTGAAGGTCGCCCTCTCGAATCTAAAGGTATGTCTTGTCATTTGGTAATTGAGTATTGGGTTTACTTATCATGGATACTTATGGGTATGGATTGATGGGGGGATTTGGCGGAAAGAGTGGGCTTAGTTTGTGATCTTGTTCGCTTGATCTCTTTTGGGTGTTACCTTTGGATCTTAGTCCCGTGGGATCTCCTTTATTAACCATTTGGTTTTAGGGTAGTACTACTTGGGAAACCCCAACTTTGGGTGTGTGTCTCGCTCCCCCATCCGCATATATTACTTCCTTTCCACTCACTATATCCCCATTCATCATTTATCCCACCTAGGTCCACATTGCCATTATGGGTCCACATAGGGCCAGCCTCCCTATCTCCTTGCCCCCACCTTGGGTAAAGCCTGGAACGAAGCCTTGAAGGTTGATGCAGCTAAAAGAAAAAGAAAAAAGCATAATTGGCCACATTTAACAGGAAAGTGTACCGCAAAATGCAAAAGTTGGCCGGGACAAAAATAATTAGCACGTGGGCAAAAGCCAATACATGAGCTCTACCCCAATCCATGGCCATCACCCTAGTTCCATAGGCCCTAGATGAGACTCCTTTATCATTCAAGAACCCATGATTGTCCCAACCCTTGGAGGGAAATGAACCGCCCTACCTAAAAGAGGGTAATCACTATTACATCTTACACATCATGCTCTTATCCCTTTGAGCCTCGAGCAATTAGTTAAAGAAAATTCATAAAAGGCAAAACGCATATAAGGAAGAGTGGAAAAATCAAGTTCAGGCACCTCATGTACCACGATTGCTCCCTCCTACACATTATATGCCCAGGTGTGGGCTTCCCTTCATCTAGCTACCCCCATGCCCCAATATGTGACTCAGGATTGCCCCTCTCACTCCCTATTTCATTCCACTTATTTATCACTTGCCATCCCCATTAGAGAGATGTAGCTTGAACATATTATCCCCATTAAAGGCTGAAACCACCTAATAAGGTACTTGGTTAACCCCTTTAGAGCCTAGAGACACTAGCACACACCAAAGCCCACTACGGAAAGGCATGCTATTATGAAGCGCCCATTTTGTTATCCATGGTTTGTAAAATCTATTACACGATTATTCTAATGACTGGTAGTACTTGAAGCCTAGGGGGCACATTAGATCTTATTCAGGAGTACAGGTGGTTTCCATTTGGGTTTAGTCTCCCTATACGGGATCCTGACCCCCGAGGGTTATATTGGCACACATAGGGTGTGTATCGAGAGTTATGGGCCACCACAGCAGCAGACAGCGCTTCATGGACCCCTTCAGATGTTTAGGGATTACTAGAGATCCACTCTTGGACGAAGAAGATGCATCATGCCCAACGAACCCCACAAGTGCACCACACACTTGGAGGGTGCCCCAGGGCTTTTACGAGGACCTAATGATATTTATTACAGCATCTGAGCCTTCACAGAGCATCTGCAGGCATCTCTGATTCATTTGGAGACTCATGGGATCATTTATGTGCCCCCACACCCACTGGGAGCACCACAAGTCTACTACTTGGAGAACATGGGGTCACCCCCTTGTCCATCATATTCTGAGGGATTTATTCCTCATTATGGCACTTCAAGATGTTACTAGGCTTCTTGCAGGGCCCTACGACATGTACACATCATTATTTGGCGCTTGTGTGGCTTACTTTTACACCTATGAGCTAAATTGGTGGGCTTATCACCAATAGGGGTGTTATTTTCACATTATTTTATTATTAGAGCTATTAGGGGCTTTAGGCTAATTCAAGCTCCTTAGGAGGCTATACATTGATGTTAGTTCCACTCATTTTGATCATCACATTTTGGATTGTACATCTCTCATAGAGAATTTCGTACTTTTTCATTGGAGGAGTTTTTTTGGAGATGAATGAATTTTGATATATGGATTTGGGCTATTTCTCTTCTCTTGGAGATTCGTTATTGCAACCAAGTTGTTGGTTGGATATACTCTATCGCATTATAAGTGATTTTTGATGTTATTATTCTTGTTGCTGCATAGTAATGTTTTACGCTATAACTAGGGCTAGTTGTTGTTGATTTTTGGTAGCATCAGATGTGCTCTAAGTCTCAAATTTTGTGGAGAGGCTTAGACACATGCATTACAAATAACCCAGAAATCGTTTTGGGAAATTTTACCCAGTAATAGTTTTATAAAAAAAATTAATTATTTTTAATGAGGACCCTAAGTCTTAGGAAATTAAAATAATTAATCAGTATTAATGTAAACTATGGGTGAATCTTCTAGAAAAAACAGATCAAGTCAAAATGTAATCTTAGCTGTTGATTGGAGATCTAATCTCGGTCATTGAAGTCTCAAAGAGAAGACTATAAAGAAAGACTCAGTTGTAAACAACACCGAGGCAAATACTCAGTGGCCCAAGAAGATCGATTTTCTCATTGGCTGAAGTTCACCACGAGAAATCAACTCAGAGGGAGATTTGCAGGGTGGAGACAGAGAGGGATCAACAAGAGCTGAGTGTACAGAATCCGACAGAGAGAAGCAGTGCAGAGGAAGGACTGCATAGAGGCAGTGACGCAGTACCAGTGACAGCGCAGGAGCTGTGACGCTGGAACTGCGTAGCCACTGCGCAGAGGTTGACGCAGTGTGACGCAGAGGGACTCAGAGGCTCTCCGGGGTCAGAAACTCACTGAAAAGCAAGTGAGGAATTTGATTGTAAATTTCTCATAATATTTCTCTTTTGTTATGCTAGTCATTTTCTGTACGAGAGATTTTTGCTGAAGAATAATAAAAGAAACCCTCATCTGTTGCACCCGTTTTCCCGCATTGGGTTTCTCTGGGGAGAATTGTCCAAAAATAATTGTGTCATTCATGTGATTGTATTTCTTTATATTTTGCTCAGCATTTTATTTGTGAAGACTATAGTGGAATTTA
Organism: Pinus albicaulis; assembly: GCA_034641835.2. Taxonomy (NCBI): domain Eukaryota; kingdom Viridiplantae; phylum Streptophyta; class Pinopsida; order Pinales; family Pinaceae; genus Pinus; species Pinus albicaulis. The sequence continues at coordinate 1,369,585,007 of CM076584.1, forward strand.
TTTCAATATTTACTAAAGCAATTTCTGTAAATACTTGTTGAATAATAAGTAGGAGAAATAATATCGAACACTGCAGTAGAATTTCGTTTTAGAAATTTTCACATGGTATCAGAGTAGATCGGGCAAAGGCACAAAAGAATTTGCGTTAAGGGGAAGCCGTGGCGCTGTATCATACAGCAAATCAAACCCCAGAAGGGTTACGCGATTTTTCTGCAGGGGCTGCCAGAGAAGGAAGAAGCACGATGGGAGATCATGACATCTTAGAATTATCTTCCAGGTTGGAAGAGGAATTTGCTTGTTTATCTACTTCAGCATCAGCTGATGATTGGTACATTGATAGCGAGTCTTCAGCACATATGAATGGGGTTCAAGAATATTTCTCGAACTATCAAGATGAAAGGATGAACTTCCAAATTACCATGGGAAACAAAACAAAGTGTACCCTAGTGGGAAGAGGGACCATAGCATTTCAGACAGAAGCAGGAGATAGCCTCCGGGCCACATGTGTTGCATGTGCCAGGATTGGGAATGGATCTACTTTCAGTGTCCCAGTTGCAGGATAAGGGATATGATGTGTACTTCATTGGAATAAAAGTATATGTTAAGCATCCAAGCTGGAAGAAGAAAGCTCAGATTGGAACTCGAAGCAACAAACTTTACAGGTTGCAACTCGAGTCTCCAATGACACTAGTAGGCAGCAATCTTAGTGGAGAAAAAGATCTGAATGAGCTATGGCACAGACGAATGGGGCATCTACATCATGGAGCTCTGAGAATGCTCAGAGAAACTGTTTCAGGGGTTACAGTCCTGAGTACCACGCATGATGACGTGTGCAGAGGATGGGCACTAGGGAAGTACGTGAAAGCAGCATATTCTAGAAGCAACAAGAGGGCTCCAAGTGTATTAGGGCTAATACACTCAGATATCTGCGGACCAATGTCTACCAAAGCTCTTAGCCATGGCGAATACTCCGTTTCCTTTATTGATGACCACTCCAAGAAAACTTGGATCTACTTCTTGAAGACCAAGGATGAGGTCTTTGATTGGTTCAAAGAATTCAAAGCTCTAGTTGAGAACCTAACAAGGAAGAAGATAAAAAAATTTCATTCAGATAATGGTGGAGAGTACACAGACAAGGACTTCACAGATTTTTGCGCAAGAGAGGGCATCAAGAGAGAGTGGACAACTCCGTATAATCCGGAGCAAAATGGGGTTGCAGAGCGGAAGAACAGGCCCATTGTTGGGGCAGCGAAAGCCATGTTGTATGATCAGGATATGCCTAGATTCTTATGGGCTGAAGCATGCAACACAGTTGTATATATCCAAAATAAGACTCTGTGTAGGGCTTTAGGCAAGACAACACCCAAGAGTGCTTTCACAAGAAAGAAGCCAGAAGTGAGTCATTTCAGGATATTTGGAAGTGTGGCATATTGTCACATTCCAGATGAAAACCGAAGAAAACTAGATCAGACTGCAAAGAAGGGGTACCTTGTAGAATACAGAGAGACCTCGAAGGCATATAGGATCTACATTCCTGGGAGCAGGAAGATTGTAGTCAGAAGGGATGCAAAGTTCATGGAAGACAGAGCTTTCAGGAAATCCCGAGAGATGCCTCCTGGAGAGAGGTCGAAGGATGTTCCTCTTGTCCAGCAGTAGCAAGGGGGGAGAACCACAGGTGGACAGACATATGGATCGAGCACCGTAACCAGCACCAGTATTTCCTTAGATCGGGAAAATTCAGATAGTTCACAGCAGATGAGACAGCAGGAAGAAGAAATCGCTGAGCCACCCACCATGTAAAGTTTTGTAGATGTTCTATGCTAGGCCTAATGAACCGGGTTTCTAACCGGAACCGGTCTAACCAGGAGCGGTCAGATGCCAATGAACCGGTTTAAAAAAAATACATTAAATAATTATTTTTTTAATAAAAAAACTATTTTTAAGATTTGCAACCATGATTCCAAGCCAATAGAGACAAAATATGCAAAGTTTGCTCATTTATATACCATGCAAAGGTGAATATATCAAAATGGCACCAAGTGCAATACATATCATCAAAAAATACATAAGCAATGAGGCTCCAAATGGCCCATAAAGTCCAAAAATAATGCTACAAGCTATGAGGCCATTGGCCTAATACAAGACTACATATTAGTGATCAACAACATGATCACTCCTCATCATGATCAAAATCATCACCACTACTAGACAAGGGATCATCAACATGAGCTACATAAATAATATGGCTCAAAGTTTGGGGACTCCTAAAACTTCTCTACAACTTTAGTAGTAGTAGTAGTAGCAAAAATAGACATCAAAACTACAAATCACTGAGCAACATGGTCTCTCATGAAACTCATCATTGATTCATCGCTACTAGAAATGGGATCATCAACAAGAGATACATAAACATCATCTAGCTCAAAGTCTTCAGACTTGGATTGCTCAACCTTATAACATGATAGAAATCGAAAAAGTTTAACATGCCTAACCAATGATTTTGGTTTGAGTGAAGGGTTCATTTCCTCAACCTTAAAATGCGATAGAAAAAGATTAGCATGTCTAACTAGTTGTTTTCCTTTGATTGAAGGGTACATCAAGGTTCTTAAAGGACTTCATGCTCTTGATCAAATGCCAATATCATACCCTTACACATGATAGAATCAAATGGGAACATTGCAAATTCCCAAACCATGAAACCATGAAAACCATTAAGTCTGTTGAATTTTGAGTGAAACCTAAAATTCTAGTTTCTCCATATGAAATCCAATGAGGTCGAAACCACTCTTAAACATCCTGAGTCATTTCATGGTAATGTTAAAAATTTAAGTAAAAGGATGAAAATGAAAAATAAAAGAAATGTCACTTTTACTTTAAGAATTTAACATTACCATGAAATGTCAATGCTTCCCTTATCTCCACATCAGCCCTAAAACTCATTTCTGGCCATGCGTGGGTCCACATAGGGAAAGAGTAGCTAAATGAACCCTCCCATTGGCTCCAAATCAGCCCTAAAACATAACTGTCGCCGAAAATGTGGGTCCGCGGATGAGTTAGCACCTAACCGGCCGGTTAGGAACGAAAC